>CM021765.1:154480708-154516610 GCA_011076525.1 Nettapus auritus
ATGGTGTTTTGTGTTCATCTATTTATGGTGGGTAGGTCTTGATGAACAGTTAAGTTCCTACTCAGCAGCTTGCTCACTCCCATCCTTCAGTATGACAGGGGTAGAAAACATAAACAACAGGAATGAGAGAGCTCATGGGTAGAGATAGACAGGGAGACTGCTTACTACTTATTATCTTGGGCAAAATAGATTTGACTTGGTCAAAGTAAATTTATTCAGAATTAAAACAAATATTGAATTATTGATTTGGATAGTGGGAAACAAAAATACAAGTACTAAAACAATACCTCTCCCCCTCTCTTCCTCAGATTCATGTTAACTCCACTTCTGTAAACTCACTAATTTAGACCAAAGTGCTTGATTTATTTTGTTGCATATCAGTTTGTTCTGTTTTGTTTGTTTTCTTTTAAATGATTACAGCTGTAAGGGATGTGTGTTTTTGAAGAATAAGATTCACTCAAGACTACTTAATGAGATGATATAATTTGCCAATAATTTCATCTCAGTACTGCCATTACTTTTTACATTAGATTGTTGCATGACAACATAGAAATAACCTTTGAAAGAGAGAATGGAAATTTTAGGACTGTTATCTGCTTAATATAAACGTTAATTGTTAATATACATAACTTCATGAGAGTTCTTTCCATAACAATTTCAGTCTACGACCTTATCATGGACCTTATCATGAACCTTTAACAAAACCAATTGCTTTTACCAAGACAAAGGTTCCCTTCTCCCTTCCTTGCCTTCCATCACTGGAAACTCAGTGCATTCCCAAGTGACCAAAATGGTTTGCCTGGGGATCATGTGTCTCCAGCTTACACAGTTCTTGTGTGTCCAACAGGTAAATATAAAAACAGCCTGAGTGAGAGACAATTACAAGAAACTTCTTTTAATCATGTTCATTTTCCAGCACAGGAGCAGAGAAATGAAAGAGATGTATACCTACTGCATTTTATGTAGAATCGGAATCTGATGATAATTTTTTTTCCTTTTTTTTTTTTTTTTTTTTTTTTTTTTTCTACCATATAACTCCATGGCGATATATAGGAAAGAATCATAAGGTTTCAAAGACTTACTGTATTTTTAGTGTATTGTTCAATGAAAGTCTGAACAAAAATATAGTATAGTCAACACCTAATAGAGACTGAGAAAATCTTTGATCATCAATAGCATTTTGCCCCTGCATGAAATGTGTGCTAACACTGCAGTCTGAAAATTTCCTCTAGATGTTTTACACCGTGAAAAAAATGGACCTGAATTTTCCTATGTCATCTCATGAAACTGAGTCCTCATAAATGAGTATTTTAGAAGAGTGTGCTCTTATATTGTGGATTGTAAACAATCAATTCCTTCCAAGACTAGACTACTAATGACTGAACTGTAACACTCCAAGTTTTTATTGTGGGTGATATTTATGCAATGCATTAAGGCTTTTAATTAACTTCCACAACTGTAAGATGTTTCTTTATAAAATAAAGGGAGTCCTTACTGTAGCTGTTCAGCACATAAAGGGGGCTTTCTAAATACATAATTTATAATTTTAATTATCTTCTAAAAACATAATTTAGAATGTATCCCAGTTACAGTTTTATTGTTTCTGACTTTCTTATAGTCCTTCTGGCTTTCTTATAGCCCTTTTCATAATGGAGATAAAGAAGAGTTGTTCAGAAGTGAATACTGTCTTTATATCCACAAATCTCCTGAACATGTCATATCAGTTTACAGAAAATTAGATTTTTACTATTGCCAATGAATAGAACAGAGGGAGATCAAGTAGAGGAACATGAGCCCTAAAGGGTATGTGAAGGTTAGTGGAGGGAGGGTCATGAGAGGTTCTCCTCCCCCTCTACTCTGCCCTAGTGAGACCACATCTAGAATATTGCATCCAGTTCTGGGCCCCTCAGTTCAGGAAGGACAGGGAATTGCTCTCCAGCACAGAGCCATGAAGATGATTAAGGGAGTGGAGCATCTCCCTTATGAGGAAAGGCTGAGGGAGCTGGGTCTCTTTAGCCTGGAGAAGAGGAGATTGAGGGGTGACCTTATTAATGTTTATAAATATGTAAATGGTGGCTGGCAGGAGGTTGGAGCCAGGCTCTTCTTGGTAACACCCAATGATAGGACAAGGGGCAATGGGTGCAAGCTGGAACATAGGAGGTTCTGCTTAAATATGAGAGAAAACTTTTTTCACAGTGAGGGTAGCAGAACACTGGAATAGGCTGCCCAGGTGAGTTGTGGAGTCTCCTTCTCTGGAGACTTTCAAAAACCACCTGGACATGTTCTTATGTGATATGACTTAGGTATTCCTGTTCTGGCAGTGGGATTGGACTAGATAATAATTTAAGGTCCCTTCCAAACCCTAATATTCTGTGATTCTGTGATTATGTGAGTACCAAAATCCCTAGAGATGTAGTTAGATCATGATGGGAAAGAAAATGCAAATGCTTAGAAGATGCTTGTATATCAGTAAATTTGAGTTCCTGAAATGCAGGAGAATCTGCTTGATTAGTCCAGGTATCTGACACAGAAATGAAGAGTGTCATCAAATTTCTCCAGAAATAGTGGCTGCTTGAATGCACTCAGAAAATCTATAGTATGAAGCCATTGCTTCTTTCAGTTTGCATTCTAAATATAAAATATAGAATGTTAAATTAATAGGTCAGTTAAAAGCACAAACTTAAATTTGGGTTTAAATTTCTTCGCATTTTAATAACTGTAAGCTTAGAATTCTGAATTGGTTTCAGAAATTAAGAATGCAAATTATGGTTTGTACAATTTTAATTAACCACAAGGCAAGATTACTTTAAAGTTTAATTAAAATCTACCTCCAATGAACATGGGGAATCACTTTACAGTATGTACTTTAAAAGTTATATTTTCCTATAAGAACACTCAAACATTTTACATTTACTTGTTTGACATTAAAACAAACAAAAAAAATCCTTACTTGAAAGCCTGATAATCATAAATATAAATTTTTATTCACTAGCAACACAGGAAAGATACAACTATTTGCATAAATATTTGTATAAATATTTGTAAACATTTGTAGTGTTTAAGGTGGAACTTTCGATATCTGATTCAAGGCACGTACCCTGAGTAGGTGAGGAATCGTTTGATCCTTTGAATAAGTTTTATAGCCATTAAAGTAGGCTGGTGAGACAAGACCAAAATAGATTCCTTGGCACTCCACCAGCAGGCAAAAGATTGTATGTCAAATATACAGCTTTTCATCTTTGAGTAAATTCATCCCCAAAGGTGACTTCTTTCACAAAGCAAATAATAATAATCATATAATTACGTTGCTGGCTAACCTTCTGAATTGGCAGGAAAATTCCATTTTATGTACAAAAAATTTCCCTAGAACTTATAAAAATGATATAAGGGAAGTAGAAAAAAATTGTATGCAGCACACATTATCCACTACATATGAAAGACATTTAAACTCTGAGTCACTTGCAACAAGCACTGACTTAGATAGGATTATCAACATAGTATTAGCTTTTGTTATCTTATATTTTTATTTATTTTATTTTATTTTATTTTATTTTTATTTTATTTTATCTTATTTTTTAATAATATGTATCCTGGAATACTGATATTTCAAGATGATGTACTGGTGATACCTTATGTCCAGGTTGACTTTTGTTTTGAAAACCCATTAAAATACAGTAGCCGGGCACACATCCTTTTCATATAACACTTGCTAAGTTGTCTAGACCTTCTTTAAAATCAATACAGTGAAGTTAGCACTGTAAAAATGGCACTCATTCATCTTATTTTACAAAACTTAGGCTGAGATGACTTATTCCATAGTATGACCTACTTATTGAGTGTTAAAACAAAGATGTCTACATTTGATCAGATAAGTCCTACCCATGTGCTTCCGTTTATCTTGTGCTCTAATTATCTCAGTTTTGACATGTATGATTGAAGATAAAAAGCCAATACTTTTCTAAGAACCACTCTGATAACATTCAGTATCTGTAATTCCATATTTCTACACAAGGATACTCTCATACAGGGAAAAAGGCACTATATCATATTCAATTTGTGTAGTTCCATCAGAAATACACTTTGTCAAGAATGTTAGAAGAAATGATGTCAGTAGGTGACTGTTGAATTAAAGTATGTCTGCAGATAACTAAGTCCTTCATCATCATTGAACAAAGATTTTTGCTCTCATACTGCTTCCAATTTATTTTAATTCCTTAGATGATTTGTTACCTGTTGTCATTCTGTCAGGCTGCTGCTGCTCTGTGATTTTTTATTTTTATTTTTATTTTTATTATGTATGTTTGTCTGTTTAGTCAGAAACTCCTTCAAATTGTCACACCGTTAAGATTTTTAGATGTGCAGTTCCTGCTTCAGGACAGGAGTGTAAGAAAATTTTGTGAAAGTCTTTATGGGAGATGAGGTAGAAAGAAACACTTTTCAGAGCCACCTCTCCACCTAATTATTTGCATGGTCTGGATTTTCTTTCCTTCTGCCTGGGGAAATGAATGCAGAGGTCCTTCAACAGAACATATACTCTTTCTTTCACAGAGATGTTAAATCTGTGTTTGAGAATCTCATTGTAAAAAATTTGTGTCCTCAGATTATTCATGAAGTTATACAGTTTCTTAGCCTTATAACTGAAACTCAAGCAATGCTGTTTGTTAAATTTTAGTAAAATTCAGTTTATTTACTATTTTGATTTTTTCTTCACTGCTCACTGAAGTAAAAATATTTATAAAACATTTTTTATGAATTTCTGAAAACTTAATTACTTGTGGAACTTACTGCAAAATCAACTGTAATAGATAAAAATGTACAAAGAGCAGAAATGTGTTATTTTTTTATACAGTAGAAGACAATACTATGACTAAAAGACCAGTATTTTAAGGCAAAGAAACAGCTAATGTTAGAAATTCTATCTATGACAAACTGAGACTAATAAAATGAAGGAAGGTAACACAAGCATATCTTTCCTGATTATAAATACATTTGAATTTAATTTGATCCATAGCATCACTAACTTCCTCATAAAAATGGAAACAAACAAACAAACAAACAATAACCCTTCAAAACATTTTATAAGACTCCTAAAAGTGTACTGGTATACTTGTAACCAACCACTGTATCCTTTTTGTAGGTTAAATTTATGCCTGAAAAAGTCATATTTTTTTTTCTTTGCTTCCCTTTTGTATTTGCAAAACTGAATTTCAAGTAAGAATATAACTACCTGAATATATAGTTCCAGTTTGTTACTCAGTGAATTTCTGGAAAAAAAAAAAAAAAAAAAAAAGACTGTTTGTATTGTTTGGATTTGCAAATTAAGTCTGATTTTCAGCCCGTGAATAATACAAATTGGCTTTGATCTGTAGAAAGAACCACAATAATTACACCAAACTCTATTATGAAAAACAAAGCAAAGCAAAAAAATCAGATAGATTGAAATGGACCAGGGGAATAAAACAAAAAACAAAACAAAACAAAACAAAACAAACAAACAAAAAAAACAAAACAAACAAAAAAAAACAACACATGGAAATGAAAGTGAATTGGCAAGTAAAATTATTCCAGTTACTGCAAAGTAATCTTAAGGTTCAAGAGAATAAAATGTTCCCATGTCTGGCAGACTTTTCTAAGAAATGGTTTTCTAAGAAATGCATTGCATTTCACTCCTTCCAGGAGTCTTTATCCCAATTCATGGCTCCTGGAACTTATTAATGTCTTTACCCCTACCATCCTACACTCTCCATCATTCCCTATGCTAATGAAAAAGACTTTTTTAGTTACTGAAAAGAGCTCCAGTACCAACGGCTTTTGATCACTGAATTGTAATATTAAAGATAAAGAATACAGCAAAAAGAAGCAACTGGCAGCAGTGAGCACAAAGCAGACCAGAAGCCGTGCTTGAAACAGCACAGGTCTATTTGAGATTGTGAAACAGCGGTGCTCAGGAGGCACGGTACATGGCCTCCAACACAAGATGAAGTAACCACTGATATATCAGATTCTTTAATCCAGAGGGACAGCAGTATCAAGGACTTTGGCTGCAGGGACATCATGTACCTCTTCCTGGAGCTGGGGCAAAGGTGACATCATTAGTGGATTGTGAGCCATGGTGTTGGCACTGAGCAGCCAACGGAAGGAGCTGTGAACAGGGGTAAGCAGATTGCATAAAACCAAGGGAACTTAATAAGAAATTGACAAGTTTTCACACAGACCTTGCAGAGGCAAAAACTTGAGCACCCTGATGCAAGGAAGAAAAGACAGAGACTATACTCAGAAAAGGAGTGGATGGCTCTGTTCCAAGATAGGAAAGCTGGAAATTTGCTTTGCTTGTAGATCTGCAATTACAGAATAGATAAAGTGTTCTGGCAAGAGGTGAAAAGGAGCAAGATTCTAATCAAATACTTCAGAGCCAGTTAAGCCTGAAGTAAGTGTCTCCCCCAGAAGGAAAATGTTTTATGACAGAAAATGAAGTCTCCCTCTGAGGATGATGGTGTCACTTATCTACTGAAATGATGTTGCTTGCTAGGGTCTCAGGTCCAGGATGTTGTGGAGAGACTAGTGAGGTTTATCTAGTTATCTGACTTACACACCTGGTTGTTCACTCAGTGGGCATCAATGATGTTGCCAAAGATAACCCTGAACTCATCAATAGTGACTGCACAGATCTGGGAGCTAGGATAAACTCTACAAATTCATTTGTTTTGAAGACCTCCTGGATTGTGACTCATCTACTTCCATGGGCAGCCTGTTCCAATACTTCACAACCCCTTAAGTGAAGGATATTTTCCTAATATCGAATGTTAACCTTCCCTAGCACAACCTGAGGCCATTTCCTCTTGTCTTATCACTTGGTGCTTGGGAGAAGAGACCAATCCCCACACCATTATATCCTCTTTTCATGTAATCGTATAGTGCAATAAGATCTCCCCTGAACCTACTTTTCTCTAGTCTAAACAACCCCAGTTCCCTCAACTACCTCTTGTGAGACTTGCTTTCTAGACCCTTCACCAGCTTCATTGCTCTTCTTTGGACACACTCCAGCATCTCGTTGTCCTTATAGTGAGGGTCCCAAAACTGGACACAGTATTCAAGGTTTTGGCTCACCACAGCCAAGTACAGAAGAACAATTACTTGACCACCTGAGCATACTGCTGGCTCATATTCAGTTGGTTGTCAACAAATACTCTCAAGTCCCTTTCCTCTGGGGAGCTTTCCAGCCACTCTTCCTCCAGCCTGTAGAGTTGCAGGGGGTTGTTGTGCCCCAAGCACAGGACCTGGCACTTAGCCTTGTTGAATTTCATACAGTTGGTCTTGGCCCATTGGTCCAGCCTATCTGGAACTTTCTGTAGAGCCTTCCTATCCTCAAGAAGACCAACACTTGCACCTAACTTGATGTCATCTGCAAACTTACTGAGAGTGGACTCAATCCCCTCATCCAGATCATCAATAAAGATACTGAAGAGAATTGACTCCAATACTGAGTCCTGGAGGACACCACTCATGACTGGCCTCCAACTGGATTTAACTCCAATTACTATGACTCTGTAAGCCCAGCCACCCAACCAGTTTTTAATCCAATTAAATGTACACCCCTCCAAACCATAAGAAGCCAGTTTCTCCTGGAGAATGGTGTCAAAAGCCTTACTGAAGTCTAGGTAAACCACATCCACAGCCTTCCCTTCATCCACTGAGCACCTCATATTGTCATAGAAGGAGATGTGGTTCGTCATGCAGGACCTGCCTTTCATAAACCCATGGCAACTGGGCCTGATCACTTGGTGGCCCTGTAGGTGCCACGTGATGGCACTCAAGATAATCTGCTCCATGAGCTTCTCTGATGTTGAAGTCAGACTGGCAGGATTGTAGATTCCCAGACCCTCCTTCCAGCCCTTCTTGTAATTAGGTGTCATACTTGCTAGCTGCCAGTCAACTGAGAAGTCCTCCCCTGATAGCCAGGGGGATAAATGATGGAAAGTGTCTTGGTGAGCACTTCTGCCAGCTCCCTATGTACCCTCAGATGGATCCCATCTGGCCCCATAGTCTTGCATACACCTAAGAGGAGTAGCAGGTCACTAACCATTTCCTTATGAGGGCTTCATTCTGTTCCTTCTCCCTATCTGCCAACTCAGTGGACTGGGTACCTAGAAAATAACTGGTCTTAGTGCTGAAGACTGAGGCAAAGAAGGCATTAAGTACCTCAACTTTTCCTCATCTTGTTTCCCCCCACATACAATAAATGATGGAGATTCTCCCTAGTTCTCTTTTCTTGTTTATGTATTTATAAAAAGAAAATAAATAAATTATTTTCTTTAACAGCAATAGCCTGATTAAGATCAAACTGAGCTTTGGCACTTCTCATTTTCTTGCTTTATTCATGAATTTTCTCCCTTTTAATTTATGAAAACATGAAAGACAACTGACCTTAAAATGCACCAAGACTTTATTATTCTGTTTTATTTGATTGCAGCTTGTCCTGGTTTCGGTTAGGACAGGGTTAATTTACCTCCTAGTAGCTGGTAGAGTGCTGTGTTTTGGATTAAGATGAGAAGAGTACTCACAACATGCTGATGTTTTAATTGTTGCAGAGCAGTGCTTATACCAAGCCAAGGACTTTTCAGCTCCTCACTCTGTCCTGCCAGCGGGCAGGCTGGGGGTGCAGCAAGAGCTGGGAGGGGACAGACCCAGGACAGCTGACCTAAACTGGCCAAAGGAGTACTCCATACCATCTGACATCATGCTAAACAATATATAGGGGTGGCTAGCTGGGGTGGGGGTGCCAGCTGATCAGGGATAGGCTGGGCATCAGTCAGCAGGTGGTGAGCAATTGCATTGTACATCACTTGTTTCATAGGCATTACTATTAGTAGTACTATTATTTTTATTATTATTTTCCTGTCTTAATAAACTGTCTTTATCTCAACTCACAGGCTTCACTTTTCCATTTCTCTCCCCCATCCCAGAGAGGGAGGGGGGAGGGTGAGTGAACGGCTGTGTGGTGTTTAGCTGCCTACCAGACCAGGATGGACTGCAACAGGTTCTCACAGAGGCATGAACAACATTACTTATTTGTCTGGCTCTGGCCAGCAACAGGTCCCTTTGGAGCTGTCTGGAACTAGCCCTTATCTAGCATGGGGCAGCTTCTGGACTCTTCTCACTGAAGCCACCCTTGCAGCCCACTGCTACCAAAACTTTGCCATGTAAATCCATTACAGTTAGATTTTTTTTTTTTTTTTTTTCTTAGTGTCCTGGTTTCAGTCAGGACAGTTTTCCTCCTAGTAGCTGGTAGAGTGCTGTGTTTTGGATTAGGATGAGAAGAATGCTGATAACATGCTGATGTTTTGGTTATTGCAGAGCAGTGCTTGTACCAAGCCAAGGACTTTTCAGCTCCTCACTCTGTCCTGCCAGTGGGCAGGCTGGGGGTGCAACAAGAGCTGGGAGGGGACAGACCCAGGACAGCTGACCCAAACTAGCCAAAGGAGTACTCCATACCATCTGACGTCATGCTAAACAATATATAGGGGTGGCTAGCCGGGATGGGGGGGCCGGCTGCTCGGGATAGACTGGGCATCGGTCAGCGGGTGGTGAGCAATTGCATTGTGCATCACTTGTTTCATACACACTTTACACATTATTTACACATTATTATTATTATTATTATTATTATTATTATTGTTTCCTATCTTAATAAACTGTCTCTATCTCAACTCTTGTTTCACTTTTCCATTTCTCTCCCCCATCCCAGAGAGGGAGGGGGGAGGGTGAGTGAATGGCTGTGTGGTGTTTGGCTGCTGGCCGGGTTAAACCACAACACTTAGATATGTCAGTGCTTCTCTAATGTCCAGCTGTTTCCTTTCATAGTTTATTTTCAAATAAATTCCATACACATTCTTGTTTCTTTTGAGAATTACTTCCTTTCATGAAATATTCATTTTCTTGTTTCTTTCTAATTGTGTCCTAAGATCTTATACTGTCTGCAGAGATCACTTTCAGAAACATTCTTCCTGAAATCTCCTGAAATTCTTAACTTCCGAGATCATCTGGTCCAACCGTCCTCCTACTACCAATGTCACCCACTAAACCATGTCCCTAAGCACCAAGTCCAAACTTTAATCCTTCAGTTTGTGCTCCTCTAGTCTCTGTGCTTTCAGTAAGTCATCAACAACATCTAGTAAGGCTGGCAAACTGATTGAAAAATTAAGACGAGTTGTACTATCATTCCTCCTCAGATTTAGCAATTCATAACTAGCCTTTCAATCAAAAGCTTCAACATCTTGAAGCTTTTTAAAGTTTGAGATATCAACAGGTGTATTTTAGTTTACTTAGAATTTAGTTTTAGTTTACTTAGAATTATTCAGTTGTATTATGTTTCTCAAATTCCAAAAGAATTCTCAGCACTAAGGTAATACACATCTCACAGAGATGAAGTTCAAGACTAAATGCCATTCTGCATCCTGGAGTATGGGATTTTTCTTCTTTCTTCTCAGTTCACTGATATACTGGTATTTCTTTTCTTAAAGAATAAAAGAAGGCTGAGACATTTCCATTTCAAGACAATAAAAATTTAATTGATCACTAGACAGTGAATTATTTCTATACTGCTTGTCATAGTTCATCTTGTCATATACAAAAATCCACGGAATCATGGGATAAGGATAATTCTGATGTGACAGTCTATTTCTTTTAATGACCATAATAATAGCAGCAATACTTTCAGAATGTAAACTAAAGCAAACAAAACACCATCCACCCACTGTCTCCTGGGTAAGGTATATTTGAAAGAGATGAAATCCAGGGCAAGCAGGCGATCACGCCCAGTCAGCATGGGTTTATGAAGGACAGGTCCTGCTTGACGAACCTGATCTCCTTCTATGACAAAGTGACGCGCTGGGTGGATGACGGAAAGGCTGTGGATGTGGTCTACCTTGACTTCAGCAAGGCTTTTGACACCATTCCCCACAGCATTCTCCTCAAGAAACTGGCTGCTCTTGGCTTGGACTGGCACACGCTTCGTTGGGTTAGAAACTGGCTGGATGGCCGGGCCCAAAGAGTCGTAGTAAATGGAGTCAAATCCAGTTGGAGGCCGGTCGCTAGTGGCGTTCCCCAGGGCTCAGTGCTGGGGCCGGTCCTCTTTAATATCTTCATCGATGATCTGGACGAGGTCATTGAGTGCACCCTCAGTAAGTTTGCAGATGACACCAAGTTAGGTGCGTGTGTCGATCTGCTCGAGGGTAGGAAGGCTCTGCAGGAGGATCTGGATAGGCTGCACCAATGGGCTGAGGTCAACTGCATGAAGTTCAACAAGGCCAAGTGCCGGGTCCTCCACCTGGGGCGCAATAACCCCAAACAGAGCTACAGGCTGGGAGATGAGTGGTTGGAGAGCTGCCTGTCAGAGAAGGACCTGGGAGTGATGGTTGATAGTCGGCTGAATATGAGCCAGCAGTGTGCTCAGGAGGCCATGAAGGCCAACAGCATCCCGGCCTGTATAAGAAACAGTGTGACCAGCAGGGCTAGGCAGGTGATCGTCCCCCTGTACTCGGCTCTGGTGAGGCCGCACCTCGAGTACTGTGTTGAGTTTTGGGCCCCTCGCTACAAGAAGGACATGGAGGTGCTTGAGCGAGTCCAGAGAAGGGCGACGAAGCTGGTGAGGGGCCTGGAGAACAAGTCCTACGAGGAGCGGCTGAGGGAGCTGGGATTGTTCAGCCTGGAGAAAAGGAGGCTCAGGGGTGACCTTATTGCTCTCTACAGGTACCTCAAAGGAGGCTGTAGTGAGGTGGGGGTTGGTCTGTTCTCCCACGTGCCTGGTGACAGGATGATGGGGAATGGGCTTAAGTTGCACCAGGGGAATTTTAGGTTGGATCTTAGGAAGAACTTCTTTACTGAAAGGGTTGTTAGACATTGGAACGGGCTGCCCAGGGAAGTGGTGGAGTCACCATCCCTGGAGGTTTTTAAAAGACGTTTAGATGTAGAGCTTAGGGAAATGGTTTAGTGGGGACTGTTAGTGTTAGGTCAGAGGTTGGACTCGATGATCTTGAGGTCTCTTCCAACCTAGAAATTCTGTGATTCTGTGATTCTGTGAAATTGCAGTTCTTCATATTTTGACATTAAAACTCCATAAAAAGTCATCACAATCTCTAATAGTACATTTAGGTAAGTATTTTGAATTGACAACTTTAATAAAAATTCACCATTTTTGTTTTTGTAAATAAAAGCAGTAGGACCAATGCAAACAAATTACTTTGTGGCATACAGTTCTTATTTCAATTCTCATCAAAGTTCATCTTGAAAAGTTCATCTGAAAATTTCATCTTGAAAAAGGCTACTCATGTAGAAGAATGTGGCCTTTAAACAAACCTACTATTTTTTGCTGTGATAAGATGATACCGGTTTTGTTTCAGTTGGCTTGTGATTTGAATAGGTAAAATCTGTTTGAAACCATGGATGCAATTCTGCATTTCTCCTTTTTGCTCCATTAATAGCTGTTACATGGGAGTGGAGACAATATTTACATAAAAGTACTCCTTGAATAGGGACAGAATCCTATGAGTTTTGATGGATGGTAAAATTCCTTATTTCCATAATATAAGGAAGAATATAACTGAAAAGGAAACAAGATGCTAGTACGTAAGGAACTTGGGTAGCTATTGTTTGACATTAGTAGAGTAAATTTGGTGAAGCCTTAGGCCGCAGTATGAATTTTGAGTTACCTGGTATGTAGTAGTGATTGAGTCACAATGAGTGTCATTGTGTTCAGGTCTGGGTGGCATGAGAGGCAGGGGTGGGGTTGACTAAGGGCAGTGCCAGATGTGATCCATACCCAGGAAATAACAGAAACCATCCTTCCCCATAACAAAGAACTGCCAATCTGAAGGAACATAACATATATGTGTCAAGAACTGATTGGACTGTAGCTGATAAAACAAAGACTACATGGATACAAGAACTTAGGGAAAGTCTTGTGTAGTGTCCCTCCTTATAAGCTTCAAGCTTGAGCTGATATATGTACACCATTAAATTCTCACTGCTTTAAATTCTCCTCTGGATGCTTGGGGATACACATTTTACTAGGGGAAACAACAGGATCCCCTAATAGGACATAAAACACGGCATCCCAGATCCCTTCATCTTTCTCCTTTTCACTTTCCACTTGTAAAATAGGCAGTAAGAGAAAAGTAAGACCAAAATTACCTCAGCATAGAAAATAATTCTCTTCTTTTATTAACAATTTGATACATCTGTCCTTAATATCACTTGTCTTTCCACCATTTCTGCTTTTTTACTTCCAGTTCACTGATGATTCATGATATAATTTTAATCTAATTATCTTCCTGTTCTTACCCTCCCTCTCCCTCTCTCTCTTCCTCTCCCTCTCCCTGCTTCTCCCTTCCTTCATCTCCCCTCCCCCCTTACGAAAAGTACCAAATTTTATATTTTTTTCTCTGGGCATACAATTCAGTACAGTCTGAGACACAACTACAAGGTTCATTTTTGTAGAACTGCCTTTCTTTGCCTTTTTTATTTTTTCCTCCTCTTTTTTACTCCAACTTTTATTTGATTAATTTCCAGTTATTTTACTAATTTTCTTTGCACTTTGTTCTAATATTTACATATAAAATTAACAGCCAAAAATGTTACAGATGTTAACAGCCAAAAATGTTACAAATGTTACATATTTGTAGCTTTACCTTTTAGTGTCTACAACTTTTTAGAGTTCAATAAAAGTGTGAATTTCAAAGTACAGAATAGATGTCATAATACGATAGTGGAACTTTGGCTTAGAGTCCATTCTTCTTTATATGACTGCAGCAGAAGCCAGTGTAACTCCATCTGGACAGCAACAGCAATCATGATACACTAAATAATTAAGCTGCAAATTATCAGCTCTTAAGGCTTGTACCTTTTTATGAACTCAGGTAAGTCTTTACTGATGAGGGCACCTTTGTACAACCAAGAAAGATGAGCATACATATGTATATATTTAGATTTGTCCCTTGAAATGGTTGCATATCTCATACTTTAAGGGCAAAAATTAATTTAATGCATTTTTCACTTTCACAGTAAGGAGAAACTTCAATCAATCAAACCAACATAATATCATGAAGGTTGTTACTGATGACTAAATGTTGTTTCCTTACAGAATTCAACAAATAAAAGGGTTATCTAATAAAAAATACATGGTAAAGTTCCTTTTTTTTTTTTTTTTTTTTTTTTTTTTTTTTTTTTCCTGTCTTGAACAATGCAGGATGCATATCTTAAAGAAAAATAATGAATATTAAGATTTAATATTTTGCCAGTTAAAATGGGATATTAATTTAATCCTCTGTGTTTTACATTTAAAAATTTAAAATAATGAAAGAGCAAGAAAACAAAAGGAGAAAAATATAATTGTTAACGATTATTTTATTACCCACTGTAATGGGGTGGGTTTCTGTACTTTATTTGAAAAGTTATGTGAGTACAGAAGACAGCATACATATTTGGTCTGCATTATCAAATAGACTCTTTTTGTCATGGCCTAACATTTTTTATGAAGGCTATTCCATGGCTCCCTGGAAAGTATATTCCAGCAGTCTCAGTAACTTCTGAATAGAGGAAGACTAGTTCTTACAGAGATTATTTGTTTGTAAAGTTTTGTCAGCTACCAAAGAGATTAAGGTGAGCTTCAGAGATGTATGTGGAAATAAAAAATGAGGTATTTTTAGGCACAGGCCTAATACTTTCAGAAAAGCACTGAAAAGGAAAGCTTCTACAGAAATAATAATAATAATAATAAATAAATATATAAGCAAGTCCTCGACTAAGCTTATGTTTTTGATGGGCAAAGAACCTGAGACTGAAGTAAAAACCTCAGTCTTCCTCTATAAGCACTGCTCTGCAACAATTAAAACATCAGCATGTTGTGAGCACTCTTCTCATCCTAATCCAAAACACAGCACCCTACCAGCTACTAGGAGGAAAATTAATTCTGTCCTAACTGAAACCAGGACAGAGCTGATTTAAGAAAGAGAAAAAAAAAAAAAAAATGCTGCACAACATCATCTGGGAGAGTGAGGATTGAGAACCAACTCTGCAGACCCCAAAGTCAGTGCAGTAGGAGGACAGGAGGTGTTCCAGGTGCCACAGCAGAAGTTCCCCTGTGCCCTGTAGAGAGGAGAGAGGCCCCTGGTGGAGCAGGCTGCCCCCCTGCATCCCATGGGTCTCATGGTGGAGCAGATCTCCATTCTGCAGCCTGTGGAGGAGCCCCCGGCGGGGGGGGGGGGGGGGGGGGGGGGGGGGGCTGCTGCCCGTGGGGGATCTGTGCTGGAGCAGTTTGCTCCTGATGGATGGACCCCATAGTATAGACCCATATTGGATCAGTTCTTGAAAAGCTGCTGCCTGTGGGAAGTCCACAGAAGATCAGTGTCTTCACTCTGCTCTAAACATTTTATGCTGTTTCTCTTAGAGTCAGCACACCAACCTGCCCTGGTGCCATCAATACCTGAAGGTGCAAGGGGACTATTGTTGAACAGATTCCTTGCATATATGCTGCATCTCACCCTGGAAGTTTCCTTGGCTGTACCTTCTCTTGAGATGTGGCTATACTTTTAGTCTCAATAAGTCACCTCTAGAAATTATTCCACACCAAACAAAAAACAGACAGTATGTCTCAGAGCAAATTTAATTTGCAGTTGACCAAAAACCCCAGGTCCCTTTCTATGGGGCTGCTCTCCAACCTCTCATGCCCCAGTCTATAATGGATATAATGATGATACCATTTCAAAGGTTCATAACATTGGACACAAATGAAGTAAAATGATTCCTTGAGATTCGCACATACAAAGCACTGACTGGACAGTCTTCATGAGTTCTCAAGGCTCCACACTACAGGTGTTTTTTTGTTTTTGTTTTGTTTGTTTGTTTGTTTGTTTCCAAAAATAAAGGAAAGATAGAAGGTATAAAATGTAGATAAATGTATCCCAAGCTAGAGTACACAATAGGATTTTTTTTCTATTTTTGCCATAAATTTTATAAATTAACCTGTTATCTATATGTAACTTAAAGTGAAATAACTGCCATTAATGAATGTATTATTTGGTGTGGTGATTTTATCCTGCTGGACAGCCAAACTCCACCACAACTGCTCTCTCACTCCTCCTCCTCCTCAGAAGATAAGGAGAAAAAAAAAAAAAAAAAAAAAAAGTATGCTGGAAACAAAAAAACAAACAAACCAACCAACCAACCAAAACAAAACAAAAAGGCTCATGGGTTGAGACAAGGATAATTTAATTGAAGGGAAAAGGAAGAGAGAAAAAAACAAGCAAAGGCTGTGCAGAAGCCCAGAGGGAATAAAGTTATTCTCTACTTCCCATCAATGAGTGATGTTTGGCCATGTCCTGGGAAGAAGGGCTTCAGTATACGTAGCAAATGTTTGGGAAGATAGACATCTTCATAATGAGAGCCCCCACCTCTCCTTCCCCTTTCCCACCTTGTATTGCTGAGTGTGATACCACATGGTATGGAATATTCCTTTGGATGGTTTAGGTCAAATGCCCTGTCAATGTCCTGTCCCCTCTTCTTGCCCACCCCTGGCTTACTCCAAGGGGGGGAGACTATATGGGCTACTGCAGGGAAAGTTAACTCCATCCCAGCCAGATCCAGTACAGTTGGTTTAAGCCAGAAGGCATGAACGGTACTCCATTCAGCTGATACTATATAATGTCTGTTGTTTTCCTAATGAACTATGCGCAGATTTTTAGTATGGAATTTCTAGATGACTATGGCAAAATGACCACACGGACACCAGGGTTTCTTTAAGGATCAATAACTTCAACCACTTTATTGAGGACTGGCTCCTTATACCATTACCCCTACCAGTGGTACTTTTCCACTAACTATTCATTGGTTAACTACTTTGCTCAGCAATGGCAAATATTTTGCAACTTCCATGTCATAATGGTTGGAGAACAAGCAGTTTGAGACAGCAAGGCATCTCCTGAATCACCCTTCCTTGTTCCTTCTAACTTCTTTACATTCCTCATGGTCTCATTTTTACGAGTCCAGTGTTATCAACAACCATGGGTCTTGTCGATCCCCACGGTGATACTTCCACAGATGATTACTGCAGAAGGATCTTTATGTGCTGAATTCATAAGTTTTGGTGGAACAATTGATGCCAAAACATTCAGTGAATGACCAGATACTGGATAACCAAAGCTGTTCCCAGACTCAGAAAAGTCAATCAGTCCCTGCCAAATCAGAGAATAAGTTCAAGTTGCAACCCCAGAACAGTGCTGAAGATAGTGTGCAAGTTGGCTTCAATAAAGTTTGAAAGGCATAAGGGAAAGCATCTAACATCATAGAGATATATATACAAATTTCTAAAATTATCTTATGATATATCAAAAAATATATATATATATATATTTTTTTTTCCCTGGAAAATCACGTAATTTTTCTGTTGTGCTATGAAGTTAAAATAGATAAATATAGCTATACGGTCATGTGGGTTACTCATTATTAAGAATATAATTACCACATTGCTATTCCTAGATTGTCATTCATAAATGTTGGAGTATCTAAACAGAATCTACAGAACCAAACATGATAAAAAAAAAAAAAAAAAAAAAAAAAAAAAAAAAGAAGCCACAACTTAAGAGTGGTAGCTTGGATTGGATTTCTGACTTTCTCTCATATTTTCTTAAATTTCCAGGGAACAACAAAAGATGTAATGAGTTGTGACTATAGTCTGACATTATCCTAAAGATAGTAAAGTGAAAAAACTCAGTGTTCACCTCCTGAATCCTTTTCTTATTATGTTACTCTTTTTAAAGAAGAAAGTTGAGCAATACCATTTCCTAAAGTGTATAGCATACTAGTCCAAACAGTGAAGTTCAATTTAAAAAACTTTTTTTTTTTTTTGCCTGTAACTTTATCCCTGCCTAGAATTTTATTCTGTAATAAATGTATCTTTTTCTATGCATTCATGAAACAGATATGACATGTACCATGTAATATCCTACACTTATTTCAGACTTCCAGCTTCCTAGTGTGACTAAGGACACTTCAAACTGTTTCTGATCTCAGCCATTTTGCACTTATTCAAAGCCAATTTATTATTATTATCAGATTGTAGTTATATCATCTGAACCTGGTTTAAATATACAATAGTCATTGCTTTTGTTTTAGAAATGTAAGTCTTCACAATAATTTTTTTTCTTTCACACCACATAACATCCTTGTATGTATCTTCTTATAATAAAATAAAAGCTTGTGTATACTCACCAATTTTTTCTCACTCTCCCACAGGCATAGGAAAACTGTACTCTCACAGCTATTTTTTAAATGAATTAGCCCATAATTCACTGATCTCCTAATGTCAATAAACAACTTAAGCCTGCACATAAAGTAAATACCTAATACTCGTTTCTATGGGTGAATGCTCATCTGCACTAGTATTGATTCTGTAATTTGTTTTGATGTTGCTGCATGAGGTATCTGCAGTGAGACTTCAGTTACATTTGGCATTAGTAGTGGAAACATAACAATTAAGTCACCTTCCTGACTGTACTAAATTCAAGAAGCCTAACGATTATATATTAAGAAAAATATAGTAACAACTGTCAAGGAAATGTTGTATTCTTCAGAAGTGAACTTTTGATCACTTGATATTGTAGGATTCTACATTACAAAACTTACATATAACAGGTTTGGATTCAGGATGCAGAAAATATACTGTTGATGTTGTTTTCACTGATATCTCATAGGTTTCTATTCCCTCCTTTTTTTTTTTTTTTTTTTTTTTTTAATCTCCTGATTTGAGACTTTACATTCCAAGACCTTATGCAGGTTTACTTGACACGGGGACTTGAGAAACTTAAGATATGGTGTTCTGGTAAGAAAGTAGTTTAGTTTTTTTTCATTTACTAACCTAAAACAACAAAATGTGAGTAAATATCAGGGAAGCACACAATTCTTTCCTGAAATGACAGTTGCCCTCTTCACAGTCTTCTGCTCATATTGAGTTTCTCTTCAGTGTTATAAAGAGCTGATTTTCTACATTTTTCATTGGCTGCTAATTGTAATGCTCCCCAGCTGGCCTTCCAGGGCAGATTAACTATTATCTCCTGGGCTAACTGACAACACAGTTTTACAACTTCTGAACAGAACAACATTGTATTCTGCAACTATAGACTTAGAAACAAGACAATCTCTTACACTCACCGTGTACATTTTGGACATAGCAGACTAGATTCTCACAAAAATATAAATAGATTCAATTTTTGTTTTTTCATGCTCATCACTGATAGTTACATTCCCTTTCTGGGCCCATTAAATCAAATATGATGTTCTCAATGGGAGAAAGAAGACTGAAGATCTCTGGAGATGGAGGACACATTAGGCAGATTTCAAATTGCTACAGTATGGCTTAGCTCAGCTTAGTTTATGTGCCCACAATTGTATACAGAAAATTGTATTTTTAGGACTCAAAATATTTACTTTGGAAGTTAAAACTACTCCAGTGAAAAACAAAATTGGTTACTAATATGTTTGAAAGGGAAAAAGGAAAAAAGATAAAAGAGGAAAAAAAAACAACAACAACAAATAAACCAGAGGAATATCATATAATGTATTTATTTTCACAATTAACAGTTTTCCTCTTTCATATTTAAAGGAGATTTATTACAATATTACACTTTATTTTAATATAAAATTATAGCTATACAGACTAAAAATAAACTGAAATATCTTATAAATCAAAGTGAACTCTAAGATGAACTTAATGCAATAAATTTTACAATGCTTGATATGGTCATTGGGTGGAAAAAAAAAATTGCAGAACTTTAGTACATCTTTAATTCTAGCACATCCAATCTGGATACTTCTGGATTTTTATTTATTTTTCCACTACTTTCTCTTTTCTGAAAGATAAATCATTGAGGTTGTACCTGTATTCCAATACAAATTTCCCTTTCAAATAGGTACTATACTTTCTTAATATTCTTTTTCATCTACATTCAGCTTGGAGTTTGATTTTCAAGAAAAAAAAAATATTAAACACATACTAAGGAATAGATATATATTTTTGATACCTAATAGTATTTACATGGATACACATTGAATAACAATTGCACCATTTAGAGAACAGTACAAAAAGCTTGAAATGCACTCAAAAGAATTGCTTTGTTTTCCTAGTAGGGAATTAAATTAGAATGGAAAATTAAGCTTTTATTTAAAAAATTAAAAAAAAAAAAAAAAAAAAAAAATGAAGAGATCATTTGTTTCTTGATACCTCCACAATTTTAATGCAATTCTTGACACTGAGTTTGTGTATTTCACTAATTAAATAAGAGTGATTCATTTCAAGTATTACAGAAGGAAACTTCATAAATGTTTCTCATTTCATTATATAAAGATACTTATCTCTGAAGAGACAGAGAAAGCTGTTGTGGCCAAGAGTAACAGAACAGTATAAAATAAATAAATAAATAAATAAATAAATGTTTCTGTTCATATACACAGCCCAAAAAATGTTATGTCAGTGTCAGAAATAAAATAAATAAATAAGTGTGAGGCACTAAGATAACTAAAGCTGATAAACTGATGGTTACACTCCAGTGTAGTCACTGTTTTAAGGAAATGATCATTCTTACTTTCTAATTAAGTGTACAAAATTAGTAGAGATAGTCAGTTCCTAAAAGAGATGGATTGTTTTCTCCTTCAAATACTGAAGTTTGCTGTGTTATTTTTCTCCACAATTTGTACTAACAATTCCTGAAACCTTTAGCATGTAACTTATCTGCAGAAGACTTTAAGTTGTGAGGATCTGAGAGTGCTATATTCATCACATATACCAACATGATATGATATGGATGAAGAAGAATGATATGATTTGATTGATAGATACTTAACCAGCTACCATAAACAAACAAACAAACAAACAACAACAACAACAACAAACAGGTGATAGTCAGAAGTTTGCTATCTCAAACCACTGCTTTGAGAATGAATTGTGAATTTTGTATATCTAAGAGTAGATGTACTTGATCCTGCCTGAAGCAAACAATAGACTTTTGATGTTCTTATTTTTCTATCAGAAATGTCACAAATAGATGCATGCTTTTTGACATCATTAAGATTGCTAATCCATAGCTAAAATCGTAGTAACTTAATATTTGTAGGTATTTGAAGTTGTTAATAACAACAAAGATATTTGAAATATTATGATCTAAAGAATAGGTGAAAAATAACAAGATTCACATTGTATTACACTTAGCTAGATCATATATTCTAAATATTTTTACTTGATCAATGTGGAACAAGTTGTATATGCTATGAATATTCCTTCAGTTAATCTGGAAGAAATGGTTGGAGAATAAATTACCTTATAATTAGTATGCTCAGGAGTGTTTATTTACTTATAAGTCTGGTCTAATAAAGCCAGAAAATATAAATAAATAAATAAATAAATAAATAACTCGACAGTTAAGATCTGATTAATATTTTTGCATATTTTAGAGTACAACTTGAAATAGAAAGAAAGTATATCAGTGAATGATATATTCCATACTCAACAGCCACCTTGGGGATAAAGAGAATTTCATGGCCCCCTGAAGCAAAATATTGTTGTCTGGATACCAACAAGTTAAGTATTACAGTTGCTTCCCATCATACCAACTTAGATTTTACGCAGCAATGGAAAGAGAATATCTAAATATTTTATTTTCCAACTTGAGAAGAAAAAAGAAGAAGCTTGGAAGCTCATGTAGGATTAAATGAGACAAACTCTGGGGGCAGGGGCTATAGATACTGGCTATAGAAACTGCAGAATTCAAAAGAGACACTGGAAAGGTTATGTAATTGCTTGAGGAAATTCTATCTTTTTTTTTTTTTTTTTTCGGATTAACCGTACTGTAATCTATGGAGTCATATGGAGGTTTTGATTTCTAATCAGGAGGTCATGGTGGGCTTGACATCTCATGAAGCATTACAAAAAAGCAGGAGCTATTAAAAGGTTACTCCTGCCCCTGTGTAGCTCTGCGGTTAGGGTATTAGGAATCTGATTCTCATCCTTGTTTTGCTTTAGTGTAGTGAAACACTTGCAGGACTGTTCAAGTGTTTAGGTTCAGCAGAGGGCTACTGAAATGATTAGGGGACTGGAGCATACAAGGAGAGACTGAGAGAACTGGGCCTGTTTAGCTTGGAGAAGAGAAGACTGAGAGGAGATCTTATAAATGTATATAAATATCCAAAGGGGGGATGTAAGAAGGATGGGGCCAAACGCTTTTCTGTGGTGCTCTGTGACAGGACAAGAGGCAAAAAGCACAAACTGCAACACTAGAAGTTCCATCAGCATATGAGAAAACACTTTTTTACTGTGAGGGTGACAGAGCACTGGAACAGATTGTGCTGAGAGGCTGTGGAATCTTCTTAAGATATTCAAAACCAACTTGGTTGACATCCTGTGCAACATCTTCTAGGTGACTGCTTTAGCAGGGGGATTGGGCTAGATGATATCCAGAGGTCGCTTCTAACCTCAACCATTCCATGATTCTGTGCAAATATTATTGGAAAATATTGTTTACAGGGTTAGAAAATCAGGAAGAAGGATGAGTGTTGTGTTCTAGATAAATTATTATTGTTATTATTTATTCCTAATTATACCAATTAGATTGGGTTATTATTATTATTATTATCATATAAATTAGAGCATTTTTAACTGAAGATCTGCTCTTTTCTGAAATAAAGCCCTTGAACTTCACTGTTCAATTTTCATATTGCTTCAGACACTCAAAGTAAATTAAATTTTTCTGTGGATTTTTTAAAATATGTTAATGCCAGAATTAAAGAATTAAAATCGCTCAAAAATCTTCATTTTTGATGTTACTGAACTAAGATTTCTTTTAGTTTATAATTTTAGTCAGTAAAAGAAGTTGCTATTGCTTTCAATAAATTTCAGTTATCAGCAATACCACTTATTGCGTAATTTTTGCAGCAAACTTTACAGTGCTGTGCTTTGCAAAGTTGTATTAAAATATTTTTAAAAGCCAAAAACTGAGTACTGAGTAATTTTTCTTCATTACAGCTTTTAATACTTAGTCATCAACAGAGAATAAAGCTGTGCTGGCACTCTACCAGTCACATCTGTCTTGTTAATGAAACAAACTATGGAAACCTTTCCAGTTTTCTTGTTCCATTTTAGAAAACAAAGAAAAACAATAGATGCTCCAAATAACATTGAGCTGCTCTATTTTTTTAAAAAGGTTTCATCACATGAACATAATGCTACAAGAGGAATTGTTAAATTGTGACACTGAATTTCAAATTAATTCTGTTCTATGGAAAACGTAATTACACTTTTTTTTTTTTTTGTTTTGTTTTTTTTTTCCAAGTAAGAGAACGAGCAAAATTTGTCAATGTTAGGAACCATTGCACTAAGATCATATTGAAAAATATTGTAACTCTAAAGCTTATGATATTTGATGCTTCTACAGAAGTGAGGGGCAAATAAAGGAAATCCTGATTTACAATTAATTCAAAACAGTTAGAAGGTTCCCATTGCATTTGTTTTTCTTACATGAGAACACTTTTAAATAAGAGGTGTGTAATAAAGTGGTAAAATAAAGTTGTCATTATGCTTAATGTAATTGTAGTAACATAGAAAGGATTTCTGGCTTTCAAAGTTAACTTCATACTTGGCACGACCCACATCTATGGGCACTGTGTTCTGTACAGTAGTTGATAACTTAGGTATTCTGTTGTCATCGCTGAACCAGGTACTAGGCAAAAAATACTCAGAGTATGAGTAAAAAAACATTGTATATGAGCTAAGCATTAAGAAGCAATAGAGTGGGCATTTTGGAGTAAGGAGGAATATATCATTCATATACAGTAATTTTCAAGGAAAAAAAATAGTGTTCCTTGTTCCAAATTGCGCTCTACTTAGGCTATATTTGTTTTGCTACTATTTTGGAAGAGTTCTAGAACTAGATCCCTTAGTCTGGCACAAATTACTGCTAAATACACTCTTTCCAGACTCGGGAACAGAACACCAAAATAATCTTAAATATTGGAAATATTATCCTAATACCAATAAAAATAAGATAGAAAACATTTAATTATAAGATAATGAATTGCAGTGCTGGATAACTCAATGTTATAAACCAAATTATTGTGAAATAGAAACATTTCTTTTTAGTTTTCATTGTTCACCTTAGGAAGTGAAAGGAAATGGTTAAAGTTATATTCCTAACATCTTACCCATTTTCTCTTTCTTTGCAGTTCTTAATATATGATTGAAAACTATTTCTAGTGAAGAATTCAGATAACAGAAGGCTGAGCAGATGGCCATTTCCAACTTTATTGTTCCAGAAAAAGAAAGGGATCTCGTTGCTGACATCTGAAGTTGATGCAAGATGCCTACCTCGACAAACAAAACCAAAAAAAAAAAAAAAAAAAAAATACAGCTAGTCAGCCCCATGTTCAAGCAGCTTGGCATCTGGTGACAGCAGTTTGTCCATGTGTTAAAATCAGAAGAAAAATTAAACAGAACCAATGTGACTGCTAAGAAATCTGTCCATTTATCTTGCTTTTTGTGTTATCATATTTTTACTTACGGAAGTGAACACTACCCCCCCAAAAAATATATGTATATATATATTTCTGGTTGAAATAGGAAAAAAGAGAGAACAGTATTTCAACTAAAAATGTGACAGCATATGGCACAGATTCATAGTTCTGAAATAGCCATAAGAGTTCTACAAAAAATATCTCCTTAATTTTCCGAGTTACAGTTCTGTCAGTTGCTTATCTTTAAACATAACTGTTTGTAAAACCATACCCTGTTATCAAAAATGTTTCACATAAAGTTTTAATATTCAGTATTCAAAAATATGTACTGCACTCCTCCCTCTTATAGGTGACTGCATTTTTAGTGGTCCAAGGTATTGCACTATCCTAAGAAACTACAACTTGACACAACAGATGAGCATAGCTGGGACAGTATTGTTTTCCTTGCTGTCTCACCAAAACATAACTAAAACAGATACATGACAATGAATCTCTACATTCATACTCACTCCTAGAAAACAATGTATTAATTTTCCATGGCTAAAAGAATAGTTGCTTAAATTCATTAGGTTCTTTACTGAGTTTGAAATGAAGTCATTGCTAATAAAGCTAAGCAACTGTTATGAAGCTAATAGCCACTCTCTCACACAAAGCTTTACTATAAATTGGGTTATCATGGACAAATAGCCAAAACCAAAGGACTACAGAGGTGGCAACAGCTACTCATATTTGAGCAGACTTCACACAAAATATTCTGTACTCTATCCAGCCTGACAGGAATTACAGAATCACTGAATCACAGAATGGTTAACCATCTGGTCCAACCCCCCTGATCAAGCAGGGCCACTCAGAGCAGGATGTCCAAGCGGATTTTGGAGATCTCTAAGGAGGGAGACTCCACAACCATTCTGGACACCCTATGCCAGTGATCCATCACAGAGATCATTGGACTGGTCATTTAATCTTAAATATTCATCAAGTTGGTCAAGCTTAACTTTTCCTTGGTGAATCTTGATCAAGAGGGTAATCCTTGACCAGCTTTCTTGGGCCCCTCTTTTTTCAGTGCTTTATCCCACAGAACTCTTTCAAGAATATCATTTGAAGAGGTATAAATCTGCGCTCAGATTTCCAGAGTGGTGAACTTTCTCTTTTACCCTCCTCCCTTAATTCAGGATCCTGAAATCCATGATCTCATGGTCACTGTAGATGAGTCTGTCTTTGACTTTTGTATTCCAACAAGAGCCTGATTTTGGTGAGTGTGAGGTCCAGCAGATCATATTTTCTCATTGTCTCTTCTAAGTGTTAGAGGAAGAAGTTATTATCAAGGCACTCTAGGAAACACATAATGTTTAGACAATTCTATTTATATATAATTATATAATATATTATAATAATATATAATAGTATAATATTATATATCTAATATATCTAATATTATAATATAATAATAATATATATTTAATATATATTCAGGTAATACATTTGCAGGTAATATATTTGAAAAGAAGCATTGCCCACATAAGCACAGAACTCTGAGACAGTCCCAATCAAATACACAAATACTTAATATATGTATTAAGTAACATGATAAAACTATTCATTAATTTTTATGCTTCTTTATCTTGTCTGAACCATAGTTAAGTAAATTCACTCAAGCAAATGGATGATGTTGTTAAATTCTTGTAAAACATGGATATAATATTTTAAAAGTCTTAGAATACTAATACAATAATTGTATTGGAATTTACTAATTAAAACTCCCAAATTTACTAATTTACTAATTAAAACTCCCATTTTTTTTATAATTTCAAGTAATATTTCACCTTGATTTTTAACTGAAAAAAATGTCTGTTTGTTAGGGATTCTTTAATGAAAGGTAGACAAGAAAAACAATCACTTTGAAAAAGTAATAGTACAAAATATATGTAATTAGTTATCATAATACTCATTAAGTGCTTCTAATATTTCCCCATTTCCTACAACTCTTTGAACCCTCTGAACAACTGTCCACCCATCATGTTGTGTATGTTAATCTGTACACTAGTCAGAATCCAAAAGGATATTGTGAGAGACAGTATGAAAAGCATTGCTAAAACAAAACAAAACTAACTAACTAACAAAAACAAGTCTACTGCCTTCTCTTTCTCCACAAGGCAGGTAACCTTGTCATAAAAATATGTTAAGATTGTACAACATGACTTTCCCTTCATGAACCCATCTTTGTTTTGACCAGTAACTTTGTCTTTCAGGAGATTTTCAGCAAATCCTAGAATAGTCTTCTTTATAATTCTACGAGGCACCGAAGTAAGAATGACTGGACTGTAATTACCAGAGTCTTCTTTTTTGCCTTTCTCGAAAATTGGAATAACATTAGCAAACTTCCAGTTAACTGTGACCTCTCCAGATTCCAAAGATCATTGATAATTGACTCTTTCATTAACCTGGGATGAATGCCATTGTATCACACAGACTCTTGTACGTTCATTTGCAGCATCAAATCACATACAAGTTCATTGTGAACTGGTAGCTTACCAATCCCTCAGTCACAGTCCTCCAACACAGGATTCCAGGGATCTCAGGGCCCATCACTGGTGTTAAAGAGAGAGGTGAAGAAGACATTAAATGTACCTGCTTTACCTTCTTATCTTTATTTGTGAAGTTACTCATCAAGTAATAGATCAATGTTTTATTTAGTTCTTTTGCTGTTAATATATTTATATATGTATTTATATATTTATTTATCTATTTATTTTTATTCACCACAGTAGTGTCCAGCTTCAACTCAAACTGAGCTTTGGCTATACGAATTTTTTCCCTCTAATAGCAAACAGCATTTCTATAGTCCTTCTGTGAATCCGGACCTTGCTTCTAAAGTCCATACATTTTATTTTTCCACCCACATTTCTGTTCAACCAAGACAACCTTCTGCCCCCTTCACTTGACTTATGACAAGTTGAAATTGTTTGTTCCTGAGCTCTTAAGAGATGGGTCTTAAAAAATGAGCAACATTCACAGACCCTAATGGACTTGCAAGAAGATTCCGGGGGATTTTACTAACTAGTTAAGCAGCCTAAAGACTGTTTTCCCAAAATCCAGGGTAATAGCTCTACTGACAGTTTTTCTTTACCACCTAAGATTTTAAACACCTAAGACAGACACTATTTGTCATTTTACCCACAAGACATCTCTATTTACAAAAAACAGGTCTTGGAGGGCATTTTTCCTTGTTGACTCCCTTAGCACCTGTATCAAAAAGTTGTCTTCAATGTGCTTCATGAATTTAGTGGACCTGTTTTTATCTGCTGTATGACAGTCCCGGCTAATATCTAGAACATTGAAGTCATCTATAAGGACAAGGACAACTCATCTAGAGATTTCCCTTAATTCCTTATAGAGTACTATGTCAGTGTCGTCATCCTGTCTGGATGATCTATAGGAGACTCCTACAACAACATCTGCGTTATTAGTTTTTCCCCTAATCTTTTCCCAGAGGTTCTCACCTTTTTGTCTCCAACTGCAAGCACTGTCCCTCCTTTACATACAGTGCATACTCATCCTCCTTACCTGATTTGCCTGTCTCTCCTGAAGAACCTATAATCATCCATTACAGCATTCCAGTCACAGGACTCTTCCCCACCAAGTTTTAATTATGTGTCATGGTTATGGCTAGGCCAGAGTTAATTTTCTTCTTAGAGGCTTGTGTGATGCTGTGTATTGGACTTTTGATGAAAATAGTGGTGATAACACAACAGTGTTTTTAGTTGTTGCAGAGCAGTGCTTACACACACAGAACCAAGAACCAATGAGTTTTTTTTTGTTTTTTTTTTTTTTTTCCTCATGATGCCCTGAGAGCAAGGAGGCACAAGATCAACACCTGACCCAGACTGACCAAAGACGTATCCCATATCATATGGCATCAAGCTCAGCAAAGAAAAAGCTGGGGTAAAGAAGGAGGAAGGAGGGGACATTGGAAGTGACAGTGTTTATCTTCCCAAGAAACCATTATGTGTGATGAGCTCATCACATGATGAGCTTTTGTTTTACCTAGTAAACTGTCTTTGTCTCAGCCCGTGAGTTCTTGTAATTTTCCCTTTCAGATTCTCTCCTCCATCCCACCTGGAGAAAAGTGAACAAGTAGCCGTGTGGTACTTAGCTGCCTGTCAAGGCTAAACCATGACATTATACCAATGACGTCACAGCTCTGGGACTGAGACAACATTTCTTGTTCCTTTTTTTTATTCCTCATACTGCATGCACTGGTGTGCAAACATTTCAAATATGCTCCAGTGTACTCAGTACAATTTGTAGCAGAGTGAAAGCCCTCGCTACCACACTGTCCTTCAAACATTGTTGTCTTACTCCACAGCTTAATACTAGCAAACCTGGTTTTAGTTCTTTACTTATTCAAACATTTACCCATTTAAAGCTTTTACAGCCATCTCCGATATATATATATATCATTCTTACCTCTTGGGTAAAATAAAACAAGTTGTTTTGAGGAAATTTCATTAAAACCTTTTTTCATAAAATTGCAAGTAGTTTTGAGCACCCAATCCTGAGATCTGATCATCCGAGGCATTTGTTTATTTGTATAATACTTTAAAACCCTGCTTCCATGATATTTTGCACTGCTATACAACATTAAAAAAAAAAAAAAAAAAAAAAAAAAATTATAGTTAATTTTTGCTAAAAAATAGGTTTCATCAATCTTCGCTGAAAAAAAAAAGTAATCAACAGTTGCAGTGTTCACTGATCCTTCATAAAGGACTGATAAATTTGTTCAGCTTAGACTTTATTTATGAGACAAATGAAAGAAATGAAGGAAGTTCTATACAAAAAGAAAATGTGTCATCACTGCATTTTCACCCTGGCAAGAAACAGATTCCAGACTCTGAATTTTCTAAATGCATCCTGAGATGCACCCTTTAATATTGCTCGAAATCAGGCCTTGATTTTGATCATTGCTGGGAGTCAGTTCTTTTCTTTTAGTTTCATCTAGATGCATGTTGTTCAAAGCCAGATAGTCGTAATGAGAAGTCAGAAAGTGTAGAGCCAAGAGCCGAGTTCAGAAGTGTGAAACAAAATGTTACAAGTGAAATAAATATAAATGCAGTCCTAACATATTCTTAGCTGTAGGGATTGTTCCTGGGTATTTAAATACATTTACATTTAACTTTGAAATGTTCTAGCTATTAGACACTGAAACCTAGTGGGCTGAAAAAGCAGTGTTTGGGG
Source organism: Nettapus auritus (assembly GCA_011076525.1). NCBI lineage: Eukaryota > Metazoa > Chordata > Aves > Anseriformes > Anatidae > Nettapus > Nettapus auritus. The sequence continues at coordinate 154,510,490 of CM021765.1, forward strand.
AGTTTTGTAAGTGTTGAATGTCTTTCATTACAATTTAAACCCCTCTCTGAATCTGATGCTAGGTTTTCATTATAGGTGGAAATACATTTCATTCAGCAATGTTTGTACAGTGTCAATGCTTACTTTTTTTTTTTTTTTTTTTTTTTTCTGTCACCCCAGTGTATAGGCTGGGGTGTGCAAGAAGCTGGGAGGGGACGTAACTAAGACTGACCAAAAGGATATTCCATGCCATATGACACCATGCTCAGCAGATAAAAGCTCAGGGAAAGGAGGGGTAAGGATTGACATTTGTGTTTATGGTGTTTGTCTTCCCAAATAACTGTTATGTGTGTTGAGACCTTGCTTTCCAGGATGTAGCTAAATATCTGCATGACAATGGGAAATAGTAACCAAATTCTTTTTGCTTCCTTTGCGCATGCAGCTTTGCTTCACTTCTTAAACTGTCCTTACCTCAAATTAATTGTTTTCAGTTTTTCTTTTTCCAATGCACTCTTCCATACCACTAGGAAAGGAGAGAGCAAGTGGCTGAGTTGTGAATTGGTTTCTTGCTGGAGTAAACACACCACAGCCAGTTAGAAGAGATTAATCTAAATAGGAAATTATGCATGTCTGAGTACATGAGTACTGAAGTACTTGAGTATTAACTGCAATAATTATGTGTTATTGTCGTTAGTAACTAATGTCACTCAATAGTTCAAGATTTTCATGTTCTAGATTTTCTTAAGTAATGAAAATATATTATTATCAGAAATCCAAAACATAACATTGTGTGAGAATCTATGAACAAAATTAATTTTATCCCCGCCAAACCATGACATATATACAAACCAATTTAAACAATAAAATGTAGAACAACTACAAATATAAGCCTAAGTAAGTTTTATGGGGTTTAAAATTATATTTTAAATGAAGGAAAGAATCCAAAAGGTGAAACATTTTAGAATTTAATAAACAACACATATTCTGTGATGTCTCCTTTGGAGCCTATATAATTTTATAACATAAATTTGTTCTTCCCTGTATTCCAAAGGAAAGATAACATATCTAGAGAGAAAAAAAAAAAAAAAAAAAAAAAGCTTTCCATGACTGTCAGAGACATCTGAATACTGAATAATTGAAACTGTGCATAATTATAGGTCATAATATCCAAGAGCTCTCCCTGGCTCAAAAAATTCCATTTCATTTTCAAGTGTGGGTTTTGTGTGTGTATGTGATTTTACATATATAGCACTATCCATAATACATTAAATTTTTCTTGGATGATATTTAATTTCTGACATTCTATAATATGACAGAAAAAGTGACAACAAAGATTACTTGTCAACTCTTTCTCAATTGTTCCACAAAATATTTTGTATAGTTAGTCTTACTCCATTTCAATTTAAATCAATCATGATTAGATCATGTATTAGCAAAAACAAATATATGCTCTTTTATTGTTGTTGTTTTCATTTTACAGCATTATTATTTTTTTTTTTTTGGCACATAAATCAATGCTTCTTTCTAGTTTCCATTCTGTCATGAATTCTTTTACTTGTGTTACAATGTGTGCCTTAAAATACTGATTAGCAAAGAGGAAAGGGACCTGCGGGTCCTGGTGGACAACTGGATGACCATGAGCCAGCACCATGGCCTTGTGACCAAGAAGGCCAATGAAGACCTGGGGTGTATCAGAAGGGGTGTGCTTAGTAGGTCGAGAGAAGTTCTTCTCCCCCTCTACTCTGCCCTGGTGAGACAGCATTTGGAATATTGTGTATAGTTCTGGGCCCCTCAGATCAAGATGGACAGGGAATTCTTCGTGAGAGTCCAGAGCAGAGCCATAAAGATGATTAAGGGAGTGGAGCATCTCCCTTATGAGGAAAGGCTGAGGGAGCTGGGTCTCTTTAGCCTGGAGAAGAGGAGATTTTAAGGGGTGACCTTATTAATGTTTATAAATATGTAAACGGTGGCTGGCAGGAGGTTGGAGCCAGGCTCTTCTCGGTGACACCCAATGATAGGACAAGGGGCAATGGGTGCAAGCTGGAACATAGGAGGTTCTGCTTAAATTTGAGACAAAACTTTTTCGTGGTGGGGGTGACAGAACACTGGAACAGGCTGCCCAGGTGAGTTGTGGAGTCTCCTTCTCTGGAGACTTTCAAAACCTGCTTGGACATATTCCTATGTGATGTGATCTAGGTGTTTCTGTTCTGGCAGGGGGATTGGACTAGATGATATTTTAAGGTCCATTCTGATCCCTAACATTCTGAGATTCTGTGATTCTGTGATATTCTGAATTCCTTCCTGGTGGCACACTTTATGTCAGTTTTTGAAAGTGGGTTACCATGGAGCCAGAATTGGAAGATTTATGAATTAAGATGAATAGACAAAGGCCTATAGTCAGTTCAAATCATCACTCTACTATTGAAAAATTGGTTGCTACACCATATTACTGAAATCAAAGCCATTAGTGCTTGCGAAAACCAATGTATTTGAAGTGTGTTAGTGGTAAGCCTTTAAAAGGAAGACAGCTAATTGTCTTGAAACTGGCACATTTGGGAATGCTTGGAAACCTGAAGTATCTAGATTCTAAGACTTTACATTAAAATTGGACGTGCCTAGCAAGTTTAAAAGACTTCATTATCAGGCAGTGTTTGAATAGCTGATTGAGATTCAGCTGGATTCTATTTGCATTAGTAACTATTTCAGCACACTAGATTTGGCTTATTGTTATAACTTCATTTTCAGATGAAAAAAACTGGCAAAATAATTGGGCCTATGAGAGCCTCAACTACTATTAAGGCCATACCTGGAGTGCCATGTCCAGTTCTAGACCCCCCAGTACGAGAGACTTAGACATACTGGAGGGAGTTAAGTGAATGATGATGAAGGGACTGGAGCACATCTCCTATGAGGAAAGACAGAGAAGATGGGACTTGTGAAATGTGTTAATTTGATTTGTGTCAGTATGGAATAATACTAGGGCTGCATGATGAAATATAAACTTTTACCTAAGAAAACCAGAGTGATTAGTGTACATAGTTCTTGTATCATGCAAAGGAAGGGTCCAGCAATTCATATAAATAGAGGGTTTGAAGGATGAACATTGAGACTTGGGTCTGGGAGATAAGAACCAAGGAGTTTTTTTAGGAAACTGTTGACTCTTGCATGGGACGCTGTGCAAGCCTCGGATATCTGACAAAAATACAACCAAATAAGGAGAAAAGGGGGAGTTGAAGAAAAAAGCCTGGGAGGAAGACTACGAGTCTTCAGCATGAGCGACCCCCAGAGAGACCACCAGAGACTAATACGCATACGTCTGGGAGAAGGTTTAGATTCTGGAAATGAATTATACTAACACTGCCTTTTTTTAGGAATAGTGATGAATAAGTATTAGTTTAGGAGCATAAAAAAACAGCTAACTGATGTAACAGGTGTCCGTCCTGGTGGAGAAGAGACTCCCGGCGCACCCAGCGCTGTTTGCTTGCCTTTATTCATTTAATAAATTGTACATTTTAATTGGAATCCTATTTGAGGCCTGATTATTTATCACAGGACTGGTTAGAAAAGAAGGCTCAGAGGAGACCTCATCAATGTCAGTACATACCTGAAGACAGTGCAAACAGTAGAGAGCCAGCCTCTTTTCACTGGTGTGAAAGGACACGTGTCAGGACAAGAGGTAATAGGCACAAGCTGAAACACAGGAGTTTCTTTCTGAACAGCAGAAACACTTTTCTATTGAGATACACCAAATGAAAAACAACAAAATGAAAACCAAAGACAATTTAAAAGGCAAAATCAAGCAATGAAAACAGAAAATTTATAAAATTAATATGTGCAATTTCCAGATAAAGGCTGCAAAAGAGATTGAAAGGAAAAGAAACATTTTTAAATTGGACAAAGTAAGACTCCTAGATTTTTTTTTAGTAATGCTTTTATCATTATCAACCATATCTGAGCACTTCTCTGTCTGTTTCTTAGTCCAATCTTTTGATTTACAGGCAGTGCCAGAATTTTATCATCCCAATTTCTGATTCATCCCATTTCTGATTCAGAAAAAATATATATATCAGCCTTTCTTTGGAATTTCATTATATTATTATTATTATTATTTTCAGAGTTATTATAGACCTAGTATTGTTTGCAGATACCTGTTTGGAATTCAGGTGACAAAATTTGTTCTCTCTAGAGAAAAATACAGGAACCTATTTTCACCTTTCACCTACTGTAGTTTCATTAACATCCTGATTTTGGCTGGGTTATAGATAATTTTCTTCCTAATACCTGGTGGTATGTTTTGGATTTAGCATGATAATAATGCTGATAACTCCCCCACGTTTTAGTTACTGCTGAGTAGTGCTTACATAGAGCCAAGGACTTTCCTGGTTCTTATGCTGCCCTGACACCTGGCCGGGGGTGCACGCGGAGCTGGGAGGGGACACAGCTAGGACAGCTGACCCAGACTGACAGACAAAAAGCATATTCCATATGATATGGTGTCCTGCTAAACAATATAACGGGGCAGAGTGGCCTGTAGGGGGGGGGGTCCTCTGCTCAGGGACAGGTTGGGCATTGGTCAATATCTGGTGAGCAATTGCATTTTCCCTTTCTTTTCTGTCCTATTAAACCATTTTTATCTAAACCCATGAGTTTTTACTTTTTTGTTTATTCTCTCCTTCATTCCACTTTGAGGAATAGGGAATGTGAATGAATGCTTGTGCGGTGTGTGGTGCTTATCTGCTGGCCATCTTACACCACAGAAATTATAAAACTACTACTAATACTAAGCTTATTACTTTTATATACTTTCATAAATCTGAAACTTCCATGTGCTGAAAGCACATCCCCTCACCCCTGCACCCCACAGTAATGGGTTTTCTGATTCTGATTTTTTTTTTTTTTTTTTTTTTTTTTGTAATTTATAATGTCATAATGATTCTGATTCGTTTATCTTACTTACAAAATAAGTTTGAAACAGTTTGAAATCCTGCTTTCTAAATGGGGAGAGGGAAGTTAATCCTGAAAATGAATACACAATCCTTATGTAGTTAAATAATCTTTCACAGGGAGGTTCCTTATTTTTCTCATCTATGTTTGTGGAAGTTCAGCAGGACAAACATGGAGGAAAACAAACAAACAAACAAAAAGCTTAATCACAAAACTTTGTTACTTGATATGTCGTTCCATGTTATTGGAACATTTATGGGAGTGGGAGGGTGAAACTGCATCAGCTTGTACATTATGATTTATTTATTTATTTTATGAGGTATCTCTCTCTGTATCACTTGAAACACATTTGGAAGAGGCCTGGAAAAATTAGATGGTGAAAGAGCTGCTGTCTTTTTAATGAAAACAATCTGCTCCTTATAGTGTTTGTAACTGCAGTGTGGTGTTAAATTAACAATTTTTCCTGCTTTTAAAATACACCTTTTCACATTTTCTAGTAAGTGTTAGAATTAAAGGTAGAAAAGATAGCAATGGAGAAACATCTAGTTGGTGACTTATGATTCAAAGCAATGTATTTCTCTGAGACCAAGCATTTGAAACCAGTTGTGGTCCATACAATGGACAGCTGATGAAACATGTAAAATGTACAATATCTTAGTTCTTATTGGTTAGCTGGCTGTAATGCTGTAGTTATAGACAGCTTTATATCTGTTTACACAATATATATGAATATTGTGTACTCTTGCATCCATATATACACTTGCATCCATGCAATAGATGTTCCAAGTTTCCAATTTGAAAATGTTATTTCTTAGATATGAGAAAATGTGTTAGCTATTGACAATGACAACTTTAACAAATACCTATTTATTGAAAACGTCATCAAATTAAATATATCAATATGGGAAGGACATAAAATAATTTCACATTTTAAGCTCATTAAAGTTTCTCCAATATTTTTCAATAACAGCTGTAGGAAACTAATAGAATATTCTCATCATAGGAAAAGTAGTTTTTCAACTATGAACAGGACATTTCTATTTGACTTTCAGATTTTTGCAAAGTAACTGCAAAACGAAGCTTTGTTTTGAAAAAGCAAGGAATTCCACAGAAGATCTTTTCAGCTATATATGATGAAAAAAAACTGTCTTCTTCAAAGTGAATGTAGCTATGACTGAATTTCTCAGTTAAAAAAAAA
>CM021765.1:154521610-154554824 GCA_011076525.1 Nettapus auritus
CTACAGCAACCAGATCCAGGTGGAGACTGGTGAGGAGTGGTGTCCCTCAGCGGTCCATCTTGGGACCACTACTGTTTAATGTCTTTATCAATCTTTGTCAATGACATAGGCAATGGGATCAAGTGCACCCTCAGCAAGTTTGCAGATGACACTGAGCTGAATGTTGCAGCTGATACAGCAGAAGGAAGGGATCCACAAGCTTGAGAAGTGGGCTCACGTGAACATAATGAGGTTCGAGTCTAAGTGCAAAATTCTGCACTTGGGCCAGGGTAATCCCAGACATGACTACAAACTGGGTGGAGAACTGATTGAGAACAGCCCTGCAGAGAAGGACTTGGGGGATCCAGTGGATGAAAAGCTCGACATGTGCTTGTAGCCCAGAAAGCCAACTGCATCCTGGGCTTCATCAAAAGAGGAGTGGCCAGCAGGTCGAGGGAGGGGGTTGTTCCCCTCTGCTTTGCCCTTATGAGGCACCACTTGGAGTACTGTGTCCAGGTCTGAGGCCACCAGCACAAGGAGGATGTAGATATCTTAGAGCAGGTCCAGAGGATGGCCGTCATGATAATCAGAGGGACCACCTCTCCTGTAAAGAAAGGATGAGAGAGCTGGGGTTGTTCATCCTGTAGAAAAGAAGGCTTCAGGTAGACCTCACTGTTGCCTTTCAGTTTTAAAATGGGCTTATAAAAAGATGGAGAGTGACATTTTAGACAGGCAGATGGCAGATGATGGTAGAACAAGGGGCAACAGTTTTAAACTAAAAGAGAGGAGATATAGATAAGTGGTTAGGAGGAAATTCTTCATCCAGAAGGTGGTGAAGCACTGGAATAGGTTGCCCAGAGAAGCTGTGGATCCCTGGAGATATTCAAGGATAGGTTCAATGGGGCTTTGAGCAACCTAATCTAGTGGAAGGTTACCCTGTTCATGGTAGCATTGTTGGAATGAGATGACTTTTAATGTCCCTTCCAACTGAAGATATTATTTGATTCTATGATTCCAGCTTCAACAGACTAATATAATATTTAGTAACAATGATAAAAATTAAGGAATGAGGAAAAATGTTGCTCTCTTTAGTTTTAACTGCATACAGTTTCAGGTTTATTATGAACTTCCACTTATTTTTATGTAAGAATAATATGAATTTAAAAATAAGACTATAATTTCCAGGGTTTTTGAGAATAGACTTATCTCTTTGTCCCATATACATTCAGAAAGTTATTAGATTAGAACAATTTAAGGATGAAACATATATCTGGATGTTAAAGTGTAGCCTATGAAAATTCTGTGAGACTGCAGAAAAATTGACTTTGTATTTTTTCATGGTCACAGTCCGAAGCTTTAAGTGTCTCTAAGAATAGCAGATTTTGAGAGATTACAGCATAAGTGACTGTGTAGCTAAACTATTGAGCTTCAATTCATCAGTAACATCAGCCAGAGTATCTAAGGGTAGGACTTAAATATTTTCTTACATAAGAATTACGGTGATATTTTGGTGGAAGTTTCCAAGACATCCACATTAATAGCTCCAAATGAATTAATAATGATCACTATTAACACAGTGAATATCAAATGTGTAGATAATGATGAGACATTTAAAGTGAAATAGAGGCATAATGAAATAGAGGCATAATGAAGTAAGTTCTGACATTACGAATTCATGTGGTAGTAAACGTAATGGCAATGATCATAGATAATTAGTTTGGTGTATTCATGGATGGAATACGCCTAATTCTGATTGAGATGCAATATAATTATCACTAATGTCCTTAGTGTCAATGTCCTACTTTGTTTACATCAAAGAATGCCTAAGTATTTTGAAAATTGATAATTGCAAGAAATCAGATGGTTTCTCTGGAAATAAAATGGAATTATGTTAAAAAAAAAAAAAAAAGAAACTGCCATCTGCCCTCAAATAAAGCTACTATTTCCTGTCTTCTGCTCACTGAGAGATCACATTCCTGCTCTTCACAACATCAAACAGAAAGTAAATAAGTGTGAGAAATTACTGAAAAAAAAAAAATGTTGTTGTTTATTTGTTTAAATATCAAAAATAAGACATCTGTATACAGAAGGAATACATCAAGTACTGCATACTAGTACTATTGGCCTAAAATATTATCACCTTAATCTATTCTATTAGTGATCGGTAGATCTGGCTTATATTGGGGAATAAGGAGAAAATAATTTAGGCCAAAAGAACTAGAATGCACCTCTGATGGAATTTTTAATTAATTTGCATAGATTAAATTTAATTGCATCTCCATCTGAGGATGATATACATTTCTGTATTCCTCTTCTTCTTCTTCTTCTTCTTCTTCTTCTTTAAATGAAAATAGTTGTCTGCAACAAATTATATTTTAATTCCTAAACGAGTGTGAAACCACTAAGTGGTTTCACCTTAAATAATCATTATTGAGTTTAAAATAAGGTATGTTTTAAAAACTCTTTAATTAATTGTAGTTATTAAAAATTTTAACATTTTCTTTTTATTTTGTTATTTTCTACAACTGGATATCTTCAATTATTCTTGTGGCCCCTAGAAAATTACTTGTATGCCTACCTTCCACTTAATATCAGAGCAAGGGTTCTGAGCTACAAGGTGAGGGCATATAAATCTTTATGTGGCTTTTAAACTGGAGCTGATATTGACATGGTTTAATATTGCTACTTGGGATTATTTCATTGATAAAGATAGCTTGCTTGATAAGTTTGTTTGTTTGTGCTGTTGTGTGTGTTTTTTTGTTGTTGTTGTTTGTTTTTGTTTTTGTTTTTAATGTATTATGCTAGCTGGAATGCAACTAATTTCACTGTATGTGTTTTCAAAGTTCTCTCAAGTAATTTCTGCCTTAATTTTGAACCTGCTTTTTGTCAGGGACTTCTCTTCAGAGTAAGTTTAATGCACTTAAAATCTCTTAGGGAAAGTAGAGGGAACTAAATCTTAGGAAAAAAAAAAAAAAAAAGTAGAACATTTGTTCTGGAAAGCTGCAGTGTTTTCTCAATAATTACTGTGAGTAGACTTACAAATAGCACCAGTTTACCATTTAAGCAGATGACGTAAGCCATTTAGCCCTAGTTAAATATAATTGGATATACTGTACTGAGTCTGTTTCATAGTGATTATTCCAGTTAAAGAGATTTAACTTGATGTCAAATAAAGGTCAAATACTGTTCCAAATGAATACAATGTAAGTTTAATCCTTGATTTGAGTGGGACTAGAATTTTATTCAAAGGCTTTATATGCTAGTATAGATAATACAAATCTAATAAAATATTAGACCAGAAGGTAAATCTATCCTGGCAAGAATTTGAGGGTAGTTTTTAATCTATGTGTTTGTTCTTGATATTTTTTTAAATTATTTTTTCTACTTATTTATTTAATATTTAAGTTTAGAACAATTATTAATTAGAAGATTCAGATCAACCTTTGCCTTTGCATTTCTTTTAGGCTTTCTTGAGAAAAAGAGGATGGTTTCTGAAAAAAAAAAAAAAAAAAAAGGATCATAACGGCTGTAAAATGAAGCGTGTTTTAACACATACTTCTGCCCCTTAAACAGATTAAAGGAAAGTTATGATTGTGTTTCTTCACACAAATGTATGTCTAAAATAGTACTAAAGTCATTATTATCATGTCTGAATTGCTGCTGTTTGTACGAGCACTTGGAACCATCTTAAGAAATTAGAAGGGCCTATGTACAGCATGTTCACAGGCATTGAGTAGTCACTTTGCCTAACAAGTACATTATTGTAGAGGTACAGAATATCCACAGAGCATGGGATTTGGAATCCTCTACAGGTGTTCAAAGAGTTTTACACCTCAGATGCATCTGACCCAAACACCACTTGAAAAACTGCACATTGGCTGTTGACTAGCAGAGATCCTTTTCACAGTCATGTTCCTGAATTTTCACACCTGTGGCTGCATGAACAGTGCTAAATGCAACAAAACCATAGTTACTCCTAGCTCCAAGACAAGGTGATACCTTCAGTTTACTGAGGGACAGGCTCTCTAATGAAGACTGATTACATACAGAGCATCTAACACATCAATTTTGAATTTCTTCTGGGGCCCTTGTAATGCCTTTTGATATTAAGACATGACACTTATTTACTGTTTTTGACAGGTATTTACTGTTTTTGTTTTTTTTTTTTTTTTGTTTAATTACAGAGTGTGTGAACAGTATCAAAGCTTCATGGCAATCATCTGCATGATGGTGGTTCTGGCTGGGATAGAGCTAACTTTCCCTGCAGATTTTTTTTTTTTTTTTTGCAGAAATTTCCCATACATTGCTGTGCTCTGCATTTGTAGCTAGAACAGTGCTGGTATCACACCAGTGTGTTGTGTCTGCTGCTGAGCAATACTGGCACAGCATCAGGACTCCCTCCAAACCCCCAAGAGCCAGCAGCCGGGGTGGGCAAATGATGGAGAGGGGACATCACCAGGGAAGCTGACCTAAACTGACCAAAGGGATATTCCATGCTATATGATGTCACACTCAACAATAAAAGGTTGGAAAAGGGAAGGGGGTTGGGGGGGGGGGGGGGGGGGGGGGGGCTCTCATTATGGAAGCATCTATCCTCCCAAGCAACCATTCCGCATATTGAGGCCCTGCTTCCCAGGATGTGGCTGAATATCACTCATTTATGGGAAGTAGAGAGTAACTGCTTTTCTCTCTGTGCTTCCGCTCCCCTCCCCTCCCCTCTCCTCCCCTCCCCTCCTCTCCCCTCTCCTCTCCCCCCCCCCCTCCCCTCTCCTCTCCTCTCCTCTCCTCTTTTTCCAAGTACTATGTGTACTTACATACGCAGTGTATGTAAAAAAAAGTGTAAAAGAAAGTTTACTCACTTTCCTATGTGAGTACTATGTAAGGCAGAGGGATCCAAGCCTGGAATTGTACTGCCTAAATTGCCTTTCAGTAAAGAGTACATCAAAACCGATGAACAATTACCGGACACTGTGTTAGAGCTTGTTAATTTGCATGAAACCACATCGTTAAATATATTTAAGTTAATATATATCTGTATAACCAGTGGAACAGTGCTTGTGCTCATTTCCTGATAATACTTCAGTTATCAGCAATTTATACTGGCATCAGTAAAAATTATTGCCAAAATGCCAAAATTAAGGTATTTTGTTTTCCACTTTCTTTCCTTAGCTGTCTCTACTTATATAACAAATGTAATGCAAACCTGTATAACTAGAAAAAAAATCATTTCTAAATCAGTATACTTTTCTCATGCCACTGCCATTGTTTTGAGGACTGTGTCTTCATCACTTGCAAGATGTCAGTAGTCTGAAAGAACAGAAATATTCTCTGCTGAGTGGAGATTCTTTGATAGATCCATAGTTTTATCTTTACATATTATCATGTGCACATAATAGTATATTATGCCAATATAAATTAAGCAAATGCAAAGAAAGCTAATAATAATAATAAAATCATAATACAAAATCACTGTAATTTTGGTACATGATCAGTTCACAAAGAATGGAGAAGGAGAACAGCTAACGGAGAAAAGAATCAATAGGTGGTAGGCAAATTCTACCTTTTATACAATAGATCATAGGTTTGTAATTATTAGTTTCTAACTGTAAGAGAGGACAATAGATCAAAATATCAATACAGGTCATTTTTTCATTTTGTAAATAGTATGTTCGGCAACACAAACACATTTGATGTGAGTTTAATAATTTCTAATGAATGTGAATTTTACAGATGTTGCAAGAAAAAAAAAAGTTTGGGGAAAAGGGAAAAAAAAAGGGCAGGGCAGGGCAAGGCAAGGCAGGGCAGGGCAGGGGAGGGGAGGGCAGGGGAGGGATCCCAAGCTCTACTATATGTTTATCCGTTTTAATTATTTATTTAGTGTTGGTTTTATTTTCAGGATACTGAAAAAAAGAAAAAAAAAATCTAATGGCAATGAATGACATTGGTGCTTAGCTAAAACGTTAATTCTTGTTTTATAGTTCTTAGGGCCAAGTTCTGACAGGCATATGGCAGCTGGTCTAATGATAACTCCTCCAAAACAACAGTACAGATGTCTTACCAAAATATCATTTGTATGATGAGTAAACATTGTATTTTCACACATTAAATGTACACAATATCTGCAGAAAGAGAGTATTACTGGATGGAGGAGCAGACATAAGTGTGAGGTCAGGAGTAACTCTAGGCCACTTGTCTGTGCAGTTGAGCATGGTAAATTTAAGCTCTTTTGGTTGTTAGTCTGTAAAACTGATTGCTAGCATTTTTTTATTTCCTCCAAGTAAAGTCACTACCATGATGATACAGATATAAATGTATTTTCCAGATACAGTAGTTTTTATGATGGATGGTCCAAGCCTCCAGTGAAGGAATTGTGTCTTCCATTGTTTCATGGAAGACCATGGCTGAAACAAAAATACAAAAATAAATAAATAAATAAAATGACATTTTCCTCTCTCTCACACACAAATGTGCAGACTGCAACCATGGACAAGAGATGTGGCACCATCTGCAATACCAGTATTAGAGTGAAAAAATAGCCAGTCTAGTGTATTGTTAACAAAACATCCAGCTAAAAAACATAAACTTCTGCACTGTCTGTCAGGTAGCCTAAGAAGCCTGGTAAGAAACAAATGTTCAGTGAAAAATCATATACACAACAAAATAAAGTTTTTAACTAAGTGCTACACTACTTTCTGTTTCTCTTTGAAGTTTCTCTTTCAGAGAACTGTCAGGCAAATATTTTCAGGCTTATTTATTTATTTATTTATTTTCCCCACCAAGATCTTTCTGATAATTCCAAATAAAACTTTTCTAAATAATTGAAAATTGTAGTGTAGATTCCTCATCTTCTATTGAGAATAGGAAGAGAAAAGATCTGTATAGGTAAGTCATGTTTACCTTCTCTCCCTTCTTAGAGGAGTTTTATTTTGCCTATATGGCGAATTAATTTTTCTCCTGCAGTAACTACTACCTGGAGCTTGAAGCTAATAACGTTCTGCACTTATTCTTTGTGAGCTGCAGAGTACTTTCTTACAGTATTTATGCACTTTTTTTGAATCGCTACGCACAGAACTATGCTGGCCCATTATCTAGCTGCCATTTAAGTTTTAAACCTATAGATTCCAAAATATCTCTCTTTACTGAAGAGTGTCTTGATTAGTGTCTTTTTAAGACAAGAAGTTTGAATAAATTTCATAGAAATATATTTTAATATTATGACAAATTTCAAGACCATTAAGATTAAAAAAAAAAATCTGTATCTTGTACTCTAATGTATTTTTGTTTGTTTTGTTGTTGTTGTTGTTGTTATGATTGTGACTATCTGTAACAGGCATTGTAGAAATAAGGTACTCTTCTGTTTAAATAATTAAGTTTATTTAAACCTTCTGCATGGCCCACTTGAGCTAAAATCTGTTATGGTAGACTTACTACCTGTGGTAAGCAGATAAGTGTGTTAGCTGGTACTGGAAGTAAGATTAATGATGAAGATTAATTAATAGAAAACAACAGTTTTCATAAACAATTTAAAAGTCTCTATTCTCTTGTCAGAAACTATGAAAGCTGCATAAAGTACTGATTTTCTGGAGGAGTTGGTCATGGCACCTTTGCCACCTCTGTGCTGGGAGCTACACGTCATCTGGCAGATTGGTAATGCACAGACTTTACTGCTGTCAGCTGCAGCCACTTCTGCTCTATCAAGCATATAGAAAATATCAGGAAATACCCAAATGTCTAATAATTATTGGCTACACTGAGGCATACCATCTGTATGTTTAAGAATTCTGTTGGATCAGGGATGAAATTCTGAGTTACATATGGGACTAAATGATTACACATTAATCCCTGTAGATGAAACAAATCACATAACAGCTGAGAAACACAAAGAGGAGTTTGTGCTTTATACTGTTGCTGTTCAAAGCAAAAAGATGTTCTTCATTTTTGTCAGAGCTATACTGTCCATTGATAGTGTTGTTCAAAAATAGTGACTAAAAAATTTGATTCATTTTTAGGTAGATGAAATACTGACAGTCTGCTAATTTAAACTTAGGTATTAAAGAATGTAAGAACTATACAGGCAATTCATTATGGATACTCAGAAGCACAAAAACACCAGACAATTCTGGGTCTTATTTGTTTACTTGTTATGTCATTATTTTAATTGGTTGGCATGTCTCCAAGCCAAATCCAGAGAATATTTTATATTCCTAGTAACTTGCATTAACTGGCTTTAATCATTCAGTTAATGCTATTTATCAACTCATAGTTCTTATTTAATCCGAGTATATTATTTAATCAGAGTAACTTCTTTAATCTTTTTTTTTTTTCAATTCCTTTGTAAAACTCCATGTGTCTTTAACATTATTGTGCTCTCTTTCTTCATTAGTTACATCTTTGCCAAATGTACTGCAATCTGATTTTCCTATGATAAAATAAATTAAATATAATCAACATCAGCTGCATATGTATTTGTAAAAGAATCAATTGGAAAGTCCTTGGCTGTTTTCTTGATGTATTCTTCATCAAACCTCTTCCAATTTTCTTTTCATTGTCTAAATCACAATTAATTTAGTGGTTGTATTTTTTAAAATATATTATACCTTTATCATCTGAAAGAGACAAAATGAAAGAGGGTTGTGGAATTATTAGAAAATAAATAGAGCTTATCAGATACTGCATAAAGTCACAGCAGAAAAAGAAAATATATCTTTATCGTCTGAAAGGAAATATAATTTGATATTCATTTGCTATTTACATTGACATTGAAGGTTAGCAATTACAGAAACTAAATTCAAAGCAGATGCTGTCTTACAGATGCATACAACCTTCTTTGTAGATAAATAGAAACCTAAAAATGTGGGTTAAAACTTTTACCATCTGAAGGTGCTGTTGTTCTGAAAGTGTTAAGGAAAAATGTTGTAGGACTGAGGGTTTGTTTTGTGAGTATTTTACAAGCTCCGATTTATTTATCAGCAGAATGAAGTTGACAAACAGACTAAGACTGACAGACAGGATGGTGCAACAAAACATTCTGTTTTACTTTGCTATGCTTGCATGGTAATTTAAAAACAGATACAAGCAAGCTCATGCAGTGCTACAGACCAGCCTGTCACTAGCCAGATGCTTATCAATTCCAACCAGGAAGCCTTGCAGGCAAGGTGGTATGGTGCTACAAATAAGCTTCTGTCTCTATGCACAGCTCGTTATTTTGCTCTTGACACTGCTCTAATTGTGACTAAACAGCTGTTTAACTAAAAATAGCTTGGGAAGAAGGCTGAATCCTGAGGAAAAAGAAAGGTTACCAGTGAGGATCTGGATCCTGGTTAGAGCACTGATGTTAGCACAGCTGGAAAATGGGGTAACTGTCTAGGGTCTGCACACAAAAGTAGTTTGCCTTGATGGAGATGAATGAAGTAAAACTTGTTACCTGATGTCTGAGCCTAATGCAGGTAGGCATTTTTCATTTAAGAGATTAATTTAGAAGTTGTATCACTTGGTTAACCTTGGTTAATTCTAAATGTGAAAAGATAATTTCAGGAATCTCTCACATTTATGCCTTGTAGTCCTTTTTTTTTTTTTTTTTTTTTTTTTTTTATTTTTAATTATTTTTATCTTCTGACCTCAAGACCAACTAAAAAAAAAAAAAAAAAAAAAAGTATAGGACTTCAGCACAAGCAACCAGCTTGTTAAACACATCACGGAATCCGGGTCAGGATCTAAGTATTATGCATGTGTTTATGACAGCAATGTGATACTAAGGAATTATGAATCCTCTAACTGTCATTAAGTCATGTTTCTTAAAGTGACAAATATTTTTAAAAATCTGAGTCACTTCAGAAAAGCTTTAGTGCAGTATATCTGCCGGATATCTAATTTTGTGTTCTCACCTACAGTTTAATAGAAATTGGAGAATCTGATTACTCTAATCAACTGAAAAACTGCAGGGTTTCTCAGTGAATGTGTTTTAAACACAGAAGATTGAATCAATTTAATGAAAGTACATTTTAATATTGTGACAGATAAGAAGTTCTTTATTGTACTGATCTGTATCTTGTATTTTAATTAGAGAATAGAATCACAGAGTAACTTAACTAAAAGGGACCTCTAGTCCAACCCTCTTAATCAAAGTAGGTCCAATGAGATCATGCTATTCAGATCCGTTTTCAGTCTGTTCTTGAACAGCTACAGGGATAGAAATCTTCAGAAGAAAACTTCAAGAGTTTGACCACCCTTTTGGTCCAAATAAATAAATAAATAATCTTCTTTACACCTAATCAGAATTTCCAGCTTTCCAAATTGTGTCCAGTTCCTCTAATCCTTAATTTACCTTTTGCTTTTGCTATGATTATGTCTAACTGTGACAGAATTTGTAAAACCAATGTGCTCTTTCATTTGAATAACGTTGTATATTTAAGTCTTTCTTACATATGGCCTACCTGAGAAGAAAATATGAATTTATGGTACAAGGTAGACCATAGTCGAGAATTAAGATACAGAATAGTAGATGAGACACAGAATAGTAGAGGTTATTAGAAATTCTTCAGGGAGATAAGAAGCAACCATTAAGAAACAGTGGGAGTGCTACATTTTTTTTTATTTTTTATTATTCATTTTTTTTGGGGGGTGGGGGAGGCTGTTTTTAAAGAGATTTTTATAAAGAGATTATATAAGGAGTTGGACTTGATGATCCTTATGGATCCCTTCCATTTCGGGATATTCTATGATTCTATGATTCTATATTCTTTTTATTTAGAGAAGACAATTTTCTCAAATTAAGTTGTTCCATTTCCGTTACCAAACCTGAAGGTTTAGACAGTCTAATTCAGCATAATGTGTTTTCATTTATTCTCTTCTATGCATTTTCTTTATTAGAAATGCAACTAATTTGATAAGTGGGTCAACTTCTGTTTTATACATGGTGAGTCCTTTTTTGGGGCACTGATGATAACAGTCTTTGAACGCAACTCATAAGGAGTTGCATTCCCTATGTCAGATAGATATAGACTTATAAACCACTTGAAAGAAGGAAGAAGCTTAATTTGAAGGTGTGGGGAGTTGACCCCCACCAGCATCCAGGATCCCACAAAACCTGTCCCACAAAGCCTGTCCCTCACTCCTCACAACATCAGCAGAATGGGCAAGAGAATAGGAAAAGCAAAAGTAAAAAAGACTAATGGAACAAGGCAATAAATTCATAAGTGAAGAAAAGAGTGAAAAAAAAAAAAAAAAAGACACCCCCCCCACCCGCCCCCAATCCTCACAAGTGATGCCAGTTCTTCAGCAGTTCTCCATGGCAGACTGATGATCAACTGGTCTATGAGAAATGGTCACCTTCCAAGACAAGCCCCTTATTTCCTTTACCTCAATTTTTTATTGCTGACCATTGCATATACTTAATGTACAGGAAAATAATCCTCATATAACATGCACAGAAATCTAAAGGGGAAGGAGGAAAAAGGTTGGATTCAGGAGCAAAGAAACTGCAGGGTATTGTATAAATTTCTCTTTTTTTTTTTTTATTTATGTATGCATTTGAGATGTGATGCAGTTTTTTCACTGTGATACTTACAAACTGTTATTTTCTGAAAAGATTATTTTCATTGTGAGGGAGGAAAAAAAACGATATTACTGACTACTCCATACATTGAATTATTCTGTAACTTATTCCGCATGTGTAAGAATGAATCATCTTGAAATAACTTGTAAAGAATTTCTGAGAAAAACAGGTTTACACATTCACAAAACGGCTCATTCTGCCTGTCTTTCAAGTAATAGATACAGTTTATTCTGGAAATTGAGAAAGCTTTGTGTCAGTGTGACAATATCAGACATTTAAGATAAAAGAACTGAGAAGTATGTGAAGCAATTGTAAAGAAAAAAGTAGTGTAGGATTTTATAACATATCTTAGTCAGTGAAAACTATTTTGAAAGAATTAGCTGAGTTTCTTCATGTACTGGCATTTTCTCTCAGTATGGCTATCTAAAAGAACACTTGAAGATTCATATTCCACAGCATTCTCCTGAAGAAGTTGGCTGCTCAAGGACTGGATGGGATTCATTTAATCATTGCATTAAAAATTCGATTATCAAAGTAGGAACACATTAAAAAATGCTGCTACCATTTAATTTAATAAATAAATAAATAAATAAATTTAAAGTGAATCATACTGATTGGAAATGGAAAGCGTTTCTTGAACATTTATAATTTATTAGAACATTATAAACAAAACAGACCCAAAAGAGAAGTCAGCACTGTCCTCTTGCATGTGAGAACTTTAGCCAAAATTTGATGAGTCATTTATAAGGATATGTTAAACTTTCTTTTTAAACATATTAAATATTTATTTCTTCCCCGTCCCCCTTCTTACCTAGCTTAAAGCCCTCTCAATGAGCCCTGCCAGCTCCTGGGCCAGGATCCGTTTTCCCCTTGGGGACAGTTGGAATCCGTCTGAGGCCATCAGGCCGGGTGCCAAGTAAAGCGCCCCGTGGTCGAAGAACCCAAAACTTCTCTGTTGGCACCAGCCTCTGATCCATGTGTTTATCAGGTGGGCTTTCCATGTCCTCTTTGAACCCCTCCCTGCCACTGTAGGAATGGACAAAAACACCACCTGTATTCCCGCCCCGTTCACTAACTGTCCCAGCCCCCTGAAGTCCCGTTTGATAGCCTTCAGGCTTCTCTCATCAGTGTTATCACTGCCAGCCTGTACTGTCAGTAGTGGGTAGTAATCGTAGGGGTGAACCAGGTTGGGAAGCTTTCTGGCAAAGTCCCTGACCCTGGCCCCAGGGAGGCAGCAGACTTCCCTATGGGTAGGGTCAGGCCAACAGATAGGGCCCTCCATTCCCCTGAGAAGGGAGTCACCCACAACCATCACCCTTCTTTCTTTCTTGGTGGAAGCAGTCTTGAGGTGTGGAGCAGACTTCCTTGCCCTAGGCTTCCTGGGTAAACTTTCTACTACATCCTCGTCCACTGCCCTCTCGAGCTCCAGGGCCTCAAACCTGTTGCATAAGGGCACCTCTGAAGGTGGGGCAGGTGGGGGGGGGGGGGGGGCCGGTTCCTGCATCGTCGAGCAGGATCCTGTCTCCATTCTTCCTCAACTGCTAGGTCCCCTCCCTCTGCCCGACAGCGACCGGGCAGGGGGTCCACCCCCATGTGGGGAGTCTCACCCCGGTGCCTCTCCTTCTGGCCTTGCAGGGAGTTGCTCCACCAGTCTATCTCCCGCTCGCACTCCCTGATGGCCCTCAACCTGTCCACTTCCTCCTTGAGTTCTGCCACCAGGCAGACCAGGTCATCCACCTGCTCGCACCTCACGCACACGGTATCTCTGCCTCCTTTGGATGGCAGCAGCAGGCTCTGGCACTCCCTGCATCCAGAGACCTGAACTGCCACATTTTTGAGCGGGCAGTCTGTCTGGGTGGCTACAGACTTTCTAGAGCGAGCTCTCTGCCTAGCGTGGACCATTGTGGCCTAGCTGGTGGTCGAAAGCCGTCAGATGAGGTGTTCTTAGGGGCGGGGGGGATTGCTCTGCCCTGCCTGTGTGAACTGCCATGCAAACTGCCGTGCCCTGCCCTTCTGACACACCCTGCCCTGTTTGCCCGTCCTGTTTGCTGCGCTCCTGGTCGCTCGCGCTCCCTAGGGGCTGCTCTTGAATGGCCAGGGAGGGGCGCTGCTGGATCTGCCTACGCCTCATCAGCATCCCTCACGAGGGCTGCTGGGTTGTGGCGGCTCCCTCGGCTGCCTCGAGTGGCCTCGATGCCGGGAAAATAGCCCTGCCTGTCCCGATCCCCCACTCCGCTGCAGAATGTGTCTGCCATGGAGCCGATTGCCTCAGCAAGTGGCTATTCTAACTATCTTAAAAATAAAAATAAAAATAAATCACTATCAGAAAAATGCAGTCTGAAAAAATTAAGTTTGCTTTGCAGAGGATAACTGGTTTATGTAGAGATTCCAACACAAAGTCCAGAATATAACTGACCTCATGTGAGAGAGCAGTAACCAAGGTACTTTTAAACATAGCTATTTAGGCAAGAAAACCTGAGGATACTGGACAGTTGCCTAAAGAGTTGTATGCTGCAGACTATGGAGAACTCTGGATTCTCAGCAAATTTGCAGATGACACCAAGCTGGGGGGAAGTGGCGATCTGCTGGAGGGTAGGAAGGCCCTGCAGAGGGACTTGAAGGGGATGAGTTGATGGGCAAAGGCCAATGGGATGAGGTTCAACATGGCTAAGTGCCAGGTCCTGCACTTTGGCCACAACAACCGCATGCAACACTACAGGCTTGGGCCAGAGTGGTTGGAAAGCTGTGCAAAGGAAAAGGATCTGGGCCTGTTGGTCGATGCTTGCCTGGACATCAGCTGGCAGTATGCCCAGGTGGCCGAGAAGGCCAACGACATCCTGGTTTGTACCAATAGTGCAGCCAGAAGGGCCAGGTCTCTCCCCCAGTGCTCTGCTCTGGGGAGGCTGCACCTTGAGTACTGTGTTAAGCTTCGGGCCCCTCACTACAAGAAGGATATCAAGGCCCTGGAGCATGTCCAGAGAAGGACTATGAAGCTGGTGAAGGGTCTATAACACAGGTCCTATGAGGAGCAGCTGAGGGAACTGGGGTTGTTTAGTCTGGAGAAGAGGAGGCTCAGGGGAAACCTTATTGCTCTCTATAACTATCTGAAAGGAAGTTGTGGGGAACTGGTTGTCGGCCTCTTCTCACAAATAACTAGGACTAGAAGGAATGGCCTCAAGTTGTACCAGGGGAGGTTCAGGCTGGAAATTAGGAGACATTTCTTCTCAGAAAGAGTAGTTAGGCATTTGTGGTGCAATTGCTTAAAGTAACTAGGAAAATAAAACTAACATTCACATCTTAAAGAAAATGTACAGCGTTGAAGAGGCTTTCAGGGTAAGGTGCAGCTGCATTATCTGAGTGTTCCCTAGGCTTCCAACCTTAGATACTATCACGCTGGGGAACCTGGTGTGTTGGCTCTAAGGAACAGCATGGAGCGTAGAGTGGAGTGGAGACACCAGGGCTAGGCTCTGTGACCAGGTGGGGACTCGATTGTTCTTGTGCACACCGAGACCGATAAGCAGCACTTTTTGCCACCCTGAGCCAACAACCTGTCAGGTTTTGATAAATGCTGTACTCTAGTGTACTTTTGCTCATTATAATATCATTATAATACCAAAACACACCTCCATCCCAAAAGCTACCCGCCTCCGAGGTGCGAACACCCCTCACTGAGCATGCGCTCTGAATTTCTCGGAGCCTATTACTTTAAACAGAGACGGGAAAACTTTTCACCAATCATAACTAAGGTATGCTTGACTAGAGTCACTCAAGCTCCACCTAAAAGATAGAAAATAATATAAATTGCCCTAAGAGAGAGGGGATGTTAGGGAAGATACCATCGTCAGGAAAGACACCATCGTCAGGGGAGATATCATCCCAAGGGAATACATCATCCCGAGGACCTCCTGACTTCTGGGATCAGTCGATGGGCTGAGCCTCTCTTCCCCCCCATTGGGACGCCTTTGGGTGAGATTCAAACACTTGGTTATACTCCTTTTAATGTGTTAATTTCTAGGCTGCGCACCTGTGTATTCATGCATGCTAGCTTGCTTTTGCAGACAGTCACTATTGCCGGCAATCCAAAAGAACCTGTGTACCTGTTGCTGTAATAAATTGCACTTGATTGTATTGTTCCTAGCCGTGATAGTTCTTATCGAACACGACTAGAGTAAGAGCGGTTATTCATTATTGGTGAATCCATGACCGTGATAGTTCAGTGCTCTGAATCCAACCAGACCCGTATCGGTTAATGCAGTATTGGTGAATCTGTGATTGTGATAGTTCAGTATCCTGAACTATTGGGCCCATAATGATTAATCAGCAACTAAGTGCTAAGGGTGGTCATACGTTATTGGTGAATCCGTGACTGTGATAGTTCAGTGCTCGGTGCTCTGAATCCGACCGGACCCGTAACGGTTAATCTGCTTTCCTGAATCCGACCGGACCCATAACGGTTAATTAGCTACACCCCTTTAACGCGACAGCATTGGAATGGGTTGCCCAGGTAGATGGTGGAGTCACTGTCCTTGGGGGTGTTTAAAAAAAGATTGTACCTGATATGTAAGGGTGTGGTTTAGTGGGTAATATTGGCATTAGGGGCATGTCTGGACTAGATGGAGGTCTTTTCCAACCTTAATGATTCTATGAAATCATTCAATCATTAATGATGAATAGAATCATTAATGATTCTATTCATAGAAAAACAAGAATTGAGATGATAACACACAAATTATCTGAAGCTCATTTTAACCATTTTGTGTTACTTTATCTTGCAGTATCATTTATAGAATCAGGCTGTGAAATAGCTCATTGGACCATGACAGTGTGATGAATTGACTGAAACCTTGAATACGCAATCAGACTGGGATATTCTGGAGTTCTTTTTGACATTATTATAAAGCAATAAAAACAAAAACACAAAATATACAATTTTTCATCACATATAATTTATGGTAAATCTTTAAAAGGAACATTAAAACTGAACTTCTGAAGATGCTCCGTCTGAGTACCTTAAGTAGAACCCAACTTTGCAAAGAGTTCTTTTAGCTGGTACACATACCTTCTTTCAAGATAATTTCTGTGCAAAGATAAAAAATTAAAGGTTGTTCCAATGGTCATCTTTATTCTCCATTTACCATAGAAATACAGTTAATTTTGCAAATTTGTGCAAAGTGCATGTAACAGTGTCATCAGGTAATAAAACTCTATTATTTTTGTCAGCAAATGATCCAGTACTCTTAAGACAATTCTGTCTGAATGTTTTACCTCAATTTACCAATTATTTCTTATCTAATGCTATTAGATAAGAAATAAGATAAATGCTTATCTAAATTTGTCTTATATGCCTGTAGTTTCATTTATTTTTCCTTCAGTTTCTATCCAGTACTCATTTTCCCTTTTTTTTTTTTTTTTTTCCTATTTTTAATGATCTTTTTTTTTTTTTTTATCTTTCTGAGGAAATGACCTTTATTATTATTATTATTATTATTATTATTATTATTAATGAAGGAAGAATTTGGAATATAGTTTATTGTAGTTTTGAGAATTATAAACCAATATTTCATACAAACCTTATTTTTTGATAGTTTTTCCATTTTAAAAACAGCCATAAGTAAAGGACTGTTTCTTTATTATACTATAAGCTACAACAAAATTAACTCCTTAAGTCATACGCATTGAACTGATTAAAAACTCAGGAGGTGATAAACAGAGGCTTATACTTTTCACCTGCATTCAGTATGGTCTTTTATACTTTTGAATCTTGCTGATTAAATTATATTGATCTCAGTCATATATTTCACATACATCTCTTGACTAGTGATAAACCCTTAAATCCACCCTATCCTGCTTACACTGGTCTAGGTTATTATTTTATCTTTTATGATTAACATTTTTCTCTTCAAAACTATAGATACGTCTACAGGAAATGAAAGACTGCTGTGATGATGTAATTGGAGAGAACAGTGATTTGCTTTTGATTCTGAAATAGTTTGTATGTAGTTTAAATATTACGCTGCAGTGTCTGATATTCCACCTTAACAGGAGGCTGTATTGCTTCTCAAAGATTTCTTTGATGCTGCCAGTTGTCACTTGTAACAGTTCAGCTGAACAGAAAACATGAAATAGTGGGAACTATTTTATTGATAGTTAGTATATGAACATTTCTAGAAGTAAGCAACAGTTTGTGTAAAGTCAGATATTAAATAAAACAGCTAAAGCTAATAAGAATTAATTAAAAATAATAAAAATTGTGCTTAACCCTAAATTGAAAATGCTTTATCACATGTTCAGTTAAAGAATTATAATGTTGACATCTATAATTTTCACATCATCTCAATGTTTTCCCTTCCATTAGCAAATCATGTAGATGAACTATGGTAGCAGTGCATGCTTAAACTGATTTGAGGAGAATAGAAGCAGTAGTTGTATCTATCTATGAACATTTACACCTTCATATATACATCACCAGCACCTGCACTGAAAATACTAATGATGTCAATAAAAAGGGTAATCTTGATAAACTAGTCTACCAGTTGTACTACAATATTTCAGTTTTCCATAGTTTCTCATTCAACCTGAATATTTGAAAGTCACAAGTGACCTCAAACAGCTATAGTTGAAATTGCTGCATATTGTTTGACTGCTTAGCAAAGTTTTTTCATATTTCTTTGCAGACAGTCACCAGTGAGGAATAAAACTGCTTGACGTCCGTATCACTACCTTTTGATACATCCTTTCTACGTTGTATTATGAAAGACAAAGGAAAAGTGGAAAGGGTATTTGTTTGGTTTAGGGGCTTTGTAAGTGTTTTATTCTTCTCTTTCACAGTCACAGATCTTGAGAGTCTGTGATCAAAAACTTATTAACTTCTTGTTTTCTGATTACTGTTCTCTTTAATTTGCCCATATTCCCTTATGCCTGTGATTTCTGTTGTATACATGTGCTGTAGCAATGTTATTTAAATTTATACCTAAATGCTGCTCATTTGATTTAGAAGTAGAAGAAGATTTTAGAAGATTTTAGAAGATTTTAGAAGTCTGACCTGTGTTTGATCAAGTTTTATTCCTACCATTTCCTTATATTACTGCTTTAACAACGTATACTTTTTTTCCATTCCCATCTATCTTTGCTGTCTGTTAATGGGATTGTTCTTGAGAGATATATCTATAAACATCAGCAAAAGTACATTCAGTGAGTAGGTCTGAAAATTTGAAGTTCATCTGCATAATTTCTTCAGGGTTTACTCATTTCCATTGTACTGTGTTTATTTAGTTTCTGAAAGAAAGATTTATTTTTCTCTCACATTTGAAATAATTGTGTCTATTTGTGTTATTAAAGTTTGCATTAGCAAACTGACTTGCTTTAGTATATATATGAATATAGAGTATATTTGAATATATTTAGTATACATTTGAAAAGCCTTCTGCAGGTCTTCTTTCGTTTGTTAGATCCCACAGACTTCATGTGTGTTTGCATATTAGAGAGAAATACAGAGGTTAAACTTTCCAAAAAAGGATGGATTACAGCACATAAATCCATTATATGCATCTAAATATAAGCAGCTGAGATCTTCAAGATCTAATTTGTGTGAAAGTGAAATGTGCTTGTCCTGAACCCCTGGAAAGTGTGATATACATTTTCAAGTACATTTATAAGCATATTGAGACACAGTTTATTAGCATTTACATCTATCCTAAATGTTATAACTGAAGTTTTATTAAACCAACAGTATTCATAAAAGTACATAAATGTGATAGATTTAAGTTCCCAGGCACTCCTCTCTTTCTTGGGTTTTTGATTTATTTTGTTTTATTGTTTTTATATTCTTTATACTCACTTTCAGAAAAAGAAAAAGAAAAAAAAGTTACAGACAGTCATTCTCCTCTGTGTATGCTCCCCTGCTGGTAATGTCAGTTTCCTTACACTGTTGGTATTGCTCTAAGTGCCAGGAATGATAACAACTCACCCTGAAAAGGGTCAGGAAAGCAATTTTTGATGAAAAAATATCCCTAAATCCTATAGTTTATTTTCTTCCAGAAGTCTCCAGATTTCTGGATACGCTAGGAAGCATCAGAAGAGATAATGGGGAAAAAAAAAAAAAAAAAAAAAAAAAAAAAGGAAACTTTTTATTGTCCACTACATCATAGTTTTCAGTTTTCCTGCTGCATAATGGCTTCCAGCTTCTCTTGTCTGTTGCCCATACTGTGTGCATTGGTGCACTTCAGCTGGACTAGCGATCCTGTCACCTTTTTGGGGGGAGAAGCCCAATTTCCTACATGATAATTCCTGGGCATGTTTGTCATTTCTAACTTGTCAATGTCCCTTGTACCTTTGCTGTCACTTGCCTCTCTATCCCCTACCTCAACAGGAGCAGCAGAGCAATGGACTTTGCTAGCACACCATCCCATAACCATTGTTATACCACCCCCAGGCTTTGTTCTGTCAAGCCTGACTTTTCAAATCTAGTTTAAATCCTTATTGATGAACCCTGATAATTTCTAAGCAAAGATCCTTTCCCCCTTAGAGACAGGTTAACCCTGCCCACTGCCAGCAAGCCTATTGTTTTGTAAAATAACCTGTGATCAAAACAAACAAACAAACAAAAAACAACAACAACTTCTGCTGGCAACACCAGGCTTAGAGCCAGATATTGCAGATATTGATTTGGTGGCTCTTTCTGTTTCTCGCCTTATCAACCCCTGCAACTGGAGGGATAGAGGAAAACACTACTTATGCTCCCAAGGCCCTGAAGTCTCTATTGATTGCCCTCAGACTTAATCTTGAAGCTTCATCACTGCCTACCTGAAAAATCATTAACGGGTAATAGTCCAAGGGCCAAACCAGGGCAGGAAGTTTTATCTTCACATCCCTAATCTGGGACCCAGGGAGGTAGCAGACCTCCCTATGAAGTGGGTCCAATCTGCATTACTGGGCCATCTGATCCTTTCAGAAAGAAGTCTCCCATGACAACAATCCATTTTTTATTTTTATTTTATTTTATTTTATTTTATTTATTTATTTTTATTTTTTTTAATGTGGGAGCTGTTTTGATGCAGGACACAGGTCTATATGACCTCAATGTCACCTCCAAGCCATATGTACAGTGTTCCTCAATAGTTTTCAGATCAACCTGCAAAGCTTCATACCTACTGTGTATTGGCCCCTGGGAAGGTGGGGAAGTCCCTGAGGGGACATGCATGTTTGGCCAGGCAGGAACTTTTTGCCTATGCCCCTTAAGATCTAGATCAGTGCTTTCAGCTGGATGGAGAGAGAATAGGGAAACCCCTCTATTGAGCATCCCTTCTACCTGTTAGGCCTGTCTCAAGGAGGGTGGGAAGATACTCCAGTAGTCTATGTCCCTCTCAGATACCCGGAAGCTCCTCAGCCTCTTCACCTCTTCCAAGAGGTCTGTCACTAGGTGGAGGTGTGCCTCTAACCTGCGCGCACCTCCCATATGTGTGCTCACTCCTGCTGTCCTGAACCAGTATGAGAGCAGGGCACACTGCAGCCCAACACTCAGGCAGCCCCCTCCCCTCCCAGCTGGGAGGGTGTGATGCTTGAGCATGGTGCTGAGCTCTGAGAGGCCGTGGCCTTCTTCCGGCAGGCTACCGTTACCATTGTTCCCTGATCAAGCTTGCCAAGCTGCTTCTGGGTGCTCCCTTTGCCAACTGCTGTACAAACAACTATGCCATGTGGGAAAAAAAAAAAAAAAAAAAAAAAAAAAAAAAAAGCAGCTCTATTTATTCTGTTTCCCTGGATCATGATTTTTCCTGAAATACTTCTTCTCTCTATTTTTTTTTTTTAACCTGTACTCCAAACAAAATGTCACTGAATCATATTTTCCCCTTTAGTTAAGTCTTTATTCTTGCTTCATCACATCTTTTCCAAATCTAGCTGGCTCTCTTCTTCAGCACAGTCTTGGTTTTGCTGCATTCTATATTGCTATAGCTCTATTTGGAGCAGCTACTGATCTCTCACATCAGAAAATCCATCATCCATTACATGTCTAGCAAGACAAATTAGTGTTGGGATTTTTACTTGAGAATATTAACTTCTCTATTTTTTTTTTTCCAGTATTCTAAATGTAAAAGCAGAGGCAAGAAGATACAACTCTGATTTTCCTTGTTGTCATTACAGAGTCAGAGGGAAATATATACTTTCCTGGGAAACTAGAAGGTGGAGAAACAAACAAACCAATTATTTTTGCAGCAAAAGCCACTTTTGATCATTTCAACAATTCTGAATAATGTGGAAGACTGACATGGTTCAGTAAATTCTAATATTTTCTCCCTGTTTTTAAAATTATGAGTATGACATGTTAGAGCTTGCTGCATGATAACAATCATATTTCACTACAACTTTCTGCTGTCAAAGCTCTGTGTTTGGGAGTGGGAGGAATCCATTACTGGAATCTAAGCAAAACAGTCTTAATATGGTTGTGAAAGCCACCATGTATCAAAGTATATGTCCTGATTTTATTTCACTATTCCCTCCTCCCCAACTTTTCTCATCACATCCAGAGCAGCAGAGTTTAGAGAACTATGAACATCAGGAATTTGTCTGTCAAAAGACATATCAAAATAAATACATTTTGGACAAAGCTACACATTCTAACGAGAACATATTTGTCAGGAATGTTTTGACCAGCTCTGGTCAGTACACTTAAAATAATCCACCTTGTGTCCCCACAATAACTGCATCCTGAGTTGTTTTAATGTATTTCCAGACATGCAACCAAGAATAATTTTGATATTACAAGGTATTTGGACACCACATTTTGCAATATAGTTTAGATAACTATTTTTAGATATATTATTTTATTGAGAAATACTACTCAATCTACAGCTATTATTGAATGCAAACTAAATAGGAAAAAGGTCAAGCCAAAAGATGTTGAAATTTCTTGGTGAAGATAAAAAGTCAGAAGCATTTGTTACAATTTTATTTCCTTCTATTATTGCTCATTTTGTTAATGCAATATAAAATTCTCAGCATGCAAACAAAAGCAAGATTCAAAATATTCAGCTAGTCAGCATTGTTTCATTGTTTCATTGTTTGTTTGTTGTTTTTTTTTTTTTTTTTAATTATTTTTTTTGAAAAAAAAAAAAAAAAAAGTAAATTATAGAAATTTGATCCACCCTTACATATGAAGACACATTTTATCACAGATAGTATCATTTTATTTCCAGGACTTCAAGACTATGTCTATTTGTTTATTTCATGAAAATCTGAAACTACTCTAGTGATTTTTTTATGCTTCCAATAAAAAATAATGGAAGATGGGTGTCAGAACCCCTATTACCTGAAACAATATTTTAAACATTCATTGAATCTGGAAAAAAAAAAAAAAAAAGCAGCAACAGCTATTTTTAATTTAAAATCAATACAAATATGAAAAGAGAAAAATATTTAAAATATTTTAATATTTTTATTTTTACATTAAACTTGTAAACCCCTAATCTCCTGAATATAAAGCTTAAATAATCACCCACTTGAATAATCAGCCACTTAAATAATCAGCCACTTTCAGTAGTTAACCAAGTAGTCCTGGCCAGCCAGAGAGGTCCCAGATGACTGGAGGTTAGCAACTGTAACTCCAATCTACAAGAAGGGAAAAAAGGAGGATCCAGAGAGCTACATGTCTGTCATTCTGACTTTGGTACTGGGGATGGTTATGGAGTAGACAATTCTGAATTCACACAGTACATACAGGACAATCAAGTGAACAGATACAGGCAGCATGGGTTTATGAAAGGCAGAGCCTGCCTGCCTAACCTGGTCTACTTCTATGACAAGATGACCCTTTTAGTAGATGAGAGAGAGGTTATGGATATTGTCTACCTGGATTTTAATAAAGTGTTTGACACCGTTTCCCACAGTATTCTCTTAAAGAAACTGGTTGCTCATGGTTTGTATGGGTGTTCAGTTTGTTGGGTGAAGAAGTGGCTGGGTGACCGCACTCAAAAAGTCACAGTGAATGGAGTTCAATATAGTTAGTGGACAGACAACAATGGCATTACCCAGGGCTCTATATTGGGGCCACATCTTTTAAACGTTTTTATCAGTGATCTGGATGAGGGGATCAATGGCACCCTCAGTAAGTTTGCAGATGATACCAAGTTAGGTGGGACTGTTGCTCTGAGGGTAGGAAGGCTTTGCAGAGGGATCTGGATAGGGATCTAGATTGATTAGCTGAATTTAATTGCATGACATTCAAAAAAGGCAAGTGCCGGCACCTGCATTTGCATCAAAACAGCCTGATGCAGTGGTATAGGCTAGAGTGAGTGTCTGGAAAATTGCCCAGCAGCAAAGGATCTGGGGTGAGGGTTAACAGACAGCTGAACATGAGCCAGCAGTATACCTAGGTGGCCAAGAAGGCCAATGGCATCTTGGCTGCCCAGGGAAGTGGTGAAGTCCCCATCCCTGGAGATATTTAAGAGATGTCTGGACGTGGCATTAATGGACATGGCTAGTGATGAAACTCAGCAGGTCAGACTGATGGCTGGACTTGGTGATCTTGAATATCTTTTCCAACCTAAATGATTCTATGATTCTATGAAAACAATAAAGACCTTTTACAAAAGGCCTATCAAGGCCTATCCCAGGAAGCAGGTAGTCAGACTATTCCTGTCAAGTCTTACAAAAGGTATATATATATGTATAAGAAAAATATGCCTAGTTGTCCTGGTTTCAGTTAGGACAGTTTCCTCCTAGTAGCTGGTGGAATGCTGTGTTTTGGATTAGGATGGGAAGAATGCTGATAACATGCCGATGTTTTGGTTGTTGCAGAGCAGTGCGTGTACCAAGCCAAGGACTTTTCAGCTCCTCGCTCTGTCCTGCCAGCAGGCAGGCTCGGGGTACAGCAACAGCTGGGAGGGGACAGACCCAGGACAGCTGACCCAAACTGGCCAAAGGAGTATTCCATACCATCTGACGTCATGCTAAACAATATATGGGGGTAGCTAGCCAGGTTGGGGGGGCCGGCTGCTCGGGATAGACTGGGCATCGGTCAGCGGGTGGTGAGCAATTGCATTGTGCATCACTTGTTTCATATACACTATTATTATTATTATTGTTATTATTGTTTCCTATCTTAATAAACTGTCTCTATCTCAACTCTCGTTTCACTTTTCCATTTCTCTCCCCCATCCCAGAGAGGGAGGGGGGAGGGTGAATAAACGGCTGTGTGGTGTTTAGCTGCCGGCCGGGTTAAACCACAACAGTCTTTTTGGCGCCCAACGTGGGGCACGAAGGGTTGAGATAACGACAGATCTGATTAGAGTGTGTTAAACTAAAACTGACCTGCTTAATAGTTGCTAGTCACAATGTTGATTGCTTTAATCTCGCGTCTGCTGCGCCTGTATTCCAAACTGTGTTTTATTGTACGTTACCTCCTGTATGTGATCCCTGTCGTGCTGTTTATCCTTTCCGGGCCCTGGTTTAAGATCGTTACGGTACTGTGCTGTGTAGCAATAGCTTATGAAACGATACAATATCTGGTCATGACGCTAACCTGGTACTTGTACTCAGCACTGTCATCGACTCTGTGCTTTGGAAGCCATATCTCGGGAACTATTAGCAATTACACCTATTGCCTTTTTTCGTCAGGGAGCCAGTCTGTGGAGGGGACAGGGGAAGATACCTTTTCCTACCTGTTCACTTCCCTTTTCTCCTTCACCACCCTCTTATCCTCCAAGCTAGTTACGATAGTTCTCCAAGATGTTGAATATCCCTGGGATACTCAGACCAGTATGGTCTTGTTGTTATGTCTACTGAATATGTTTCAGGTTTTGCTTAAGGTTAAACAACTACTTAGAAAACTCGTTCAGAGATCCGTCCTGAGGCAAGATAGTGGTGAGTGGCAGGGAGTGTGGGAGGATATGGGCAAGCATCTAGAGCAGTGGGCACCTCCGATGTTTTGGAAATTCACCCCTGAACAACTGCAAAACCCTAAAAAACTGGTAAAATGCTTGAAAAAAAGGTGTAATGACTCTGGCAGTTCCAAAGTGACACAACTCACTGTAACGTGCTGGGGTCTGGCCTATGCTTATCGAGCTGCAATTGATGCTGCTATCAACCCAGCTCCAGCCCCTGCAGCCGCTCCAGATCCAGCCCCTGCAGCCGCTCCAGTTCCAGCTCCAGCCCCTGCAGCCGCTCCAGATCCAGCCCCTGCAGCCGCTCCAGTTCCAGCTCCAGCCCCTGCAATCACTCCAGCTCCAGTTTCTGCAACCGCTACAGTTCCAGCTCCTGCAGCTGCTTCAGTTCCAGCCCCTGCGGCCACTCCAGCCCATGCAGCTGCTCCAGCTCCTGCAGCCACTCCAGTTCTAGCCTCTGCAGCCGCTCCAGTTCCAGCCCCTGCAGCCACTCCATCCCCTGCAGCCACTCCAGCTCCGGCTTCTGTAACTGCTCCAGTTCCGGCTTCTGCAACTGCTCCAGTTCCAGCCTCTGCTCCAGCTCCTGCTCCAGCTCCTGCAGCCGCTCCAGCTCCTGTTGCTGCTCCAGCTCCAGCTCCTGCAGTTGCTCCAGCTCCTGGGCCAGAGAAACGAGCTGTAGCCGTTCAAGTTGCACCTGCAGAGGGAAATCCAGCCCCAGTGGTAGACCCTATGGCTGGGCCAGAGAAACAAACTATAGCAGTGCAAGTTGCCCCTGTAACCAAGGTGAAAAAATGGTACAGAGACTCAGGTCGCTTAGAACGCAGAGAGTCTTCTGCTGGGTCTAGGTGTAGAGAAGACGAGGCCGGGCCATCCAGGGAGCAAGAGGATGAAGATGAAGATGTATCAAAAATAGCAGTATCTACCCGAGACCTAGGCGAGCGTGAGCTACGAGACGTGCGAAGAGATTTCAGCCGCTCTATAGGTGAGCAGCTTGTCACCTGGCTGCTCCGGTGCTGGGACACTGGAGCCGAGAGCGTGGAATTAGATAGAAATGAAGCCAAGCGGCTGGGATCCCTTGCTAAAGATGCAGGCATTGACAAAGCAATTGGAAACAGAGTACGACCTTACAGCCTCTGGAAGCGTCTCCTGTCAGCTGTGAGGGAAAGGTATCCCTACAAGGAAGAAATTGTATGTCATCCAGGCAAGTGGACCACTATGGAGAGGGGAATCCAGTACCTGAGGGAATTAGCAGTACGGGAGGTGATTTATGAGGACCTAGACAAAGAACAAATATCCTTAGACCCAGATGACGTCAGGTGTACCTGACCCATGTGGCGGAAGTTTGTACGGAGTGCACCATCATCATATGCCAACTCATTGGCAGTAATGACCTGGAGAGAACGTGATGAACCCACAGTGTATGAAGTGGCTAGACAACTCCGGCGGTATGAAGAAAGTCTCTCCTCTTCCTTACAGGCCTGTGTCTCGGCTGTGGAGAAACTTTCTGAAAGTGTCCATCAACTAAAAGAGAATACTTTGGATAAACTTTCTGAAAAGTTCCACCAACTTGAAGGGAGATTATTCTCCTCCCCACCTGAACGAACCAGTGTCCACCAATTAAAAGAGAATACTTTGGAGAAACTTTCTGAAGAGTTGGCCCACCAACTTAAAGAGAGATTATTTTCCTCCCCGCCTGTACAAACCAGTGTTTCAGCTATCAGGGGTAAGCGTTCATCCGCGCAAGGAAGACGATATGGTGGGTACACACCCCGTGCCACCCTGTGGTTTTACCTACGTGACCACGGAGAGGACATGAGGAAATGGGATGGAAAATCTACCGCGACCCTAGAGGCACGGGTACGTGAGTTGCAAAAGAAAACAACTGGGAAAAAGGAGTTCTCTCAAAAGTTTGCTGCTCCAACTTTCAGTAGGCAGTCCTTTAAATACAGAAGCGAAGATTCTGACCAGGACTAGAGGGGCCCTGCCTCCAGCCAGGGGGAGGAAAGGGATAATCGAGTTTATTGGACTGTGTGGATTCGATGGCCTGGCACGTCAGATGCACAGAAGTATAAAGCTTTAGTAGACACCGGTGCACAATGTACTCTAATGCCATCAATCTATAAAGGGACAGAACCCATCAGTATCTCTGGAGTGACAGGAGGATCCCAACAGCTAACTGTATTGGAAGCTGAAGTGAGTCTAACTGGGAATGAGTGGCAAAAGCATCCCATTGTGACTGGCCCAGAGGCTCCATGCATCCTTGGCATAGACTACCTCAAGAGAGGGTACTTCAAGGATCCAAAAGGGTACCAGTGGGCTTTTGGCATAGCTGCCTTAGAGACAGAGGGCACTAAACAGCTGTCCACCTTGCCTGGTCTCTCAGAGGATCCTTCTGTGGTGGGGTTGCTGAGGGTCGAAGAGCAGCAAGTGCCAATTGCTACCACAACTGTGCACCGGCGACAATATCGCACCAATCGAGACTCCCTGATTCCCATCCATAAGTTAATTCGTCAGCTGGAGAGCCAAGGAGTGATCAGCAAGACTCATTCACCTTTTAATAGTCCCATATGGCCAGTGCGAAAGTCTAATGGTGAGTGGAGACTAACAGTGGACTATCGTGGCCTGAACGAAGTGACGCCACCACTGAGCGCTGCAGTGCCGGACATGCTAGAACTCCAGTATGAACTGGAATCAAAGGCAGCCAAGTGGTACGCCACAATTGATATTGCTAATGCATTCTTCTCCATCCCTCTAGCAACAGAGTGCAGGCCACAGTTTGCTTTCACTTGGAGGGGTGTCCAGTACACCTGGAATCGACTGCCCCAGGGGTGGAAACACAGCCCTACCATTTGCCATGGACTGATCCAGTCTGCGCTGGAGCAGGGGGAAGCTCCTGAACACCTGCAGTACATCGATGACATCATTGTGTGGGGTGACACAGCAGAGGAAGTTTTTGAGAAAGGGAAGAAAATAGTCCAAATCCTTCTGAAGGCCGGTTTTGCCATAAAACAAAACAAAGTTAAAGGACCTGCACGAGAGATCCAGTTTTTAGGAATAAAATGGCAGGATGGACGTCGTCAAATCCCAATGGATGTGATCAACAAAATAACAGCTATGTCTCCACCAACTAGCAAAAAAGAAACACAAACTTTCCTAGGTGTCGTGGGGTTTTGGAGAATGCACATTCCAAATTACAGTCTGATTGTAAACCCGCTCTACCAAGTAACCCGTAAGAAGAACGATTTTGAATGGGGCCCTGAGCAACGACAAGCCTTTGAACAAATTAAGCAGGAAATAGTTCATGCAGTAGCCCTTGGGCCAGTCCGAACAGGACCAGATGTAATGAATGTGCTCTACACCGCAGCCGGGGAGAATGGCCCCACCTGGAGCCTCTGGCAGAAGGAACCTGGGGAAACTCGAGGTCGACCCCTAGGGTTCTGGAGTCGGGGATACAGAGGATCTGAGGCCCGCTACACTCCAACCGAAAAGGAAATATTGGCAGCATATGAAGGAGTTCGATCTACTTCAGAAGTGATCGGTACTGAAGCACAGCTCCTCCTGGCACCCCGATTGCCAGTACTGGGCTGGATGTTCAAAGGAAGGGTCCCCTTTACACATCATGCCACTGATGCTACATGGAGCAAGTGGGTTGCACTGATTACTCAGTGGGCTCGAATAGGAAACCCCAGTCGCCCAGGAATCTTGGAAGTTATTACGGACTGGCCGGAAGGCAAATACTTTGGGATATCACCAGAAGAGGAAGTGGTCCGTGCTGACGAAGCCCCACTGTACAACAAGCTACCAGAAGATGAGAAGAGATATGCTCTGTTCACTGATGGGTCCTGTCGTATTGTGGGAAAGCATCGGAGATGGAAAGCTGCTGTATGGAGTCCTACACGACAAGTTGCTGAAGCTACTGAGGGAGAAGGTGAATCGAGTCAGTTTGCAGAAGTGAAAGCCATCCAACTGGCTTTAGATATTGCTGAACGAGAAAAATGGCCAATTCTCTACCTTTATACTGATTCATGGATGGTAGCAAATGCCCTGTGGGGGTGGTTACAACAATGGAAGCAGAACAACTGGCAGCGCAGAGGTAAACCCATCTGGGCTGCGGCGTTGTGGCAAGATATTGCTGCCCGGGTAGAGAACCTAGTTGTAAAGGTACGCCATGTAGATGCTCATGTGCCCAAGAATCGGGCTACTGAAGAACATCAAAACAACCAGCAGGTGGATCAGGCTGCTAAGATCGAAGTGGCTCAAGTGGACCTGGACTGGCAACATAAAGGTGAATTATTTATAGCCCGATGGGCCCATGACACCTCAGGCCATCAAGGCAGAGATGCAACATACAGATGGGCTCGTGATCGAGGGGTGGACCTGACCATGGACGCTATAGCACAGGTTATTCATGATTGCGAAACATGTGCCGCAATCAAGCAAGCCAAACGGTCAAAGCCTCTCTGGTACGGAGGATGATGGCTGAAATATAAATATGGAGAGGCCTGGCAGATTGATTACATCACACTCCCTCAAACCCGCAATGGCAAGCGCCACGTACTTACAATGGTGGAAGCAACCACCGGATGGCTGGAAACATATCCTGTGCCCCATGCCACCACCCGGAACACTATCCTGGGCCTTGAAAAACAAGTCCTATGGCGACATGGCACCCCAGAAAGAATTGAGTCAGAAAACGGGACACATTTCCGAAACAACCTTATAGACACTTGGGCCAAAGAACATGGTATTGAATGGGTATATCACATTCCTTATCATGCACCAGCCTCCGGGAAAGTTGAGCGATATAATGGACTGTTAAAGACTACACTGAAAGCAATGGGTGCTGGGACATTTAAAAACTGGGACACACATTTGGCAAAGGCCACCTGGTTAGTCAATACTAGGGGATCTGCTAACCGAGCTGGACCTGCCCAATCAAACCTGTTACGTACTGTAGAAGGGGATAAAGTTCCTGTAGTGCATATAAGAAACATGCTGGGAAAGACAGTCTGGGCTACTCCTGCCTCAGGAAAAGGCAAACCCATTCACGGGATTGCTTTTGCTTAGGGACCTGGATGCACTTGGTGGGTAATGCAAAAAAAATGGGGAGGTCCGATGTGTACCTCAAGGGGATTTAATACTGGGTGAAAATAGCCCATGAGCTGAATTGTATTATATTAATTACTGTATAATACTGTATGTCATCACTACCATGATTGCTATATACCATAGATGAAAATGGTGATTAATTAAAAATGTACTGAAAAGAGTGTAACCTCAGCATGACAAAAATGGTATGGAATAAGGGGTGGATACATGTCCTGGTTTCAGTTAGGACAGTTTCCTCCTAGTAGCTGGTGGAATGCTGTGTTTTGGATTAGGATGGGAAGAATGCTGATAACATGCCGATGTTTTGGTTGTTGCAGAGCAGTGCGTGTACCAAGCCAAGGACTTTTCAGCTCCTCGCTCTGTCCTGCCAGCAGGCAGGCTCGGGGTACAGCAACAGCTGGGAGGGGACAGACCCAGGACAGCTGACCCAAACTGGCCAAAGGAGTATTCCATACCATCTGACGTCATGCTAAACAATATATGGGGGTAGCTAGCCGGGCTGGGGGGGCCGGCTGCTCGGGATAGACTGGGCATCGGTCAGCGGGTGGTGAGCAATTGCATTGTGCATCACTTGTTTCATATACACTATTATTATTATTATTGTTATTATTATTATTATTATTATTGTTTCCTATCTTAATAAACTGTCTCTATCTCAACTCTCGTTTCACTTTTCCGTTTCTCTCCCCCATCCCAGAGAGGGAGGGGGGAGGGTGAATAAACGGCTGTGTGGTGTTTAGCTGCCGGCCGGGTTAAATCACAACACTAGTTTATATATATATATATATACACTTAAGCTGGGAAGGAAAAATAAGCTTACTTTACGTATATATATATATATGTATAAATACATTTCATACATATATATATACATAAATAGAATTTATACAAATATATATATATGTAAAGTAGGCTTATTTTTAATTCCCAGCTTCAGTGTAGGGGCATCTCTCAATCTGCTTTTTCTCTGTGAAGAATCATACCAAAAAATGAATAGAAGTTCCTTGCATATGGATAAATGAAAGTTCAGAAGATGGTATGCAGGGAGAAAAAATGCTGAATGGAGATTTAATATCTGTCTTTTGAAGTTAAACTTTTGGGATTAAATTTTGCAAACCCTAAAATTTGGCTGCAGAATCTAAGTCTAGTGAACCTAGTTGAGTGTCCCTATGAACAAATCTGAGAGGGCATAATAAAAGTAATCTGAGTCATCCATTCCAAAGGCACACATTTAGGTGGCAAATTTATTGCCTGAGTAGTGATTTTGTTTTCATATTCCATTCTTGTAATGTATTTACTTGTCCCTTGGTCCCTCGTTTTCTCCTATATAAAATCCATAATCACCTGAATGACTTTTCTTGGAGCACGACAACTTGCCCAGATGAAGAAACTTCACAGTGTGAATTTACATTCCGTTTGTCTCTTTGGAACCTTGGTCTAGGTATAAAAGCTTGAACAGACACTGTGAAAACTATCCATGCTACAAATTTTACACAACCAGGCACTCAGAACAGGATGAATTCTTAAAACATTTTATGCTCCACTAACTGTAGAAGGAACCTAGATAACTTGATTAAGCTCAATTATTAAGATCAATTATTTTCAGATAGCTAGCACTAGGTAAAATGATTCCTAAGCCCCATATGACTGTTTATTTCTTAGCAGAGTGACTTGGCAGTGTTGACTTAGCAAGTCAACATACCTTCCTTACCTTTTTTATAATGCGCCAGATGATAGAATGAAATCATGTAGGGATTGATAAAAATAATTTCAACATCAAATGCATCTATCTAGTCTTAAACATTTTCAGGCTATTGTTTCCTTAAGAAAAAGAAGACATTTCGTCTACATAGCTCAGTCAGACATACAGTCGATTCAGGAAACATCAGAAATATGAAGCTTTTTTTATGACTTTCTACATAAGCCATATCGATTTAAGTTTCTTCTGAAGAGTCAATGTCAAGGATGACAGCCAGCCATACCTGAAGCATCATTTTCTTCAGCTGACATATTCTGGTTTGTACTATGCATTCAGTAGGTTCTTTCCAGTCTCTGCTTCTCAAACGATTTTCTATCCACCTCACAGTAAAGATTTCTATTACACATCTAGCCAGCTGAATGCCTGCTGAGGACATTAGGCAGATATCTGAGTAAATCCCACATGACTACTGAATTGATCACTTTGTGATTCAGGTACCAAGCCCCTCAGAGTAATACTTAAAAAGTCAGGTGCAAGTGTTGCAAGGTTAGTTATGTAAATAAAATACTCCCTGCATGCTTCATTTCACTGAAATGTTACAGATTGTCCTCCGTTACACAAATATTGTACATAGATGGCAAGGTTTTGCAGCAGTGGGTCTGCAGGGGTGGCCTCTCTGTGAAGAGGCCAGGGAGCATGCCCTGTGCCAGACACAGCTGGCTGCGATGGAACCACCACAGGGCATTGCTGAGCCCAGCAGCCAAATGGTGGTGCCTTTAAGAAAACATACTTAAGAAAGGGAAAAATTCTGAGCAGGCAATGAGAAGTTGGGAAAACCAAGTGTAAGAAACAACACTGCAGACACCTAGGTCCTAGGTCAGGAGGGGGTCAGGAGGGGAAGGAGGTCTTGCAAGCACCAGAGCAGAGATTCCCCTGCAGCCTGCAGCCCATGAAAAAAAAAAAAAAAAAAAAAAAAAAAAGAAAAAAAAAAAATAAAAC
>CM021765.1:154554924-154606311 GCA_011076525.1 Nettapus auritus
AAAAAACAAAAACAAAAACAAACAAACAAACAAACAAAAACAAACAAACAAAACAAAACAAAACGAACAAAAAAACAAAAACAAAAACAAACAAACAAACAAACAAAAACAAACAAACAAAACAAAACAAAACGAACAAAAAACAAAAACAAAAACAAACAAACAAACAAACAAAAACAAACAAACAAACAAAAAAACATGGTGAAGCAGGTTGACACCCTGTAGCCCAAGAGGACTACAACGGAGCAAATATCCATTTTATAGGCTGTGGAGGACCCCACAACGGAGTGGGTGGATATGGCCTGAAAGAAGCTAAGAAGCTGCAACCTATAGATACCCCCCCCACACACAGGAGCAAGCTCCTGTCAGGAACAGTGGACCTGTGGAGAGGAGCCCATGTGGGAGTAAGTTTTCTGTCAGGAAAGGAGGCCACACTGGAGCAGTCTGTTCCTGCAGATTGTAGCATATGGAGACCTAGAGCTGAATCACATGGGACAGGTTCCACAAAGGAGGGAAGTATGAAGACAAAGGATTGTTATGAGCTGACCACAACCCTGCATTCTCCATTCCTTGGTGTTGAGGGCAGGGAAAATAGAGGAATGAAGGAGAAAAGCTAAGTGAAGAAGGGCAGGTGAGAGGGGGAGATTTTTTTAGTTTGGTCTTTTTCACCATCCTAACTGTATTTTAATTGACAATGCATTAATTTTCCCTAGGTCAAGTCTGTTTTTCCCATGATGGCAATTGCTAAGTTATCTCCCTGCCTTTATCGTGACCCATCTTATTTTTCTTCTGCTGTCCACTTGAGGAGAAGGAGTGAGAGAGCAGATGGATAGGAGTCAGCCAGTCAGCCAAGGTTAAGGTACACAAACCTGAAATATCAAATGTCCTAGGGCGTATTTCTTCTTCTTAATTATAATTTCAATTATTGCAATACAAATACATAATTCCGGCAGTAATCATCCTATTAAAGTTGAAGATTCTGG
This sequence comes from Nettapus auritus, assembly GCA_011076525.1. Lineage (NCBI taxonomy): Eukaryota > Metazoa > Chordata > Aves > Anseriformes > Anatidae > Nettapus > Nettapus auritus. Next base: position 154,555,908 of record CM021765.1, read on the forward strand.
ATGCAAAAAATAATATCTATAATTCTTTCAAAACATTTCACATACTACAGTAAAATCCAAAACAAATTGGAAGAAAAATTACTCTGATGTTGCTGATGTATATTTCTGAAGGCAAGCAAACTGCATTTTAGAATTTAATTGAAGTGGAGCTTTGCGTTCAGTAGGTTTTCTTTCAGGAATTTGTCCAATACCTGTTTAAAACAGTCCTAGCTTTTAGTATCAATGGCATCCTGTGGTAATAAACTCCAGAATACAACAGAATGTTATGTACTTGTTTTTCTTTTTTTTTTTTTTCTTTCTTTTTTTTTTTTTTTTTCCTTAAATTAAAATTATTACTCAATTATTTTATAAGATTCTCCTTGGTTCTCACATTGTTTATTAACAGTATCAGTTCTTTTCTAGTCTGAGACTTTTAAAAGTTTTTGATGCAGAAAACTGGAACTGTTATGTAATTATGAAGCAGGGAAGTACAAAATACAGAAGAGATGATTCAATGTCATGAAGCATTACGCTGAGGAAATTATGAGAAATTCTGGCAACTCTGTTCTAGTTTAGACATACAGATGCTAGAGATCCATATTTGAGCTACTAACCATATGCTTAAAGAAACATACTGGCAGTAGCACATATACTATCAGTAGTAAGAAGTAGGTACCTGCAGTTGGAACTCCTTTCATCCTACAGTAGATATTGAAAACAACAACAACAAAACATACAATAAATACTTTCCTGAGAGTATATGTTTCTCTCCATTGGATATCTAGCTCAAGTAAATATGTTCATTTTTTTTAGATTAAGTGAACCTCAGCAGAGATGGGAAAGTACATCTGTGATAGTTTTTCAACATTTGGAGGGGATTTGTTTTAATCAATACTGGACAACAGATCCTTAATCTAGTTTCCTTTAGCTGCCTTCAAATCCAACACAAACGCAGATATTCAGCCAAATCAGAGTAATCATATGATGCCAAAAGCAAGCCTTGCACCTTGTATGATGGAAGACTTTCCTCAATTTCTTGAAGGGATAGTAGGGATAAAAAAATTAATTGCAGTCTCTTCCAGCTGAAACACTCACCTTTCTTTATAGTGATAAAAGATAGATTAAGTAATGCCAAGCAGAGTAGTTTTGATATTGCAGCCTTTGCAGAAGTACTTTAGGGGTGCTGCATATAGAAGTATTAAAAGTTTTAATCAACAGGAGATTTTCAGTAGCTGCGAAAACCCATTATGTTAACTCCAAGATCTGAGAACAAAACTAATATACAATGGTGTTCCCAATTTGTTGTATATGCAAGACCAAATTATCTTTTCTGATTAGCTTCTTTTCACTTAAATATTTTGTGGGACAAGGAAACAATGTCTTTTTGAATTTTTTGCTCTAGTCTTCAATACAGGTTAATGAGTGAGTTTGTGGTGTGGGTGTGCTAGCAGTCATCTTAAAGTTCACTGGTTGAGAATAACATAAGTTGAATGCTCTTTAGCTGGCATTACTTTCCAGACTCATACACACAACTTCTCCTTCTCTACAGTGCCTAAGATTCTCCAACATCAGAAAGAAATAGATAGGAAAATCACAAAGGAAATGAACAAAGTAGTAGTTCAACTTCTAATGTTTCATGCAGTATCAGAAAGAAATTCATGATCAATTCCTAGCTATTTAGTTTGTTCTTACATAGATTACATTCATATTTCTATGATAAATATCCATGGGAATCTGCTATTTATGAATTCTTAGAAATATATTTAGTCACTTCAGTTTAAGTTTGAAGACCAGTGTATTACATACACCGAAATTCTATAGAATGTTGGTTTTGTTTACATTTGTGAGTAATATCTTTGTGCTGTGAAATATCCTTGCCCTGTGATGCTTTTATTTATTCCTATCCCCATGAACAGATGGTAAAATGATTATTTCCTTTGAGTGCTGTCACTGCTTCAGTTACCATAATCATTTGTTTTACTATTGCTAGCTCAAAGTATGAAGAAGAAAATTAGTGTATTTTGCCATGTGAGATTACACTTTGACCAACAAAATGCATAACACCACATGCGTATGGTGTGCTCTCTTGTATAGTAGTTAATAGCATTTTTATTTTTATTTTTCCCTTGGAATGGAATGTCTTTTTATTTTCAATATGCAATATATTTGATATATGAGCTAGCTGGAAGTTACCTTCAAGATCCATGTAATCAGCCTCAATTTCATTTAGAAGCAATCATCTTTGGGCAGATAAGTAGCCTTAGAAATGTATATACCTCAAAATTAGTGACTTGTGCTGAGCTTTTGTTCTTGGTTATTTTGGGAGACCTAACACACTTTTAATATTTGTGCCTAATGAGGATTATATAATACAAATTGAGCCTGAAACTCCTGAACAATGATGATCTAGGAAGAACAAGGAAGATGAGTCACCCTTTAGTCTTTTAGCTTGTGTTCCAGTTTCACTGTTCTTTACACTTCAGCATTCTGAACTTAAAAACTGTTAATGGAGGAACCCAACTTAATATTTACACAAGGATCTGATTGTGATTTCTATAAAGAAATCTTTTCATACTGAACTAGGATGTTTCAGGAACAGCTGGCCAAGGAATTTTTCAATACATTTATTCAGCTGTTTAGAAAAAAAGACATCAGTTTGTCAAATAAATGATTTCTTTTCTCTAGCTATTCACATATAGATGAAACTGAAAACAAAAATATCTCTAAGAATTAGCTATTACAAACATCTAATCCTATCTTTATAAAATACCAATATACAACACATATTCATTTAACAAGATGCATACCAAACAGTAAGTATTTTCAGGAAAACAAGTAAATATTTTCAGGTAAACTAAACTTTCCTCAAAGAATTTGTTAATACAGTGAAGTCAATGTCTAGTTTGTTTGTTTGTTTGTTTTTCAAGTACATTTATAGAGAAATGATACTTACATTGGTAAAAATAGCTGACTTTGGGGAAGGGAATATTTTTCTTCTATGCAGTCAGGAGAAAACTTAAGGTTTCTATGATTTATTTATTTATTTACCTAGTATTTGCTCATAACTATGCGTCTAAGGTGAAACTGGACTATACAATGAAGAAACATTTTTACTTTAATATCCTAAGATATATCCTTTCTACTCCTTAAGAGTAGAAAGATATTTTCAAAATACTACTTTAATATTTCTGCTCTATATTCCTGCCATTTATATTTTTATAAATGTTATATAAAGTATGATATTTACATTATTTATAAATAGATTAATATATATTACTTTAACAGTTCTGCTTTCAGTAATATAATCTTAGCTTCAGGATTAATTGCAGAAAATTCCTCTCCATTTACAATGATCTTCTTCTTATTATTATTATTATTTTCCATGGAAAATGAATTATGGCTTATTATAAAACAAATATTAATCTCTTAAAAAAAAATAATTACACAAAAAAGTATTTACACCATCACTGTTTTAACAGTCAATAGAAACTGCATAAATAAGCAGTCAAAAAAGAATTAATTAAAACTTTAAAGAATGTCTTAAATAATATTTCTAAGTACTGTTTAATAAGACTAGGAAAATATGTTTGTTTCCTAAAATATATTTTTCACTACTTCTGAATTATAAATGTGCCTATTTCACAATGATGCTGTTGATAAAGGACTTAGACTACATATAAAACAGTGTTGTGTGTTATGTGTCAGAGATTTACATTCTTCCTTCCATGTCTTGGATACAGAAATCAGTGCTGCATAAAATGAATATATTTTACAGAAAAGAGAGAATTAGATAAGAAAATGTTTAAATATATCCATTAGATCAGATTATTTAACTTTTTTTTTTTAATAATGTTTTAATAACAAATTATATCCTTTGATTATAATGGGTTTTATGCAGCTAAGACAGTAAGTTGGGCTACTATTGCCCATATAACAGTAACATATAACCTTAATTACAATCAAAGAGTCATGGAATCACAGAAGGATTGAAATTGGAAGGCACCTGTGGAGGTCAAGCATGGACACCTACAGCAGGCTGCCTAGGTTCATGTCCACATGGCTTTTGGGGAACGACCAAAAAGGGAACTACCGAAAAGAGCTTGGCTCCATCTTTTTTGTAACCTCTCCTATTTATATACATTAGTAAGGTCCCCTGTGAGTCTCTTCTTCTTTAGGCTAAACAGTCCCAGCAGTACCAGCCTTTCCTTATAAGAGAAATGCTCCATCCCACTAATCATCTTTGTGGCTCTTCATTGGCCCTCTAATATGTCCTTGTCTTTCTGAGGCAGATCAAGGAAAATAAATCAGGAAAAAATCTATTAAAAAGGTTCATGCTTCAGTGATATAGCTCTCTCAAAACAAAAAACAAACAGAACCCCTCTCTCTTTACTCAGGAACATTATCATGATGTCTGTACTACGTCTACTGTTTGTTTCTTCCTTCCTTTGCCCCCACCTTTTAAGGCCGTCACTGACTGCTAATCAGCTCCATTCCTCTCTTTTTTTTGCTGTTGCATTTGCAGTGGAACTATATAGCTTAATAACTTGTTAGTCAATGTAGTTGGTTTATGTGGCAAGGTTTTGGTAGTAAGGGTCTGCAGCGGTGGCTTCTCTGAGAAGAATCCAGAAGCTGCCCCATGTTAGATAAGGGTCCTCAGCTCCAGAGCTGAGCCACTAAGTCATGTTTGCACCGCTGTGAGACCAGATTTAAGAAAGGAAAAAAAAAAAAAATGCTACACAACAGCAGCTGGGAGATGTGACAAACAGCCCTGCAGACACCAAGGTCAGTGCAGGAGGGCAAGAGGTGCTCCAGGAACTGGAACTGAATTCCTCTGTGGCCTGAGGAGAGGCCCATGGCACAGCAGGTTGTCCCCCTGCAGCCCATGATATACCACAGTGGAGCAGGTTTCCATGCTGCAGCCCATGGAGGAGCCCCCAGTGGAACAGGTGAATGTGGCCTGGAGGAGGCTGCGGCCCATGGAGAGCCCCCGCACGAGCAGGCCCCGGGCCAGAGCTCCAGCCCGTGGAGAGGATTGCACGTAGGAGCAGGGCATCTAGGGGGAGCTGCCCCCCGTGGGGGACCCGTGCTGGAGCAGTTTGCTCCTGACAGATGGACACCATGATACAGACACATATTTAGAGCAATTCTTGAAGAGTTGCTGCCTGTGGGCAGCTCCTGCAGGATCAGTTTGGGAAGGACGGCATCCTGTGGGAGGGACCCTATGTGGAGCAGAGGAAGGGAGTGACCATGAAGGACTGGCAGAGATGTAGTGCCATAGACAGACAGCAACCCCCATTCCTCTATTCCCCTGCACTACTTGAAGGAAGGAGGTGGAAGAGGGTGGATGGGGGGAAGGTGTTTTTGGTTTCTTTCCTTTGTTTTCTCACTTCTCCATCTTGTTAGTTAATAGGTAATACATTTCTCTAATCTCCCTACTCTGAGTCTGTTATGCCTCTCATGATAATTGCTGAATGATCTCCCTGTTATCTCAACTCTTGAGCTTTTGGCATTGTATTTTCTCCCTCTTTCCCTTTGAGAAGAGGGAGTGAGAAAGCGGTTGTGGTGGAGCTCAGCTGCCCAGCTGAGTAAAACCACCACAGTCAAAAATCACGCAACTGACATGTTGGAAAAAAATTGAGCTTTACAGGTCTGACAATTTAGAAGAACTTTGTAGTAGTTATCTGCTGAAATTTGCACATTTGGTTCTTTCTTTAAAATACTAGAAAATGAGCAATATTCACTGTACAAAAATATGGAAATCTATTTTAGAGGAAATGTATATAAAAAAATATTTTCTCAGGTATAATTTATGTCAAGTAAAACTGTCTGACCATAGTTAGGTGTGTAAATTATTGTAAGAATAATAGCAGGTCATATACTTTCAAGTAATGGAGAGATCACCAGATCAGTTCAGTGTTGGGTCAGGCTGCATAGTAAAAGGATTATCTAGTTAAGTGGAGGCTTAGTTGTTCATAAATCCTGCAAGGATATGATATTCACTGGAGGGAGACCTTGAGAGAAAAGCCAAACAGAATGTAACAGCTTGAAGAACTGGATTACCCAGGACACACTGAAATTGTAGGCACATCTGTTGTCGGCAGTTGATTTGTTATGATAATTTTGCTTTTAATCTTTTGGTAAATATGCCCAGAAGCAATGCAATGGGTATGTAGTTATATGCTTCAAAATAAATAAATTAATCTGCATAGGTGTGAAAGCAGGAATTTAGTCTCTTTTCATTTCTTTGGGCAACCAGCTATTAGTTCTTTATGCAGCTCTTCCAGGTACTGGGATTTTTAAATTTACATGAATGAGGGATGAGCATGAAATGTACAATATATAGAATGCCATTCTGTGGCAACAGCATTCCAGTCCATCAGCATATATATATATAGTTCCTAATCTCTCTGTAATATATGTGTGAATTTATACATATTTATGTCTTTTCCTTTACAAAATAAAAGAACAAATAATAGCTGATGATGCAACAACAACAACAACAAAATAAATGTCAATTCATTCTATAATGGATTAAATGCTTACCAATGCATTTTTAATGCTCCTGCACATTAGTTCCATTATTGAGAAATGCTGAGGTTATATTCCATGTAAAAAATAACTCTCGCTATTTCACACCCTAATTAGGAACAAATTTAAATTCACCTTGCAAAGCGCACTAACATTCTGACTTGGAGGTACAGGTCAAATGTAAATTACCTGGCAATTATGAGTGAGAGTCCAGAAAGTGCCAGCTTAAAAGCTTAAAGTGCCTGGAGACTATTTTTTGTTGACCTCATTAGGCATATTTTAAATGAAAGATGGAAACATGAAGAAAAAAAAAGGGGGAAAGCTTTTTATTTTAAAGTTATATTAATACGTAATGTTGATAATGCCTAGGCCATAACCAAGAAAAAAGATGAAACTTTTTAATAAGAGAAAATAGAAATGTAAGATACCAAATATCTTATATATAGATTTCAATGGTAAAACACTAATGTGATGGAGCGGTCACTTGGAAAATATCTTTAAGTGGAAATTTGAAAATGTAATCTCCTGAAATCTCCTTTCAGTCTCTTTTATGCAAAATTTGGGACATAAGAGCTGTATGTTACAGGCTTATTTTATACAGTTATCAAATTTTAATTATATGTATTAAGTATGAGATATTTGTTTTCAATTTTCATGTTATTAACAGTTATTTCCAAATGTAGAGTTCTTTTCCTTGCCTTGCCTCGCCGCTTGCCTTTTCCCATTAAGTTCTTTTCATTTTTAGTTTTCTGGTATTGAATAATCAAAATAAAAGGTAGTAGCTTAAGTATGGTGTAGTTTCTCAAATTATTAAGGGGAAAATATTGATCATTTTGAGCCCAAATAGGTCTGTGGCAGAGATCTTTGGATGATAGTTGACAAATGGGATACTATGGAGTTTCTGAACTCAAACGAATGAAAAATGCATATTTTTAAAGTCATCAAGGTAAGAAATATCTAAGCTACAAAGGAAATACACATTTCACCTGTAACCAGACTTTGACCTATTTGGTTTACACTTTTAAGGACAGGCTAGGACAGATTATAGAAATCCCAACAAAACCTAAAAGCTGTCTTAGAAAAGGAACATGTGAAAAGGACAGTTGAGGAATCAGTAAATAAAGTGTTTAAATAATAATAAAAAAATAATTCATAGAAGTCTAGAGATCCCTGTAGCTATGTGCTAAGCAGACATTTGGTCCAATTTAGTAGGTCTATATTAATGTTATAATGTAAGTTTTGAGCAGGGATTTATACTTCTAGCTGGTGCTCCATAAGTATATAGGTCTTTCACTGGTCACATCATATCTGACAGTCATCTGAAAATTTTAATGTCTTGGATACCTGTTTACATCTCAACTGTCTTCAGGCAACTGAATAAAGCTTCCAGGAGTGTTCAATTTTAGGCTGTAGACACTAAATTTTGATGAATAAATGTAAGAATATTCATACCAGCTGGATTTATAAACACTTAGTACAGTCAGTGGAGATCGAGAGATCAACAGTTTAAGCATAAGTATCTAAAGTTATCAGTATTTTAGTGATATAAACAAGAATTCGGTTTACAACTGTTACATATTTTGGTAGCTTCTGTGAGAGGATTGTGTTTTTCTGCTATGCTACTTGGAAGCCAGCTGGGCTACTCAAGGCAATTCAGGTATCATTAGACAGATGTCCAAAGTAGGTAACTGAATTGAATCTCTTCATTTTCCTGTTGTATTTATATGGAATAAAATGAGAATTTAGACATCTATCCCACATGTATATATCCACATCACAGATGCTAAAGAGTGGGAGTCAGACGAACTAAAATCCATCCTGAAAGTCTGTGTGTCACTAGTACCTATGTCATTCCTATTGTCATGGTTTTACCCTTCTGGACAGCTGAACTCCACAACAAGCACTCTCTCACTCCCCCTCCTCTGAGGAAAAGTGGGAGAAAATACGATGGAAAGGGATCAAGGGTTCAGATAAGGACAGGGATGTTGCTCACCAATTATGATCATGAGCAAAACAGACTCAGCATAGGGAGATTAGTAAAATTTATTCCCTATCACTAGAAGACTAGAGCACTGAGAAACTGAAAGCAAACTAAGAACACGTTGTCCACCATCCATCCTCTTCTATTTCCTTTCCGTGAGCGACACAGGGGAATGGGGAATGGGGGCTGTAGTCAGTCCCTAATGCTTCATCTCTGCCACTCCTTCATGGTCACTGTCTTCCTCTGCTCCACGTGGGGTCCCTCCCACAGGATGCCATCCTTCCCAAACTGATCCTGCAGGAGCTGTCCACAGGCAGCAGCTCTTCAAGAACTGCTCCAGATATGGGTCGATACCGCAGGGTCCATCCCCCAGGAGCAAACTGCTCCAGCATGGGTCTCCCACCGGCAGCAGCTCCCCCTAGACCCCCTGCTCCTGTGTGCACTCCTCTCCATGGGCTGCAGCTCCAGCCCAGGGCCTGCTCGTGCGGGGGCTCTCCATGGGCCACAGCCTCCTCCAGGCCAGGCCACATCCACCTGCTCCATCATGGGCTCCTCCACGGGCTGCAGCGTGGAGATCTGCTCCGTGTGGGACCATGGACTGCAGGTGGACAGCTTGCTCTACCAGGGGCCTCTCCACAGGCCGCAGGGGAACTTGTGCTGTGTGCCTTGAGCACCTCCTGCTCTCCTTCTGCACTCACCCATGTGTCTGCAAGGCTGACTCTCACTCCTCAGTCTCCCAGCTGCTGTTGTTCAGAAGTTATTTTCCCTTTCTCCAATTTGCTCTCCCAGAGGCCCAACCAGCTTCTCTCACTGGCTTGGCTATGGCCAGTGGTGGGTTCCTTTTGGAGCCGTCTGGATGTGGCTCTGATCTGTCATGAGGCAGCTGCTGGATTCTTCTCACAGAGGCAACCCTTGCAGTCCCTTTTCTACCAAACCCTTGTCATGTAAACCCAATACACCTACTGAGTTTAACTTATAATTTATGTTATAATCCATTAGTTTGCGTTGCATGTTGGTATGTTTTTAGCTATATAGCTAGATATGTATTTCAGTAAGGTTTATATTATTTATTTATTGACACTGTCCCTCACATCATCCTTCTAGAAATAATTGTCCAACTGTGAGATAAACAGGTTCATGATACACTGGGTGAGAAATTGTCTCAATGGTAGGGATCAAAGGTTATAGTAAATGAAGTTACATCATATTTGCAGATGATCATCAGCAGTGATCCCCAGGGCTCTATTCTAGGGCCTGTCATGTTCAACATTTTTATTAAGAATCTGGTTGCAAGACTGGAGTGCATCCTCAGCAAGTTCGCTGCTGATACTAAACTGAGAGGTGCTGTTGACTCCCTGGAGGGACAAGAGGCCTTGCAGAGGGATCTACGTAGATTAGAGCATTAGACAATAATCAATGGTGTGAAGTGCCAAAGGAGTAGAAGGCATGTCCTATGAGGAGAGACTGAGTACACTTGGATTGCCTAGTCTGGAGAAAAGGAGGCTAAGAGTCCTCTACATTGCTCTAAAAATCTTCTTGAAGAGAGGAAGTGGAGATGGAGGTACCAGTCTCTTCTCCATGGCAACAGGTGTCACTCCCAAATTTCACTCATGGGGGTGACATAAAGCTGTAGCAGGGGAGGTTCAGATTAAATAGGAGGAAAAATGTCTATTGTTAGTGTGGTCAGACACTGGAGTAGGCTTACTAATGAGGTGGTTCCCCATGCCTGTCAGTGTTCAAGAGACATTTGAATAATGCCCTTGATAATATGCTTTAACTTTTGGGTTGCTCTGGAGAGGTCAGGCAGCTGTATTCAATGGCCTTTGTAGATCTCTTACAACTAAACTATTTATTTTATTTTATTTTATTTTATTTATTTTATTTTATTATTTATTTTTATTTTATTTTAAATTATATTCTACTCTATTAATTCAGCTTTCTATTTATATGCATGTACACACCACAATTTATATTTTTATATTATATATAAAAAATATTTATAAACACCTATGGAAGCAAAACTGTAAGGCATCAACTCAGAAAAGTTTGGGTATGTCAAACAGATTGGTTGAGATCATGCCTTATTTTGATGATGACTGATTATGATGACTGAAAAAGAATGTGATCTTGGGAGGAATCCAGTACATTGTGCTTTCTGTGCAATGGCCACTGTGCCTTCCAATGTTTTTTATAATACTTGTATCCTATTCTTTAAATGATGTGTCAAATATGTCTTGGCAAAATAGCATGAACAATCCTCAAACAATCTAGAAAGTCCAAGAAGTTAAATTCTACTTACTAAGCATATATTTGACTGCATATTTTTCTTGACTGGAAATGCAAGATGTTGTGAATCTGCCTTTCAAACGACACAATTTACTCTTTTGTATATCGCCTCACTCCACTATTTCATCTTAAGTGACATTTGAAAGCTAGATTTATCACACCAAATCACATATATCACCCACAGCATGATGTCAGAGACATTTCACAGGCTGCAAGGGATCACAGTAGACTTTCTAGAACAATTTCATCAGTATCACAAATCAAGCATGCTTTCTGCTGTGTGCTATTTGTGATGTGTGTTTTGTTCTGGTTGAATATCAGGCTTTTTCAGTAACTAAATATGTCTTTTACATGCATTTTAAATAGGTCAAGCAATTAAGAATTATATAAATAAATTGTTTTGTTCTTGGCTACTTCCAATATAATACAAATATAAGAGTCCCTGCCAGGGTATTTTCAGGGGATGTCACTAAGTGATGACAAATTAATTCTTGAGTAGATACGACCAACGCACAAACCTGTGACTCTGTGACTCTGTAGGAAAAAAAAAAAAAAAAAAAAAAAAAAAAAAAAGTAGATTGCTACTTAGGCTGTTCATCTGTAACTTTAAGACATTCACATGCTAGGGAACATAAGAAAAAATAATAATTATGTAGTATATGCAGAAAACTTGTACTGATTTTGAAGACAACATGATAGAGAGGGTTTCATGAAACAGTGTGGTGGATATTTCTTCTGAGGAACAACTGTTAAATTTTAGCTGCAGCTACAGCCCTATGCTTTCTTGTAAGAAGAGGCTGTGTGTGACCGGCCAGTAGTTCTAAGGCTTATCTCCCTCTGAAGTAATAGTATTATAGGTAAAAGTTGGAAAGCCTGTATTTGAACTATGGTACTTGAAATTTCAGAAACAACAGCAACAGAACTGTTGTAAGTAACCATTTTTGGCTATGTCAACTTCCATAAATAATAACAATTTTTCTGTATCTGCCATTTATAAAAAGGGAACTAAGAGTGTTCATATGCTGTATGTATATGTTGTAAGAATACATATATTAAAATTTTGAACAGAAGAGAAAAAAAAAGTCTTTGCAAAATGAGATAATCCACCTGATAGACATAAGAAAGTGTAAAACCTTCTATGACCATTTTTATATTCTTATACAAAATACAAAGATCTTTTTCCCTATTTCTTTAGGATTACTTATAAAATTTATCCATGTCCTTATTGATTTTAAGCAGTGCCAAGCTCACACCAGTAAAAACATTGGCATATTTTACTCAGTGTATTAGATGTTAGTTTCATTTTTAATTACTTTCCTTTGCAGTATTTGTTGGGAAAATGAAAACAAAACAAAACAAAAATAAATCCAGAAATAGATCTTCTGAATATTAAGTTAAAAGTAGAGGAAGGTCTTGTGAAAATGATTCAGATTAATGAGATCTTTTAGTAAAACAGGATGGGAATAATTTTCTTAAGAACTTCAGCATATAGAGAAAATGGTATGAACATGTATTTTTTACTTTTAATTACAGCACATTGATTGCTTTGCTACAGTGAGATTTTTTATTTCTCAAAAGAGATAAGAACATCCTTAAATTATGCCAATAAGAATCCCAGTTGCAGATTGTCAGAAGAGACTTAAAGAAACCTACTTATATGCAAGATTGTTACCATTACAGATTACAGAATATTTGAACAGAATGTTCTTGAGATTTTAAGGAAGCAAACATAAAACTCCCAGATAAATCGTTTTATTTCTTAATCACGAAGTGGTTGAATTTAGAAGGGATCTCTGGAGGCCATCAGGCCGAACACCCCTGCTCATTTAGGGCTGCCGACAGCAGGTTGCCACATATAGATGACCTTTGAAGACCTCCAAGGAGGGAGTCTCCATAAGTCTCTGGACAACTTGTACTGGTGCTCAGTCACCTGCATAAAAGTGTTTCCTTATGTTCCTATGTTAAACAAATTGCATGACAGTATGTTTTGTTATTTTTGTATTTTATATACCTGAAAATGTCTGCTACCATTTAGTTTATATCCAGAACAATCACAGAAATTTAATATTTATCGATGCTAGTGTAAGTTAGCAATTAACTCTTTAGGCAAGTGAAATTGAAAACACTGAAAAAAAAGGTTTGGTTATCAGGATTGGTAACAAGCTAAAAGTCAGAGGCCAAACAGAAGACATATGTAGATAATTTTATTGAAAAGACCACAGCGGAAAAGATTGCTAGTGACTGACAGTTTTAACTTGAGATGGGTAGCTCAGAATCACAGAATAATAGCTCAGGAAAATTCAGTGTTAAACTCTGAATGCCTTTATGCCTCAGGCATCTCTTAAATGGCATTTTCCCTGACATCTTTACCATTGGTATGTTCTTATCTCTTCATACTACTAATTCCCATTGCTTTGCAAATTCTAATTACCTAGCCAGGATTAATACTACATTTTTCAATAATTTCCAAATATATACATATTTTTTCACCTCTTATGAGGAACGTGGCATATTGCTTCCCTAGTGCAATACTAGCTACAAAGTTAGATAAGTTACAGACTTATGTAAGGTTTTTGTATACTCTCTAAACAGCTAATATATTTAAAATTTTACCTGGATTATATCTCAATTTCTATAATGAAGTCTTAAATTAAGCTTCTGCTGTCTAAGTTAACTTTAAACTATCAAAATTATTAAAGACTTTAACCATTATTATTTTTAGAAACAAGGCTGCTTCCTGTTATTCAGGAAGTCCTGTCTAAATTCAGTCCTATCTAAAGCTTCTGGTTTTTGTTTGCTTTTGTTTGTTTGTTTGATTGGTTTGGTTTTCTTTTTCCAGAACACTTTAGATATCATAGCACTCTTTATTAATGTTCTCTGGGTTATTGTCTTACTCATTCTATACTGAACACAGTACTCAAAGTGGAATACTGCAGTTAACTTTTGGTAAATCTCTGCTTCCTGAGAACAGGTTGGCGTGATCAGGTTTGTCATTTCCTCTAATAGAGAACAGTGTCCAACAGAAAAAAATCTCACTACTTTAAAAAATCAGAGAGAACAATTAGAATATTTCCAGTGTCACACATATAAGGACAAGTAGCTTTCTAAAAAAGCTAACATTTCAATGTCATGAAACCTAGTTAAATTATTGGCATGAAAATTTAAGATGAAATAATACTTTAGATACTTTCTGTATTTTACTTTTTCCATCTACGTATCCTCATCAGAAGCTCAGAGCTTACGGCACAACTATTCAGAATTCTTCTGTGCATACACAAACACTTCAGGAATTTGGTAATTTCTCAGGAGGAAAATAGCAAGAATAATAACTTTGTGTACCGTTTCTGTCCAGTAAGGTAAATTAACTTCTCTCAGCTGCCAAAGCAATTTATGCATATAATAAGAGCAAAACAAAGTAACTGAAATACCACTTTTGACGTAAAATTGTCCACACTGCTCAGAGGTAACAGGAGACATTTGAAATTCTTTTACCTAAACCAGCAACTTTCTCATACAGGAAGAGAATTGCTAAAATCAGTGTAAGATTATTGATTATGTTTTTTGTTGTTGTTTTTCATTATGCTCTGCATTTCATGTTGCTGCTGTGATTTCACAATTGGTACTCTGCTCCAAATTTAGTTTCATAAATAACTTAGGTATTATTGCTGGGTTTCCTAAAGAGGTTCATATGTATTGGAAACTTAATAAAACTCAGGGTAATCAGTACTAGGTTGCATGTGAGTCTCCTATTAACAGACATACTGTGCTGATTAGTCAAATTATTCAACCGGAAGGACTTGTAAAATTGGGTTCAAAACTTGAATTAGCCAGTATCCCAAATTATAATTTAATGCAATAATTCAAGAAGAGAGCAGGTGATCTGCCTAGTGCCAGAGAATGTAGGCAGAAGCACAGCCAGGAATAGAAAGCAGAAATTCTGTCTTCTAGACAATGGACTTCTAAGTAAATTCACCATGCTAAGAATTCACCATGTTAAGGTAGCTGATGGCAATGAATGCCGTATATACATAAGTATTAAGTGGCAAAAATAAAAAATGGAGGGGTAGACAAGCTGAGTACAGCATGTTGGATCAAAACTAGACAAATATTAGCAGAAATATTGTGGCCACTTGAAATACAAAGGAACAACCCCCCCCCCCCCCCCCCCAAAAAAAAACACCTTCATTACTGTAAAAAGAGTAATAGCTGTTACCTTATCTATACTAGAAGCCTGATTTGATAAAATTTATAGATTTTCAATACAAACCATATTGTTTCCCATAAATAAGTGACTAGAAATTTCCTTGAGGATGGGTTCTAAATTCTTTTTGTATATATATGTATCTTTTCCTAAATGTGGGGGATTATTCAGTTCTACTGGAATATATGTATAAAAAAATAAGAATTTTAGCTCTTAAAAGCTATGAATTAAATTATAAATTACACCTACTGATATTGCAAATACTTTTTTCTAAAGCTATGGAATAATTCTTTTAAGATTACACTTATGTAAAAAGTCATTTTAAACTAAAACCACATTTGGTTTACATACTCTTATAATACTTTACATATACTACATACATTACTACTCATTAAAAAAATGAAATAAAAAGTCCTGCAAGAATTAATCACAAAAGAAAATTATTCATTTCATGTAGAAATTTCTGGGACTTACACTTTGTACATTTACCACAAGATGTCATCATAACTGTTGAGGTATGTTTTCCTGAATTTTAAATATTAGTATTACTGCATTAGTATTTACATTTTATTATGATATTTAATATTGCATTATATTTATATTATATTATAATATTGACAGCTTGCATATTTTGCTGTTTCAATGGCTTAAAATGTACTGCTTCTTCTATCATGCTTTGTCTCTGGATAGATTGCGATTAAATAAAACATTTCCTTCAAACTATCCTGTTTTTAACTGAAAAAATATATATTTAAGATCTATTTCATTACATAGATTTAATGATGTAACCCATCAGAATTTAAACTAGAATCTACAATAGCAATGCTATGAAGATTTTTTTATTTTTATATTTTAATTCATGATGTTAACAAGGTAGTTATTTAAAAAAATAAAATTTTTGATAAGACCTAATAATAATATAAAAATATTTTGTCTAAAAGCAGAGTCTTTGCTCAATAAACTAAACCAAAATCATACATGAATGTCTAGCTATTCATTCATCTATCCATCTTTTAGAAGTTTTTTAGGATTTTTCCTTCTTTCAGCAATACCAAGTTCATTATCTTTCTTATGGTCTTTGTAGTATGGGAATCCTATCTCAGTCTGAAACATAATAATAATGGCAGGTCCACTATGTTGTTTCAAGGTGAAGGAGTAGTAATCTGAAAATCTTACTGTGATGTTTCATTAAAAGGTGAAGTTTCAAGCAATTTACATGCCATGTCATTAAGTTTCACATGAGAAACTGCCACAATCTGATGGATTAAAACAATGGTATGTCATCAATTTATGTACGGCAAAAGATACAAAAATAGAGCAAAAATATTTGTAGCTGTGATTTTCCCCAATTCTACTTTCCATTTTTAAACTATTTTCCATTTTTAACACATATTTTGTTTGTTATGAATACCTGATGCTTCTCAGTAGATTATTTTGATTCATCTTGTGATTTTTACACTTGTATTTTTTTTGGCTTTTCACATATATGTATTTGGATAATTCATTGTGTAAACAGAACCACTGGAGAAATTTTACACTGAGTAAGGCTTGATTCTTCTCATGGATTTTGCTCACTTTTTTATTTTTTATTTGTTTTTAACTAAGGATTTTAAAAGTGAAATATATAATTACAGCAGTTCTATAGCTTTAATTTTCAAACTAGCCATTGAAAAACTGCAACTTTCAAAATGTAAATTAAATGAAAAGCTACATTTCCACCTAAAAATGTTGATTCTCTCATGACAGGTAAATACATAAAACAAAGGAAACACCCTAGGAATATATACATCTGCTGCCTCTAATCCTACTGTTACGACATATATCAAAAAAAGATCTTTGCTACCATCATTGTGCTGTTACCACATCTTTTTATGGTATTTGTAAATATATACATATATATATATATATATATGTATATATTTGTTCATTATTTGGATCAGTCTGTTTAATAACTATAAAAAATAGAATAGCTGCATAGGCTTAAACATAATTATTAATCAGAGACTTTTGTCAGCAAATAATGCTTTTTTTTACAAAGAGAACTTTTTCTGTCTTCAGCATTTACGGAATAATTTTCCTTGAATGACAGCTGATGGTATCCAAATAAATTATTCTCCTTTTATATAGTAATTAAAATTATTACTATGCAGAGAATATACTAGCAATAGTTCCCCCCCAAAAAAAACACTTCAGTGCTTTTACCAGTACTCTGTGTTTTTGTTTATCCAGTTATCCTAAAAAAAAATAAAATAAAATAAAAAATAAAAATCCTTATATATAGTTTAATTCTACAACAAGAATAAGTCTTCAGTCTTTTTATCTATTGTCATCTTTTTATCTATTAACATCTTTTGATGTTGTCTGAAGAATGGCTAAGTTTGTGAAGTATTTAATGTTCTACTACCAAAAAATGAAGTGAAAAGGTACTGCCTATCCATGGGCATATTATGCCCGTAACACTAAATCTGTAATACTTGCAGTCACCTTATGTTAATCAATTAAAAAAGTATGAGATCTGAGAAAGAGATCTAATTATTTCAAATGATTTCAGAGCCAATTTTACAGATTTGGGGCTTGTTTAATATATGAAGGAAAAACAAAATTTAGATTACCTCAATCTTTCAAGAGACTTATTCTTGCAACTGCTGAATGCAAGTCTCAAACTTACCATTTTTAGTTTAAAAAACAACAACAACAAACTGATCACTAGATTCTAAATCTAGATTCTAAAAGAGCCTTCTGCCATGAATAATACTAACAGTATACTAATAGATGGTGAAAGCAGTGTGAAAGCAGATGATATGCACACACTTCTCTGGCTGCAAGTATTACATATAGTTCTTTACTCACATCTTTTATATTTTCTCTATTTTTCCAGTGCTAGAATAATGAAAATTTTGATCACTAGGATGCTTCTTCGTGCCTACCCACTTACTAGCTAAAAGTTTCATTAAATGTCATGTATGTTAAAGTGCATAATATTAAACTGTATTTTAATAGATAGGATAAAATCTTGCAAAGTCATGCAAGAATGCTTCTTTCAAAAATGGCCTACCAGCATTAGTCTGTTCCTTTACCTATTGTGATACAGGATTGTCTAAAAATATTTTGTAAATCAAAATTTTGTTTTGCATACATAATCAAAACAGGTGACATTGTTTTGAGTAATATACACTTGCTGGAATAAATATATCTTAAGTAAAGAATTCAGACACTGGAAGTTCACAGATTTATCCAGTGTATTCATTCTTTTAGTGAAAATATAAAACCAGGTTACATTTTAAAAAATATTAGTTATGTAAATGTGTGTCTTGCTTTAATGGCATCAATATCTTAAATCTTGAGTTTTCTGAGTTACACTTTGTTATTTAGTATGATAAACAGATAGATAGATAGATGATAGACAGACAGATAGGTAGATTGTAGAGAGAGCCCTTGATAATGTAAACCACAAAGACAAGAAAAACACACATAGGAAGCAGTTTTTAATATTATTTATGTTGGTTGGCAAGAACCAAACATATTGGTTCACTTACTCTCTTCCCCTACTCCAGTAAAGCATCCCACCCACAAGAGGCAGTCCTTCCTGAACTGATCCTGTCTGGTTTTCCACAGGCAGCAGATCTTCAGGAACTGCTCCAATATGGGTCCTTACCACAGCATCCATCAATCAGGAACAAAGCGCTCCAGCATGGTTCCCCCATGGGTGCCTGCTTCCTCCACACTCCCTGCTTCTGCGTAGACTCCTCTCCATGGGCTGCAGCTCCGGCCTGGGGCCTGCTCCTGTCTGGGCTCTCCATGGGCCACAGCCTCTTCCAGGCTACATCCACCTGCTTCAACGGGGGCTCCTCCACGGGCTACAATGTAGAGATCTGGTCCATGGGCTGCAGGGGGACAATCTGCTCCACCACGGGCCTCTCCACAGGCCCCAGGGAAACTTGTGCTGTGTGCCTGGAGCACCTCCTGCCCTCCTTCTGCACTGTCCTTAGGGTCTGCAGGGCTGTTGCTCACTCTCCCATCTGCTGTTGCACAGCAGGCTTTTTTATTATTATTATTGTTATTATTATTAGTAGTAGTAATAGTAGTAGTATTGTTATTTTTGTTATTATTGTTATTATTATTATTTCTTCCTTTAAATCTGGTCTCAGAGCAGTGTAAAGAACATCACTTATTGTCTTGGCTCTGGCCAGCAGCAAGTCCCTTTTGGAGCTATCTGAAACTGGCTCTGATCTGACATGGGGCTGCTTCTGCACTTTTCTCACAGAGGACAACCCTGCAGGCCTGTCTACCAAAACCTTGGCATCTAAAGCCAATTTAAAACTTTTGCATATTTTTGTCTTGGCCCTGGCAGATCACAGAATCACAGAACCATAGCATTATAGGGGTTGGAAGGGACCTCAAGAGATCATTGGGTCCGACCCTCCTGCCAAAGCAGGTTAGAGCACGTTGCGCAGGTAGGCATCCAGATGGGCCTTTAATACCTCCAGAGAAGAAGACTCCACAGCCTCCCTAGGCAGCCTGTTCCAGTGCTCCGTAACCCTCACTGTGAAGAAGATCCTTTGCATGTTGGTGCATAACTTCCTGTCCTCTATCTTGCAGCCATTACCCCATGTCCTATCCCCACAAACCACTGAAAAGAGGTTGGCCAAATCCCTCTGTGTCCCACACCTCAGGTATTTATACACATTGATAAGATCCCCTCTCAGTCTTTTCTTCTCAAGGCTGAACACACCCAGGTCTCTCAGCCTGTATCATCTTTGTTGCCCTCTGCTGGAGATCCCTGTCTTTTTGTACTGGGGAGTCCAGAACTGGACACAGTACTCCAGGTAAGGCCTGACCAGGGCAGGGTAGAGGGGGAAGATCACCTCCCTTGACCTGCTGGCCGCGCTTCTTTTAATGCACACCAGGATCCCATTGGCCTTCTTGGCCACGAGGGCACAGTGCTGGCTCATGGTCAACCTGTCGTCCACCAGGACCCCCAGGTAATTCTCCTCAGAGTTCCTCTCCAGTAGGTCACCCCCCAGCCTGTACTGATACTTCCGGTTGTTCCTTCCCAGGTGCAGGACTCTACACTTGCTCTTATTAAACCTCGTTTGGTTTCTTCCTGCCTAACTGTCCAGCCTGTCCAGGTCTCACTGAATGGCAACACAGCCTTCTGGTGTGTCGCCACTGCTCCCAGCTTTGTATCATGGGTATACTTGCTGAGGTTGGACACTCTTCCCTCATCAAGGTTGTCAATGAAGATATTGAACAAGACCAGACCCAGCACTGACCCCTGGAGAACATCGCTAGTCACAGGTCTTCAGCCAGACTCTGCGCCACCGATAACCACCCTCTGAGCTCTGTCAGTCAGCCAGTTCTCAGCCCACCTTACTGTCCACTCCTCTATCCCACACTTTCTCAGCTTTGCTAGCAGGACGTTGTGGGAGATGGATGGGCAGGTAAGTTCCCTCTAGGGGGGTTGTGGTGGCTTTGGCTGGTTGGAGATCATTGGAACCAGTTCTGTCCCCCTCAGCTCACTGCACGTATGTGAAATATCACCTCCTGGCATGAGCTGCTGCTGGCTCATGGAGCACTGTCAAATGGTGAAGAGCAATGACCTGATACACCTCAATGTGTGGATGTCAACAGCCCTTTGTGTTACGTGGTGGTAAGACACTTGCTATCCTTCCCCATGGGGCCCCATGAGGAGCTGGCAGTATTTGCCACATGATGAGTAGTGCATACTCCAACAGACTGCTTCATAATCATCACTTGACATCAGTCTTGAGAAATCTAGAATGTTTAATTAATGTTTAATTATCTCATGAGGTTTTTCATCTGTGAGATGTAATTCATTAGAGAAACATTCTGCCTTCGAGTATCTATGTGTGTGTCTGTTGATTTGGCTTTGGCATGCTTTTCTGATACTGTTCTTTGATCTTTAGTGTTTATAATATACATATTCCCCTTCTGATACAAAACGAAATCAGTCACCATAATACAGATAGTAATGGCACCCCAATGTTATACAAGCATAAATGTACTTTATATATATATATGTATATACATATAATTTATTTTAATAAGCAGAATTTAGCTTATTCATATGTAATTCATTACAGTTTGTGGATATATTATCTAAACTTTTTTTGTTTGTTTGTTTGTTTTATACAACATATTACATAGAATCTTACAGCACTCAATCACTGAAGCTTTCCTGTTATTTTGTAAGCTTTCTCAGACTCTGGCTGTTACTTTCAAATACTCCATTTCTTAAATCCATCAGTATTTCATTGTCTTTATTTTCACAGGTATGTAAATCCAATTATTGCTATTTTTGGTCTACAAAATAAAAAGTATAAGCGTTTTACTTAACATTGAATCCTTCCTTTTTATCAATATGCAATAAAGGGAAAATGGCATTCTTAAACCATTCCAGATTTGAGAATATTGATCATTCAATTCACTTATATTTCATTTCTGTAGTCTGCCTCATCTAATTTGTCTACCTACATTGGAATTTATGCAGTTAGAGCATAATGTTCCAAGTGAGGTAATGTATTGTTTGTAGGCTAGAGTTAATATTTTTGTGCATAGGCAATCTGATGTAGTTAGAAAAAAATGAGAAAGCTAAATACAAGTTGTAAACAATTCCTCCATTTTTTTACATGTATGTTTGAGTAGACAATCTGTGATAGCACAGACTGTTAGTACTAGTGTCATGTAGGGAATATTACAGGGAAAAGAAGACTATGAAGTTAACTTCATAAGGGAGGGAGTGAAAGTGGAGAGTGAACAACAGGAACCCATCTGAGAACCATCAACTTCCATGGTATGAATTACTTACTTCCTTAATAATCAGGCCTTAAATGGCATAACCATTCATTCTGGGGACCAGAGTCAGAATCAGTTGAGAATGAAAGGCAAAATGTCTTCAGTCCACAGTATCAGGAATCACTTTTTTGCTTCTAATTTTCCTATTCTTTCTTGAAGTAAGTAGCACAGGATAGAAACCAGTCTAACTGCATCACAATTTAAGCACTATCTATCCTAAATCTCAAATATCATTGTATTCTCTTAATTTGTCCCAAATGTTTCCCAGATACATATTTTTCTTTTTTTGATTATGCATAATAATTGCCTCTCTATTCAGAGTAAGGTGCTTGGTAGGTGCCTTTTGAAAAGAAGATTATACAGCATTCTTTGAAGGTGTAGAAACTGTGGGTTTCCTGTTGCAGGTGAAGGAGTAAAATATGCCTGCTGAGTGGATTTAGTCATTGCATCATTTAATCTGGAGTTAAGTAAGAAGCTAAAATTCCTTTAGAATTTAATTATGTCTTTGAACATTGTAGTTTTGTATGCATAAAATTTAAGTATGGAATTAGTCTTGCTTACAAAGACATGTTTGAATGTGTCAGCATTAAAAATTACAAGTGAATGTTGATGCACAATTTTGGAAAATTAATTTTAGGAACATGTAAATGGAACAGTTGCCACTTTGATGCAACTGCTGCCAATGTTCAGAGGGAAGACAATATGGTAATTCCAAAAAACTTTTATTTCTTTTGTGTCTATAGGAAATTTCTTTCCCTATGACATTGAAAACTACATCTCTCCTGTATGACTTTTCACCTACAGGTGAAAGGCAGGTGTATTGCCAATATGTTATCTTTTCTTCTTCGTTCTACACTTGATCCTTTTTCTTTATATATATATATATATATATATATATATATATACATATATATATGTATATAAGCCCTATTCTTTGTGTCTTAGTAAGGATTGTGAACAGGAACACAGAATCAGTATACTGCTGATGCTGATCCTTCTATGTAGTCTTTGCAACCCAGCCTGAGGTTGGTTTTGTTTTGTTTTGTTTTGTTTTTCCCCTTTTCAATTATGGTGGAAATAACCATATATCAAAGAACTACATGAATTTTAAGGAGTACACAGATATTTGGAACCTGAAGTGCTGACAAGTTATTTTTATTTGTGGAAATAGGCGAAGAGAGGTAAGATGTCCAGAGACATAGGAAAGAGTATTGTATTTTGCCAAGCATATGGATCTTTAAAGAAACTAGGAGACATTTAATTTTGTCAAAGACAGCACTCTTCTTCCAGTCAGCACTGAGACAGTGGCTTGCTGGATGACAGTACAGTTGTGTCCTTGAGACATAATTCTAACAGCTGTGGACATGGTTAGCAGAGCTACACTGGGAAATATGTGCTAATTCCATAGTTCAGAAAATAAAACTCTTCATATTCCTCTCCTCTTATAACAAAGATACAGATTCAGATTTGGAAAAATCAAAAAGCTTTACTTTGCCTAAGTTTCTTTGCAGGATTGAAACTCAGAATAAAGCTGGAGCTTTGTCTTTGAATAAGCATAGAACCATAAGAAGCAATTTGTTTCCCCATACTTTCTTTTAACTGTATATATATTGCCTTTATTTTAGTTGAAAATATGTAGCTTTAATCTCTGGTTTGAATCACTTATGCAACTAGTCTGCTTAGTCAAGATAACAGTAAAAACTGTCTGTATAGACACATTTCATTTGTCTGGTCTAAATAAAAGTCTACAGGACAGAGAGGTGTTAGCAGGTGAATTCTTTAATAAATTTTCATCCCTGAATACTTGAATTATTAGCTTTACTCTCCACTTCCATGTGTTTTTGTTGTTGTTGTTTGTTTTGTTTTTTAAATATCTTCTTCCTAGACAACACCATATTTTATTTTCTGTTTCAACTCTGTGCAGAAGTGTGTACAGGGGAATAACGTTCTATCAGCTAGCAAAGGTGGCTTCAAGCAGCTACCAAAAGCTTCCTCATCCCTGATAAATATGGATATAAAGGGATAATGGGATATGGATATGGATATAGGGATAAATATGAAGGAATTCAAAGAGCAAGTCTGAGAGACTGAAATACAACTTTTCAGTTTCTTAGTTTTCACTAAGCTTTGAGGTCCTTATATTTGTGACCTTATTTTGTAGGACAGTAGATTCTGTACATACTCTACTATAGTACAGAAAATACTCCATCATACAGGTACTCAGCTTCAGTTTCTGTGCTCTCTGTACAGAGTGTTTCATGTAGATAGTGACTCAGTGTAGTACACTTTCAAACTTGAAGAAAACTTTTGTATAGCAACTGGAATACTTAGCAGTGAGTACAAATCTTGGTTCAGAAAGTACTTATGTATTTTAGCATATAGACTTTATTTTGCAACCTGGTGGACGACAGGTTGACTTCATTTTGCATCAGACAGGCAAGGTATTATTATGTGTGACTTTACATTCTTTCCTGTGACTGTTTAGCCTAGTTAGAGATCTCAGAGCTATCTCTTTTTGATGTATAGTTTCCACAGTTTCTGTACTGATTTTTGGACAGTACTTTAAAACTTTTACTTAGTGCTGAATTTCTAGTTGTCAGGTCTAGAAGGCTGTTTTTCTTTGTGATCATTATAATTTCCTTTGTACTTTGCTCTGTTTGCCTGTCAGATCACAACTGCATACTGAAGAGGAAAAGAGATGTGGTAAGTTTGCTGTGGTGAAGAATGGGAACAAAGAAGAGAAGACACATCTTGCTCAACTCAGTAAGTTATTAAATAAGTAATTCTATTGCATAATATTTTAGAAGAGGAAAACATTCATTTCATGCCTATACAGCTGACCAAAAAAAAATGGTAGGTGTTATATATGGGGAATATATGAGGAATATATATGAGGAATATATATTCCTCAGATATATAAGGAATATTTTCTGTAGACTTTTTACAAGGCTTTTTATAAGTGTAGCACCCAGAATACACAGGCTAAATGTGGTGCTAAGCCTGAACTGTTTTTTGTTCTTGAACATTTATCCATTCTACAACAGTGTTTCTTTGATGACTGTGTTCAAAATTGCCCTTGCATTTAAGTAAACCAGTTATAATCAATTTGTCCTTTACAATGAAAGACATTGAATGCTTAATGGAAAACTAGATGTCACTGATGTTTAAAGTTCTGTTAAAAATGTTAAAAAAAAAAAATGTTAAAAAAATGTTAAAAAATGTTTAAAAAAAATGTTAAAAATGCAATGTAACTATATGAAGTTATATGTTAAAAATTGTATTGTAGGGTCTATAAAAATTCATTAAAATGCTATCTGTGCAATGATAGTATGTTCTTTGAGATTGAAGAGTTGATTCTCAAAGACACAGATACTGGAATTCTTTTAATTAGCTTAGTTGCTTCACCTTTTAAAACTTCATTATATTTCTGTACATTTCTTCCCTGGACTGTGAATCATGGTGTGTACAGATTTCAAGGACAGCAGCAAGTGACTTAACTCTGCAATAAGAAGTTTGATTTATCTTGTACAGCTAATAGTACAGAAATGGGTTTAATTAGCCTAGATAGAGCTCCTTGCCAAGGGAAGGATGCTGTCTTTGTTGACCCAGGCAAGTACCTCTGTTTCACATTGTGGAACACTACTCCACTTGCTGAAGGTTGCTCAGTGAATATGAGAAACAGCACTTTATAGTGTGTTGCTTTTAGAAGCACAAAAATGTTTGTAGGTAACTCCTCAAGTACAGTTGTATCATAATGTAAAAATAAAACACATTAACTGAACTTGTAATATGGTTTCTATCTGAATCATTACCTGACTAACAATGCTGTTTCTACAGAATGCAAAATCTTTTGCTATTGCTTCTATTTCGCAATTTAGGACGGACGGAAGGAAGGAAGGAAGGAAGGAAGGAAGGAAGGAAGGGAGGGAGGGAGGGAGGGAGGAAGGAAGGAAGGAAGGGAGGAAGGAAGGGAGG
Organism: Nettapus auritus; assembly: GCA_011076525.1. Taxonomy (NCBI): domain Eukaryota; kingdom Metazoa; phylum Chordata; class Aves; order Anseriformes; family Anatidae; genus Nettapus; species Nettapus auritus. The sequence goes on from CM021765.1 coordinate 154,581,674, forward strand.
AAGGGAGGAAGGGAGAAAGGAAGGAAGGATTTTTTTTTCTCTGCTTTGCTGTTTCACACATTTTCCTCAATACTACAGAAGGCATAGGAAGAAGTCATGTCCTGAAGGTCACTTTGTACCAAAAAGAAATTAAAAATAATAAAAACATTAAATAGATTACCGCAAGTTCTTTAAAATTTAAAATAAATACAAACTCATACTATAATATATGCAAAAGAGCCATTGGTAAGGGGCTCTATCTAGGCTAATTAAACCTGTTTCTATACAATTAGCTGTACAAGATAAATCAAAATATTGTATTTCATAATTTATTCTTTTATTACAAAGTTTTATCAGTTACTGACACCCTTATTTTTTATTAATCAGTAAGTTTTCATTGGAACATGAACACAAAGAATATCCTATCATTATTTAAATGTTAGAGTTAAGACTTCAGTGTATTCAGTGGAGTATTATACAAATATAAATAAATAGTATTTAAAATGTTTAACCACTTATGTATAGTAATGTGGATTTAATTATTCAATTCAAGTTTGATTACCTTATTAAATAAAAGAAGTTTGGGGCTAAGCCTTTTGTACACATACAAATTGATAGCAGGTAAAAAGATCAAATAAAGAATAATGACTTTATCTGACAAGCACTTAATAAGTTTTAGTGTTTCATAAAGTCTTAGAGGCAGTTAAGACCCAGAGTAACCTTTTACATAATACAAACATAAAAAAACTTGCATTTCAGTATTTCCTACATTATTTTAAAAGCTTAGCAGTAGATGTAACAATAAATAATAGGTGTTTATGATTTAGTTTACAGTGAAAATGTATATTAGCCTAACAAAGTCCTAAATTATAATGATATCTTACTATTGATTATTTCAAATGTCTCTTAGGAGGCCCAGAGCACTTTCTTACTTCTTTCTGGAAACTCAAAGCCTTCTTCACTTTGCCTCTTCTGAGTGTACAATAAAAATAGCAGGCCCATGTGCACTTTAGTGCTACCCTGAAGTTTCTGTACTTTTATCACCCAATCCACAGCTTGTGGGCATACGTCACACATGAGGAAATGACATGGCCCTCATCCAGTCATTCAGTGAATGGGAAATGCAGTTTTGGACTAATGCAATGTAGTGCACTTACCTGACAAGAAGTCAATGCTATAAACTTGCTATCTGAATTGCAAATGACACTGATTGTTTTATGTGTTCTTTAAAATGTATTTTATCTTCTTATGTTTTGGAAGAGAAACAGCATATACTTTTAATTCTCATGCTGGAGCCAAATTGAAAAAAAAAGGACACAGCATATCAATTTATTAAAACAGTAGGCTTTAAAATTGAGTTATTTTTCTAAATTCTGTAAACTAGACTATTGTTACATACAGTAATATGCTATAAATTTCATAGAATATCAGATTTTAGAACGTAATTCTTCTTGATACTCTGACCCTTATGTTTATCTAAAAAAAAAAGAATGAAAGGTAAAAAAAGAAAAATAAAGGAGGAAACTTATTTAATATTCAATATCTACTTTTCAGTTAAGGATAGCAAAAATTCCAAAGATATCTGTGTTTTTAAACTTTGAAATTCTGCAACTTTGTACACCTGCTATCTACATAGGTGACCATGTGTTCTCTGACTTAACCTCCAAAAAACTGAGATAGCCACATGAGTAGCTATAGCTGAAGATTATAAAGAATTGCACAGCTGGCACCACAGGCAGTTTTTCACTCTGGGTCATTCAGTCTTGTTATGGAAGAGGAGATTAAACATTTTGAACAAGAGAATAAGAATTTAGCTCTGGATGTGCAGTGTTGCACATGACAAATGTTCTGTAAGCCAAATGTGCCACTTGTATTGTAGAATTCTTTGATAGAAACGGAAGGCTAAATACTTAATTTATTCATAAATTCATCCTTAATTCCACAGTATTCTGAATGTTCAAGGTCAGTTACATCCACACAATGTTTCACTGAAGCCAGAAGCTTCTGTATGGCTACAACACCCTATCTGTGAGTAATAAATGGAAGTTTGGATGGTTTTGGATGTCATATCTCCTTGTCCTATCTCTTTTCATTAAACATTTCTCTATCCAAAATACAACTTCAACAACTGTTTCTGATCTTTTAATCAGAAAAGGAGTACTAAAGTACAAAAAATAACTACAGCACTATGGCTCCATACAACTGTTTCATTCTGTGAATGATCCTCTTGTATCTCTGACAAGGGAACTTGAAGTTTTGCAATCTATTACATCACATTTACTTCAAAACAGAAAGATAGGAAAAAAAAAAAAGAGTAAAAAAAAAGGAAAGAAAAAGGAGGAAAGACAATGTTAATGATTTTCAAAAAAGATGGGTGCAAGAGAATGGATCAATAAGCACAAAAGGAATAACAAGTAATACTGGCAATAACTAAAAGAAGATTCAGTTTGGATAGAAATTACAAACAGAGGAAATATAACAAAAATATACATATTGAGGAAAATGAAAAGTTGTGCTTTTAAAAGTGACTAAATTCAGAGAACAACCAAACTACTTTTCATGTATATACATTTCTTATGCTTTCAACAAAATAAAGATAAAGCCTAAGTTTAACCAAATAAATTAAATATTTGGATAATTCACATAAATCTTTCATTTGTCAGTAGAAGATTTTGATTGTAAAAAAATACACAGAAAATGTGTACATATCTTGAACTGCATATTAGAAAAAAAAAAAAAAAAAAAAAAAAAAAAAAAGATAAACTGATTTCCAAAGCTTGCTTCTGATTGAAATCTGTATAAACATGAGTTAGTTTTGGTATGGTTTGGCTCAGGTTCAAGGCTGTGAAACGGAACACTGCATGGGAGACTTCATTTAAAATGCGTTGAAATCAATGTACTTTTCAATTGAACAAGGACTACAAAAAGACATATTTTTTATACATTTACTCCCTCATTACTGTTTTTTTTTATTTTTTAATTTTTAATTTTTTTTTTAATTTTTCATGTTTGAAATCATGTCAGACTACAGGCTGCTCCACTCTGGTGTTGCAGAATTTGTCCCAGAGGCATACCTTGAGCTCTTCTCCAGTCCTCACCTACCTTTTAGTCCAGTGTTTCTATTCCATCTGTCTATACATTTACCACCTCCTGTGACTGGAAGGACATTGTCTCCTGCCATGATCCCTTTTTTTCCTGTGCTACCCAGGAGACTTTCAGTCCTCATCGATGATTTTTTTTATTTTTATTTTTTAAACTTGTTATTCTGTCAGCAGTCGATTCCACATTGTGCAATGTAGACCTGTATAAACATAATCAAACAAGCTCCAAACTGGGATATCACGGCTTGTTACCTTGGACTTAATACTATGCAAACATATATGATTTCCAGGTCCAGAGCTGTCGTTTTTTAAAAAGCACTGTATTAAGTCTTATAGAAGTAAGACCTTATTCAGAACTATCTTAGGTATTGTTAATATAGTATTGAACTGAATAGTAGGTAAACATTTTAGAGGAAGCCATTATCGGTTACATATTACAACTATAGCTGATATACAAAGTTCTAGTGTTTCTTCATAGTCTCCAATAATCAAAATCATCACCACCAACAACAAAAAAATCTCAGAATTGAGTTACAGAACTGAAAATCCACTCAGATTGCTAGCAAGTCTTAAGGTCTGAATTTTATTCAAGGTTCCCATCATATGTTGTTGAAGGTTTTTCATAAAACAAGATTTATTGAATCACAGTGATAACAGGAATATACAATCTGAAAGCAACATGAAGATGCTGATTGTGTACTGAATCTTGCAAAAAGTGAGTATAAAAAGTACTTAAAGAAAGATCATCCTGTGTTACACCATGCTAAACAACTGTAAAATAAATCCACCAAATACATACAGCAGTCAACTTTAACACTAATGATACATGTCAATGTTTCCAGGAAAAATCAGAAATGAGGTATGGGAGTAGCATAATGTTTGACAGCATTCACAACAATACTATAGCAATACTGCTATTATCTTCAAGCAACTTACACATCTGTAAGATCAGTCTACTTGGCACAAATTAGTGTCTGCTTACAAATATATGTGAAAAAGTGTTTATAAATAACATCACACTCAGCCACAGATTTAGTCTCGTAATTTAGTTCAGTAGTTCAAATGCTCTTGTTCTAGTTAATTAATAAAATGTCACATTCAAGATTTGAATCAGCAACCTTCCTGACATAGAAAGAAACCAGTGCATGAAGTAAAGAAATAGCGATATACAAAAGTTTGTCTCATGACATATCTTTGAATTATGGCAGATAATTCAGTAAAGAAATTTAACTTACCAACATCAGAAAATAACAAAACAGCATAATGTAGCTTATGTGGCATTGATCACATGAAGTCTATCAGCTATCCAAAAGAGAAAAAAATAAAAATATTTTTCAAAAAATATATATTATACTATAGAATATATATAACAAGGTATAATATATAATAACATAATAATGTAGAATATATTATAGAATACATTATCACTTACTTTATGTAACTCTAGATGGATTAATTACCTCTCCCTGAGAAAGAAATGAAGAGATAAGCTGAAGATGAACAATTTCAAAGGGATGCATGATCAAGCTGTCCTGAAAATTATTCTTAGTAAGTTAAAAAGCAAGAAATATAACGTCACAACCATTATTGTGTCTCTATTTCATTAAAACATAGCTTGTTTTTCAACAAATCTAATCTTGCTAAAGTGTCAAACACGAGATACATTGTGTGAAAGCTGCATTTGACAAATCCATTCTGCAGCATGAAATACTGCTGTTATTAATTAATAGTTATAATTATGGCTATATCTTGTTGAAAAAAAAAATGTTTCAGAGATTCATATCTGATATTCCTCTTTCATCTTAGTAGTGAGTATTGGTATTAAAAACATTATAAAAAAACATACCAGATGTTCCTAGTCATCTTCTTGTCCTTCTTGTGTTCGTAAATAGCTTTTAGGAGAATTTGTTCTGCGATCTTCCTGGGACTGAGATATAGCTGTAGTTCCTCAACTGCTCCAGCTTGCCCTTCCTTAAGATGGGTTTGGGATTTGCCTTGGGAATCTTCCCCAGTCACCATGATCATTTGAAAATAAAGAACAGTCTCACAGTGACGTCCTTTAGATCCCTAAGAAACCTGGGATGTGTCTTATCTGGTCTCATGGAACTACATGCATCCTATTAGCTTAAATTCTCCTTAACTAACCCACTGCTGTGGTTACCGCTTCACTCCCACCAACTCCATTAATCTACTTCTCCTGGGAGACCTAAGGGTAACCTTTATCTGGAAAAACTGAAGCAAATAAAATCTAAGTAACTTTGTCTTTTGTTTTCTTTGTCATCTGTTCTTCCACTTCCCCTGTCCCCCCAACACAAACACACACTGCTCCACCCCAAAGCATGTAGGCTCCAATTTTCCTTAACATTTCCTTAACATTTTTTGTTCAGCTGCCCTACTTTTATATCACCCTTTAGTATTGTCTCCAAATATGTGATTAATTTCTGCTTAACAAGGTAATGAGAGATGGAGGGGAAAGAATATAGGCATAAAACTGAAGATTTAGCTATTCTGTTCTTGAGAAATACATACAGAAAGAGACTGGGGAAAAAAAAAAAAAAAAAAAAAAAAAAAGACATTAATGTCCTGTGAAATGTCATACTTCAGATTGGGCACAACCTTTCATAAAGGAGCCAGCTTTAAGTCACCTTTCTTTTCTGATAGATATTCCCAATAATGTGCACGTAAACATTATAATGTTTGATATAACACTGACACTGTGCTTTCACAGTGAGAGAAAATAGGGCATGAAAGGATAGGTTATGAAAGTAACATAAGAGTTTCTTATCAATAACAATGAATATGCAAATACTTGCCCCATTATAAACTATGAGGAGTGAAATTGCTTGCATTTACATTTTTATCATTTTGGCAAATCTCTCTATGTCACTGACCTTGCAGGAGTACAATATTTATACAAGGAATAGGCACTGGTTTTACTTATTTCATTGTTAAAACACTCTCTGGAGAAATAATAAATAATAATAATAATAATAATAATAATAAATGATAATATTTAATAAATCCTTTGTTGTTGGTCCTATTTCAATTGCAGTAGTTTATTGCAGTTTAGCTTAAGACTGTGTCAAATCTTAATTTAAATGACATGATATTCTATATTATTTTTGTCCATTTTATTAATTACACATATTGATTAAGGTCTTGTAAATCCATTTCAAGGCTGTGAGATTCAGTGGACTTCATTGTACAGCAGGGACGATTTTCCTGCCTGGTCTGTTAGAGGTGTCTTTGGCAGACTGTAAGGCACAGGGGTCTCCTCCTGTGTCACCCCAAAGCTTTTCTGTAGAATCATAGAATCATTTAGGTTGGAAAAAACCTTCCACATCACCTAGTCCAATCGTCAACCTGACCTACTGAGCCTCACCACTAAACCTAGTTTTTGGTGCCATGTCTACATGTTTCTCAAATACCTCCAGGGACTGGGACTCACTTCCCTGAGCAATGTTTCAAAGCTTATTGACCTCTCCATGAAGAAATTCTTCCTAATATCCAAACCACAGAATCACAGAATTTCTAGGTTGGAAGAGACCTCAAGATCATCGAGTACAACCTCTGACCTAACACCAACAGTCCCCACTAAACCATTTCCCTAAGCTCTACATCTAAACGTCTTTTAAAGACCTCCAGGGATGGTGACTCCACCACTTCCCTGGGCAGCGCGTTCCAATGTCTAACAACCCTTTCGGTAAAGAAGTTCTAACCTCCCTTGTTCCAGCTTGAAGCTGTTTCCTCATGTCATGTCACTTGTCACCTGAGAAAAGAGACTATCACCTTCCTTGCTGCAATCTCCTTTCATGTAGTTGTAGGAAGAAATGAGGTCTCTCCTCAGCCACCTCTTGTCCAGAAAAAGCAACCATAATTCCCTCAGTCACTCCTCAATCACTGATTGTGTGTTGCTGAGTACATCCATCAGTGAGTATGAGCATATGTTCCTACAAACATGTAAATACATGCATGCAGTAAAACAACTGCCTACGTAGGCAAATGTAGACAGTGGGCAGTGCCTTCACCAGCACCCATATAAATATAGCCAACACTTCTTCTTCCTCTGTGGCTGGTCAGGGTCAGAGTCCACCAGTGAATTAGGCATCCAAAACACTCACAAAGAGCTCACAAGCACACGATGTATCCTAGAGCTGGCCTCAGTCCCTAGGATTCTTGACTTGTTGTCCTAGACACATAATGCCTAAATGGCTGACACTTAGGCCTCTGCTCCTAATCAAAAGCTAGAGCAGCTTAGAGCTTACCAGTGTTCACACACATACTGACGTACTCACTCAGAACAAGAAACCTCACAGAAAGTAGTAAGAAATAGGATCTAATAAGGCTATAGAGCATACTACAGTGCTCAGGCTAAGGGTTTAGTCAAAAGAGCATACTGACCAGCAGCCAGCTTATGCAACTGACCTCTTTTATCCTCTTTTCCCTGTATTTTTTCCTTTTTTTTTTTTTTTTTTCCCTTCTGTCACCTTGATGTCTCTCTTTGGTCCAAGATTTTCCATAAGTCTGAGAAAGTTACACAACTAGTTAAAGTATTCCATTATAAGTTTTATATAGCCCCAAATTTCTCTTCAACCTGTGTCCCATAAGAAGTCCAACAACAATTTAAGCAATAACCCTCATTAGCATGTATGGTGTGCTGTGTAACAAGTTTCTTTCATTGAGTCACTTCATTGGGCTTCACACAGGGATGACAGTCTAATCATCTAATTGTTCTTTGGTGGTCTTAGAAATAGTCTTTCAGTGTACTCCTTTCCACTGGCTAAGTTACTGGGATTCCTCCACCTAACATTGGGTGTTTTATCCTTGATAAGTCTTCCTGTTTGATGTGATTAATCAAATAACCTAAAAAATACAAGACTAATTTTTTGTCTTCTTTTTTGTTTGTTTATTTTAAATACGAATAAAATCTGAGATACTTAAATTACACTAAGCCTTTATGTGAAGTCTATTTGAAGAGCCGTGAAGAGTCCCAAAACATAACTTCATACTACAATTAAATAAGTAGCCTTATTTTCAGGTGTGTTAACAACCACATGGGCTCTTTTTGAAAATCAGATCACTTACCCAATTCCATAATTTCAGTCACATTCATACTTTTTACTTTAATTGCATAGCAATTTAATAGATTTAAAACATAATTGTAAAATTATTATTATTATGATAGTAATCTTAAATTTGAAATACGTGCTAGTATCAGCTAAAATTCTTATCATCACATATCATCAATTTTATTTTCTCCACTCTCAAATTCTTCACAAAGCACTAATATTTTTGAGCCATCTAATTTCTGATTTCTGTCTTGGGTTTATATTTACAGAAGGATCCACCTGCAATATAATAATGGGAAAATGTCTTCATTACTCCCCACGATCTCAGCTGAAGAATGCTAGAAGGACCTTTATTCATTTATTTATTCTGTGAAAACTTTTATATCTAATCCTAGGATCATGGCAGAGGTGCTATCTGGACCAACCCCAAAGGTGTTTCAAAAAGTCTTTCATGAGATACATGGCTGTTCACTATTCATTTGGAAAAATTAACATTTTTTTCTTTGGGTAAGATGTTACAGACTCCCAGCTGATAAACAGATTTAGTTTTCAGGTGGACATGGAGGATATAATCTAATAAGCTACATTTGAGCAAATAACATGCCTCAATATTCAAGTTGCAGGTGGTGAAATTGTTTTATAAATATGATTCATTGACCTTTAAATTATTGAACAACCACATTTACTTTGTTCTATTGAGTCATTAAAACCTGAATCATATAAAGCAGCTAGACAAAGAATGACAAGTTGGATTTCATCTCAGGATTTCCCCTAATGAAAAATCGATAATTCAGATATTGCATTTACTTTAAAGATTTATGTAGAAGTAATCTAAATTCATTTTTACTTGAAATTAATCAGTGATTTCTGGATATATAATAAAAGTATGTAATGACAGGCTGCAAGATGACTCTGTTTTTCATATTTCAGATAGTGTGCCTACAGCAATCCTACTGCAACATGAGGTCTCACTCAGGTTATCATTCAACATGTTTATAATGAACTCTATCAACAACACAATGTGCTAATAGTATTTAGCCAAGTACCTCAAACTTACAGATAACTATGTTTCTTGGAGCCAAATTTCCTCTGGACTTTATCACCCTTACTCACGGTCCTAAAAGTGTTCATTAGTTATTATGTTTGCTGCTGCTGAATTCTAACAATGCACAAAATGTAACACTTAAATATGTCCAGACAGAGAAAAGCTGTTAGCTAACACTAAGTTATGGGCATTTTTTCATTTGCAAATGTACATAGAGTATTCAAGATGTACATGCAATAACTGTGTATTAAGTGCAGTCCTCCAGAGTAGCAAAGTACCATTGCTGCATTTGTTTATACAATATAAATTTGGAAATGCAACAGATAGCCTATTCTCTATCAACAAAGAAAATATAAAATTATACAATAACATTGACAAAGTTATTGCTTTCACTTTGCATTAATAAATAATGATCCTTAAATCTTTTGATGTAGAAAGGCCAATCACAAAATCATTAACAAAAATATATCTAGGCAGCTCATTTTTATTCTCTATTGGAAATTCTTCTCACTTAAAAATTAAAGTTAGCAAAGTAAAAACAAAACAAAACAAAACCAAAAACAAACAAACAAACAAACATCAAGTTCAAACAAGAAACTTGATGGATTTAAGCAGAGTTATAGCTGCTTATGCCTCCTGAGAATCTTATTTCATGTGATTAAGATGCCAAATGGCTCTGCAAGTTTAAACACAGAATACAGCAGACATTTGAAATTAAACTGACTGGGGCTTAGAAATATGACCAGAATTATTGCCTCAATCCCACAATTAGTGCTGCGATATTAAAAAATAAAAATTAAAAATAAATAAATAAGCATCATTTGGAGTTTTCTAATTTGTTTCTTCCCCTATAAATAGATGTCAGTGGTTAATAATTAACAATATTACCAATATAATGTAACCAATTCATAATACTAATTGGTTAATAACAATGATATTTCTAGATTAACTTGTGTTGGTTTGCTTCTCTTGTCATTGATCCTGAAATAAAGTGCCTTTTGAGAAAGAAGGTCTTATATTTTCTCTACGTTATTGCATTTAGCTGAACTGATTTTTGGATGACACGGAAAAGAGGGAGTATATGAATTTAACCTCTCTAGCTTTCTACAAAGATGAGCTTTGAGACAAACCTGAGACTACGGGAGAAATATATCTAAGCTGCTTCAAGAATACTTCTTAAGCTTTGATAGGAGTGACTTCTTTTAAATGAGTTGAAATTTAACTCTCTGACCTGTTACCATGATGACAGAAAATAAAACTTAATCAATATTGTCATTCATATTTGTTAAACTATTAGTTTTCTCTAATGGATCTTGCTATCCTTTGTAGCCATTAACTCACTAAATGTCTGCTATAGTAGGGGTTAGATGCTTGCTACACAACTCAATGATCCAGTGTAATAAAAACAGCAGTTGTCTGCTTAAACATAATGTACTGTGAGCAGGTGTAGAAATTAAGGGTATAATAAGTGATAATACTTTAGAGTAATGCATGTATACAAGAAATCAAATTGTAATCATCTTACATATGTAGGTAAAAAATTTCAACACTCAGATATGCTAAAAATGCAACATCTTTAGAACATTTGCCTACTAGGAAAAGGAAGATTGTCAGATAGATGAGTCAGTGAAAATCTGCCATAAAATCAAGTTCCAGCTGAAATAATGATATTTTGAAATGGTAGACTTACACAGCAATTTTAATAAATCCTTTGTTCTGAAAATTCAGGATCTCTGAGGCACAAAAGTAGTTTAAAATGTCTGATAGTTTCTCCTGGATCTTCCACAAAACATAGTTTTTTACTTGTATATAAATAAAGCAGCTCTGGCTAAGTTTACATTATGTTTTCATTATAGCAGTCAGGCCAGATGTGAGGTCAAATTCATCCCGTCAAGTATCTGCCCTTTTTATTTCCAGGAGGTCAAGCAGACCAAGGCTAGAAATGATTGGAGAAGAGAGTGTTCAGCAGAGGTCATTAGTCTTACAGTTATGAGGGTAGGTCCTGACTTGGCCATGCCTCTGTCTATACTTTTATGATGTATTGCAATGGACACATGGAAAAGATCAATGTCTTTCCCAGGGATGACCTGTTGCAAAGCCAGATAGAACCAAAATCAGTCTGTTTGTATTTGTATAATGAATGGAGAAGTAGTGTCCTGGAAGTAATTTCAGGTTCTGGTCACTCACAGGGCTAATCAGGAAGGAAAAACTCATAGCTTGTCTTGCTGAGGGAAGCCATGATTTTGAAAAGTAGAGATGATACATCAGGTTTAAGAGGAGAGCTTGTATGCTCGTTTTATTTTTTTATATAAAGTAGACTTTGTGCTTACTCTGATTTTATCAAATTTGTTAGATTTATCAAATTTGTTAGCATCTACAGTGATAAAAGAAAATTCAGACAGATCTATAGCAGAATATATTCTGTTATCACATTTTTTTTCTGAATGAGCAGGTTTCTTTCTGGAAATACCAAAAATAAAATAAAAATAAAAATCTCAAATATATATTATGAACAAAGCAAAGGCTTTGCATTACATTCCTGAATCCCATTAAATATTCGATTACCACTGTCGTTCAACTTAGAGAATACTTTTCCAGTAAGTTTTCTCTAAAACTCTAAAAACTTGATAAGGCTTGTTTAGTATAGCTCTTATTAATCTATCTGCAACACCCTAACCTTTACAGAACTTTTCTTGTTTGGTCATGGTATTTTATTTTATCTTATTTTAGTTTTATTATTTTTTTAAATTATTTTTATTTTTATTTATTCACATAGGTACTAAAAACTTAGGAATTTAGATACTGATAAATTAACATGTACGCTGTAAATTTAAATTATTGGATCTGATTTCTGACAACATTCTTGAAGACTGTCTCTATTCCTGCTGCTATGGAAACATTTTTGGACTGGCAAACACGCTATAAGGAACGTCTCAAGTATCATTCTTTTCAGCTATGATATCTTGGTGTTCAAGACCTCTGTCATTAGTTAAGTTGACATTGTTAAGTTTCTGACAATACCTGTCAAAAAATCTTTTATATTTATAAAAGCTCGGAAATGTACCACTGCTATCTGATAAGAAGCAGAAAAGCTTGGATGCATTTGTTTACAAAGAACATAGAAGATTTTTCAATATGAAAAAAATTTTGACATAAGAGGAATGTTGCTTTGCAGTATCATAGCTTTTTTACATTCTACATCTCACTTCGTCAACTAGATTGTCTACAGATAGATCATTAAAGTCCTAAACGGATTTGAGGACACAGATTTTAACAGGAAGGCACTCCAGAGTAGTTAGTAATTAACTGATAACCTCATCTAATCAAGTAATGGCATCAGTTATATGTTACTTAATGTCATTAAATTCTTATGCAAATGTTTTACTTTGGGATTTGATAAATTTGCTTTTAGAAGTTTATATATTGGGATTTTTAGAAGTTTATTGAGATTTGAGAACACCATCTTATATTTCTCCTGTTTGAATACCATGAACATACACCAAAATAAAATCACTTATGCAATAATACATCTAACAGTTTTTTCCACATTATAATGCAAATGAATTTATTGTGTCAAAATAGTTACAATAAAAGTCTTTAAATTTGAATGCTATCTCTGGGATATTACTCATGCTTTAATGTCTACTTTGTTTTCCTTCCACTGCTATTTGTTTGTTTATTTATTTTAACCATAGAATTATAGAATCATAGAATATCCCGAGTTGGAAGGGACCCATAAGGATCGTCAAGTCCAACTTCTGGCACCACACAGGTCTACCCAAAAGTTTAGACCATGTGACTAAGTGCACAATCCAAACATTTCTTAAATTCATACAGGCTTGGTGCAGTGACTACTTCACTGGGGAGCCTGTTCCAGTGCGCAACCACCCTCTCAGTGAAGAACCTCCTCCTGATGTCTAGTCTAAACTTCCCCTGCCTCAGCTTCACCCCATTCCGACGAGCCCTATCACTGGTGTTTATGGAGAATAGGTCACCCACCTCTCCACTCCCTCTTGCAAGGAAGTTGTAGTAATCAATAATGTAATCAAATAATACAGTCCTGGACTTTAAGGGAGCAATTAATATGACCCAAGGATCCTCTCTCTGAGCTTTATTTTTTTATTGTATTTCTTCAGGATTTCTGCATAGGATGTAAAAGATGTAGATTAGAATGTGCCACTATAGTGCAAAGTAGTGGAGTTTCTTTAAAATGCTGGGGACTAAAATTCATAATGAAGCAACCTCAGATGGACTGATTCGACAAATGCAACAAGAGGCAACCCATGTACTTGACCCCCCACAACCTACATAGATGAGTGACAGACCAAATGTTATCTTATAATAGGATTCTAATGTATTTAGGATGGTATTAATAAGTAGTAAAACTGGAACTGGAAGTAATGCCTGCCAGAAAAGCATTTTGGCTAAAGTGAATGAACAAAGGTCCTGCTTGACGAACCTGATCTCCTTCTATGACAAGGTAACATGCTTAGTGGATGAGGGAAAGGCTGTGGATGTGGTCTACCTTGACTTCAGTAAGGCATTTGACACCGTTCCCCACAGCATTCTCCTCAGGAAACTGGCTGCCCATGGCTTGGACTGGCACACGCTTCGTTGGGTTAAGAACTGGCTGGATGGCCGGGCCCAGAGAGTCTTAGTGAATGGAGTCAAATCCAGTTGGAGGCCGGTCACTAGTGGAGTCCCCCAGGGCTTGGTACTGGGGCCAGTCGTCTTTAACATCTTAATCGATGATCTGGATGAGGGGATCGAGTGCACCCTCAGTAAGTTTGCAGACGACACCAAGTTAGGTGCGTGTGTCGACCTGCTCGAGGGTAGGAAGACTCTGCAGGAGGATCTGGATAGGTTAGACCGATGGGCCGAGGCCAACTGCATGAAGTTCAACAAGGCCAAGTGCCGGGTCCTCCACCTGGGACGCAATAACCCCAAGCAGAGCTACAGGCTGAGAGATGAGTGGTTGGAGAGCTGCCTGTCAGAGAAGGACCTGGGAGTGATGGTTGACAGTCGGCTGAATATGAGCCAGCAGTGTGCTCAGGCAGCCAAGAAGGCCAACAGCATCCTGGCTTGCATAAGAAGCAGTGTGGCCAGCAGGTCCAGGGAAGTGATTGTCCCCTCTGTACTCAGCTCTGGTGAGGCTGCACCTCGAGTACTGTGTTCAGTTTTGGGTCCCTCACTACAAGAAGGATATGGAGGTGCTTGAGCGAGTCCAGAGAAGGGCAACGAAGCTGGTGAAGGGTCTGGAGAACAAGTCTTATGAGGAGCGGCTGAGGGAGCTGGGACTATTTAGCCTGGAGAAAAGGAGGCTCAGGGGCGACCTTATTACACTCTACAGGTACCTGAAAGGAGGTTGTTAGTCACTGGAATAGGCTGCCCAAGGAAGTGGTTGAGTCACCATCCCTGGAGGTCTTTAAAAGACAAATATAGAGCTTAGGGATGTGGTTTAGTGGATGATTTGTTACTGTTAGGTCAGAGGTTGGACTCGGCGATCTTTTAGGTCTCTTCCAACCTAGACTTTTCTGTGATTCTGTGATTCTGTGAACACAAATATGCTTTTGCTGGAACTCAGCAAATGAGGTTGCATGTGTGCACACTTAGCTGCTGTCTTTTGCTTCTAATGCATTTTGCCTGTGGCAATGGCTAGACAGATGCCCATATCATAAATAAAAGTATATGAGAAAAAATGGTATGGACTGAGAAATACAAATCTGGCTGCACTAAAACTGGAGCAATGGCCTCATGAACAATTACTTTCCACGCTAATGTTAGTTGCATCAAAAAGAAAACCCATCATGATAGTACAATCTAATAAAATCATCTGTGTCCAAAACAAGGAATGAACCTCTGTCCCTTCCTCTCTATCTCCTTCAATAAAAAAAATAAAATAAAATAAAATAAAATAAAATAAAATAAAATAAAATAAAGCTGTTAAAGTCCCTAAGACTTCTTGTAGAAATAACACAGACTAAACAATATGACAGATAATCTAGATGCAGCCTCTGAACATTGTGAAAGAACTATGTGCCCATATAATTTCAGTCAAAACAATTTCCTTAACAAATTTTAAAGGGTAGAGAATGTAATTATATTTCAGAGAAGTGGCAAGAATTAAAAGTGGTGTTTCAAACTGGAGGCCAGTTTTGTGGGGTATCTCTGTGTTGCTCTTTCTCTGAGTCCCAAAGGTGATGCCACAAACATTCTGGCTTCTGGCCTGTTGGTTTTAGCTGCTAAGTTCAGATGCAAATACCTCTAGAATGAATACATACAGCAGTATGTGAATCATCACTGATCTGCCTGAGCAAATGAAATATTCCATTTGTTTACAGGGAAAGAAAATCCATTTGCTAGTTTGAAACATAGTTGACATTAATGTGAAAGGGAACAAGAAAACACCTCCCTCCTGCTTCTCTCATTACAGTTTAATAACAAAGTACAAGCCTGCATTTCCCTGGTTGTTGAAATGGCTTTAATGAAAAACACAGGAGCGAAGAAATATCTGCTAAGGAATTGTTATTTTGATAGAAAGGCACAAGTTTTTTTCTATGCTTTTCTTATTTTATTCTCCTGTCTGTCCATGCTGAGGTACTTTTATTCTAAAGATACTGTGACTTTTTAAATATATACACATACCTTTCATTTAAGGTAAAACAATTAATTACCTTGTTAAAATTCTGATATTAATATTTACAGGAGTATTTAAAATTTATGATGTAATTTTAAATATATTATATTATTAAAAATTATTTTAAAATTTTGAATTAAAAAAAATTACATAGTCTTTGAGAGAAAATATCTCAGTATGGGTAATGCCCAGAAATTATTCTGGCTTCATGCTGATAAATTAAAAGTGATCTCCTTAAAATCTTTGTTATTGGCTGTGCTATCTGACCTAATAGCATTTTCTCCAGATTTGAGAGCTAGTAGATGAAACCAATCAAATAACAAACTTAATACCCTGTTATGGTTTTGGCTGGGAACCATGGTGGAATAGCAGAACCCCTTGCCACTAACCAGGCCAGGAGCAAAGGGAGGATTTCATTGCAATGTTAAATCCTGTAGCCTGGTCTGAAGGGACCAGAGATGAAGATTATAATGGATATATCTGTAAATTGTTGTAAAACATGATCTGAGTTGCATGTTATAGCAGGATCTACTCAAACCAACAGAGGACGAGCCTTATGAGATACAATGCAAGTACAGCAGTGACCTGACCAGCTGGCTTTGGTATAAAGTAACTCCAAGTACCTCTGCTGTCTTGAGTGACCAACATAACAGATAGAAGCTAAGTCATTTAGTAAAATAAATCAGTAGACATTTTATGAAAATTTTATGGACATTTCACGGCGGTGGTCTTTAAACTAAGGGAATGATATGTATGTATCTATGTAAAGGGTGGTGATTAATGAAGAACCTGAACATGACATAAATGGTACAGAATAAGGGGTGGATATTTTCATGGTTTTGGCTTGGACAGAGTTAATTTTCTTTGTAGAGGCTCTCAGGATGTTGCATTTTGTATTTTTGATGAAAATGGTGGTGATAACAGACCAATATTTTTAGTTGTTGCAGAGCGGTGCTTACACAGAGATAAGGACATTTTTGCTTCCTACACTGCCCTGCCAGTGAGGAGGCTGGGGGTGCACAAAACGCTCAGAGGGGACGCAGCCAGGGCAGCTCACTCAGAGTGACCAAAGAGATATTCCATACCATATGACATCATGCTTAGCAAAGAAAATGGGCTAAAGAAGGAGGAAGAGGGAAATATTTGGAATGATGCCATTTGTCTTCCCAAGAAACCGTTACATGCAATGAGCCCTGCTTTGGGGGAACTGGCTGAAGTAGGATATTATTTTCCTATTTGGCTTTGCTTTGCATGCAGCTTTTGCTTTACCTTGTAAACTGTCTTTATCTCAACCCATGTGTTCACACAGTTTTATGATTCTCTCCCCTATCCCACATGGGGATAGTGAGAAAGGAAATATGTGATATTTAGCTGCTTGCTGGGGCTAAAAAAAAAGTGCAAACACTAAAGTCTTCCTGCAGATACTGCAGATTTTAATGAAAAATAAAATAATAATAATATAAAAATAAATACGAAAATATAAATAATATCACAATATAAAATAATAATATAATAAATATATTATGAATATAAATGAATAATAATAATAACAATAGGCTGGACCGATGGGCCGAGGCCAACAGTATGAAGTTCAACAAGGCCAAGAGCCAGGTTCTGCACCTGGGGCACAACAAACCCAAGCAGAGCTACAGGCTGGGAGATGTGTGGTTAGAAAGCTGCCTGTCAGAGAAGGACCTGGAAGTTTTGGTTGACAGTTGGCTGAATATGAGCCAGCAGTGTGCTCAGGCAGCCAAGAAGGCCAAGAGCATCCTGGCTTGCATAAGAAACAGTGTGGCCAGCAGGTCCAGGGAAGTGATTGTCCCCTCTGTATTCAGCTCTGGTGAGGCTGCACCTCGAGTACTGTGTTCAGTTTTGGGTCCCTCGCTACAAGAAGGATATGGAGGTGCTTGAGCGAGTCCAGAGAAGGGCTACGAAGCTGGTGAAGGGTCTGGAGAACAAGTCTTACGAGGAGCGGCTGAGGGAGCTGGGATTGTTCAGCCTGGAGAAAAGGAGGCTCAGGGGTGACCTTATCGCTCTCTAGAGGTACCTCAAAGGAGGCTGTAGCGAGGTGGGGGTTGGTCTGTTGTCCCACGTGCCTGGTGACAGGATGAGGGGGAATGGGCTTAAGTTGCGCCAGGGGAATTTTAGGTTGGATCTCAGGAAGAACTTCTTTACCGAAAGGGTTGTTAGACATTGGAACGCGCTGCCCAGGGAAGTGGTGGAGTCACCATCCCTGGAGGTTTTTAAAAGACATTTAGATGTAGAGCTTAGGGAAATGGTTTAGTGGGGACTGTTAGTGTTAGGTCAGAGGTTGGACTCGATGATCTTGAGGTCTCTTCCAACCTAGAAATGTGATTCTGTGATTCTGTGTGATCAGCTACAGACCCCGACAATAAAGCCTTGTGCACATCAACCTGCTTTAACTATTTTTTGTGCAGCATTATAAATGCTTCCATTTGATCCGTGTATTCAAATAGTCTTTTACAAATGGACTATTCATTAAGCTAAATTGTCCAAACTGGAAAAACTAATTTCATATAGTGTTTTTCAATTAAATAAATGTTTTAAGTATTAATATGAAAATCATTCATTTACATCACTATACCATCGATAAACAGGCACTCATCATAAATGAAAAGGACAATAAAGTTATATGACAGTAATTTATGAGTCTATGTCTGAGCTTTCCAATCAGATCATGCAAAAATGAATGATATCCATGTAAATTGTGGATTGTCCTGCCATGAAATAGTTACTCCCAATTGCAGTGATTAATCTCTGTTTGGAAATGAAGTAACTAATATCTTAACTGACAGATTTTATTTGGGTTCTTAATATATCTGTCAGAACTCTCCCGAAGATCAAAACACATTTAAAGTAAATAGAATTTGACTTCTTTGAGCTAGGGTATAATTTATGTATTTTAGCTTTCAAATTTAGTCTTTAATACATGCAAAAACACACCGAAAAACATATGTGCTCAGATTTATTATTCAAAACATCCATTGACATTTCTGGTATGAAAATATGATTTTCATGCTCAATACTTTTTAGTGTTTTATCTGAAGTTTTTTTTTTTGGTTTATTTATTTTTTTAATAGCTAAGGCTATAAAAGATAATCATGAAACATCATACAGAGTGTTGTACCCTAAAAAAAACAGCAGCACAAAGGAAAACGGGGAAAGGGGTATAGATGTCATATCAGAGCAATTTTCTGTGTTACATAATATTTAGTTTATGCCAAAGCCTAATCTATGAATAAAGACAAATTTAAAAATAAAATTTCAGTTGTCTCTGGCAAGATTTGCCACACTGAAGAGCTACCATGTATAAAATATTTTTTCAGTGACCATTTTATGGTTAAAAAATAAAAATAAAAAAAAATAAAATATTGGGCTTGTCTTCTTGATCACTTAAAATAAAACAAAACAAACAAATAAATAACCCTAGTATCTGACTCCTCTGTCTTTTGCAATATGTAAAATACCATGTTAAGCATTTTATGCCTGTTTCCTTCTGTCATCCACCTCAGAATCTCTCAAGAGGCTCTGTAACAAGTCATACAATAGTTTCAATCAGGAACGGGAAAAAAAGTGTTTATGTTGGTTTGTTATTGTTGTTTTGCTGTTGTTTTTTTCTAATTCCAGATACCCTAATCATAAATTCTGCATGGAATCAGAAGATGACAGTGAATCAGGCCTGTTAATTACTTGGGAAGCAAAAGTAGTTGCACACACAAATAAGAACTTCAAATCTGCTTTTACTTTAGCTGTAGAATTGAAATCATGGGGAGTTGAAACAGGTAGTAGAAAAATGACCGTATTCCATGCCATAACTCACTTATTTACAACTAAAACATTTATGCTCAAAAATGTTAGAATTTATAGTGTATTTCTACTGTTTACTTTTTTCATTGTTGTTCAGATATTATACAATATGTACTTGGTCTGCAAAAAAGTAAGGCACTTAAATCCTGATTAATTGTCTCTGTAGGCAGTTTCATATGAAATGCAGATTAGATGTTAAATGGAAAACACCTTTCTTTACTAAGCTTCTATTATACTCAAAGCACCTTCATTTCCACTATTAAGACTAAGCAGCTAAGGACTATCAAAACTCCGTTGGGGATCCTGACTGAAGATAAGTGCCTTCCTACAGTTACATAATTGAGCCTTGAAGAGAGACGGACTTATGACTTACTTTGTAATCTATCGTATGTGCTTCCCACTCAACTACCTGTTATGGCTTCTATTCTTAGGCACTTAATTCTCCCACAGCATGTGTGTAAGATTAGCCTAGGTAAGTAATATGGGACTATGGGTTCCTACAAATGGCAAGACTCTTAAAAAGTGTTGCTGTTCACTGTGAACTTTTATCTCAGCATCCATATTTCTTGTGTTCTTTTGTTGGTTCTCCATAATTTGTAAACAATATATCCAGATCTCAGATACTTCTAATCTCCATGTCATTATTGCAGGATATGCATCTATATATATCACATTGTGATTGCTGCCATGAGTGTAATGGGTAATCTGAGTTTTTTTTTTTTTTTTTCTAGTTTATGCTCCATGCTCTCTACTTCTAAAAATCTGGAAATTGGATATGACCTCTTCTGTAAGGGCCTGTGTTGCAAATGAAAGCTCCAAGTGAAAAGTGTTTATGATTCCTATTTTACTGTGGAGTAATGCATTTCCTATCTGTGCGAGACTCTCATTCAGATTCTATGCAACAGAACATTTGTACTGCATGGTGTAGTTGTACTTGAGCTCTTTTAGAACTATCAAATAAAAGAGAACCTGAAAGTAAATAATATCGATTAGCTCACATCCACACCACTTACAGCTATCATTCTTTATTGAAGATTTATCTCAGAGGCAACCAGTTGCAGGGAGTGACCCAACAATCAGTGTAGAAAAAAGAAGTAATTGAGTTTCTAGACCGTTTATGTTTTTGGACTGACATCCCTGAAGTGGCTCTTTAGGTTTCATATCTAAATCAAATGAGAAAGAGCTAATATTATTTTAATTTTCCGTGTTTCTGATTGTATTGTCATAACCATGGATTGGAAAATAAGAAATACTGGAAAACAGAGAAATTTTCATAACTCTGTTAAAGAGACAATGAAAAACTTATACAGAATGAGAGTATACTGGCTTCTCTTTAGTGTACAAAGTCTAAATGCCCCTTGAAGCAGCAAATTGCTGTTGAGGTCTTCTCTCTCATTCCTTGTGAAAAATAATCCCTAAACTGCTGAATCATTCTTACTTCTAGTCCTTTCTGGACCAAACAATTATAAATTTTTCCTATGTAAATTCGAAGTAATGGTTGGGTAGCACTCCTTTATAGAAACATGTACATTCTCCCCTCTTCCACCTTCTACAGGTTGACAATTAAAGGTTTTGGTAGGTGATAAAAGTAGGTCTGAATCTTCTAAAGAAGTGTAAAAAATTGAATCTGTGTCTTATAAATAAATAAAAAGAAGAATGTTCCATCACTATTATGCTTTTTAAAGTATACTATATGTAGTATATATAGTAAGTATATATATATATATAAATATATATATAAGTATATATATTCCATCAATAATGGTTTCTGGTCTATGGAGATTTTCTATCACATTTCCATACATTACTGCCTTAATGTAAGACATGCTCAAAGCTCTAGTGGTTCCCTTGCTGCTATGTTGCTGGTTGCTTTAGATCCTTCCATGAGGTGCACAGTATGTACAACACAATGCACAGCTGTTCACATATTCTTGTGCAAACTACCTGCAAAATAAAGATTATATAGGTACTGTGTTTGTTACACTGCTAGGTCAGTTAGTTCTGAGATGATACCATATGAATGGAGCTGCACTGCTTCCAGGCTGTGAGTCTGTTTTTGCATAGCTCTGCGAACATATCATCTCCTCCAGAGCTGGCTTAGAGCTATCTAAAGTATTTTCAGGCAGTGTAGCATAGATACAGCCTCAGGCTTCTCATTCATTTTATTCAAGTAATCCTAAGTGATCAATGTGAGCTTTTACAGTCACATTGCATAAAATTCCCATAATAAATTCCCAGCCAACACCAAATTTGTACAGGATTTGCTGCTCCATCTGGATGCATATAAGTCTGTGCAGCCCAAGGGGATTCATCACACGGTACTCAGAGAGCTGGCTGATAACATCTTGAGACCTCTCTCAATCATATTTCAACAGTCTTGGAAATCTGAGAGGTCCCATTCAACAGGAAGATGGCTAGTGTTATCCCACTTTTCAAGGGTAAAAAAGAGAAGTCCCTGGTAATTACAGGCCAATCAGTCTCACTTAAGTGCCTGGTAAAATTGTGGAGAGTATTATTCTGCGAGTTATTGAAAAACACCTGAAAGACAATGCAGTCATTGGCCATAAATAGCCCTGGTGGATAGGAGGCTGTAGACCAGCACCTGAAAGGGATCTGGGGGTTTTGGTTGATGGCAAAATGAATATGAGCCAGCAGTGTGCCCTGGCATCCAGGACGGCCAACCGTATCCTGGGGTGCATCAAGCATGGCTTTGCTAGTTGTTCAAAGAAAGAGATTGTCCTCCTCATCTCTGAGCTGCTGAGGCCTCTCCTCAAGTACTATGTGTAGTATTGAGTACCACAATATAAGAAGGACATAAAAAATACTTGAGAGTGTCCAAAGGAGGGCTACAAAGATGGAGAAGAGTATAGAGGGGAAGATATATGAGGAGCAGCTGAGGTCACTTGGCTTTTTCAGCCTAGAGAAGAAAAGGCTGAAGGGTGACCTCATCACATCTTACAGCTTCCTCACAAGGGGGAGCAGAGCAGGAAATGCTGATTTCTTCCCTCTGGTAACCAGTGGTAGGACCAAAGGGAATGGCATGAAGCTACTTCACGGGTGGTTCACTCTGGATATCAGGAAATAGTTCTTCACTGAGAGGGTGGTTGGGCACTGGAACGGGATCCCCAGGGGTGCCTTCAAGAAGCATTTGGACAATATTCTCAGAAATATGTTTTGAATTTTGTGTGGTCCTGTGTAGGCATGAGCTGGACTTTTTGATCCTCATGGATCCCTTCCAGCTCAGGATATTCTATGACCCTCTGATTTACAAACAAAGAGTAGAATCAAATTTAAGTATTTAAGTATCAAAAACACAAATCTGGAAATTAGCCAATTTCTGTCAGAATTATTATTATTATTATTATTATTTTAATCCTCTGTCATCTAATGGTTGACTTTAAGACATATCTATCATGATCATATGAACCACACTTATCAAGATTTACCTATGTGAGCAAAACGTAAAGGCCTGGATAAAACATAAGAACAGAAAATATTTTCTATTTTTTTGAAAGAGAAAGCAAGACAAAGTGATCTTCTCATAGTATTCACATTAGGATATTAAAGTGGCAACACCTAAATAACATACTAATAAATAAATAAATAAACAAAACAATACTCAGATTTTTTTGTGCGTGTGTGTTGAAGGATGAAATCAACAATGGATAAGCTCAGTCATAATTAGTCAGATGAAGAAATGTCCATATGGCTATAAGAGACTGACTAGAATCCATTTTCTAACACTATGAATACACAAATATTGATCTATCCAAAGTGAAGTATTGCTACATCATGATACAGTTGTATTTAATCATGAGGATGTAGAGGATATGTAATCCATTATAACTATGGGATTTACATATATTTAAATATTTAAATTACTCCAATTTTGCCTAAATAAAAGTGTTTTACAATTCTGTTATATTTCAAAGTGAATATACAGATTGAAGTTAGTAATGAAATCTTTAATTAGAACAGAATTACTCCATTTTTATATTATCCTGATCTTTTATCAGTAACAATTTAGAAACTTAGATGAATTTATTGCCTTACTGAAGGTTTTCTTTTGAGCTTGGTGTGGATTCACACCAGTATGTAGCTCATCTCCACCACACTACTCTCACTCTCCCTCCTCAAATGTAGAGAAAGAGAAAATATGATGAAAAAGGGCTCAAAGGTTGAGATAAGTTTGGTAGATCACTCAGCAATTATCATCACAGGCAAAACAGACTCGGCATAGGGAGTTTAATATAATTTATTGCCTATTGCTAACAGAATAGAGCAGTGAGAACTAGAAGCAAATGAAAAACATCTTCCTCGCATTCACTCTCTTTTACACCCCCCCTTGTGTGGTTCAGGGGAATGCAAAATCTTGCCACATAAACCAAATACAGAGCTGCTTTATGCAACTTGAAAAAACATAATCTCTAGGGAAAATGTCAAACTGGTCAGATTACATATTCTTCCTAAAATACACTTTTCCCTTTAATTTAAACAATGCAGGAACTGTTGGAGCAGCATTCAGATACATAAATTTTTCAGGTGCACTTTGAAACATTTGCAGCAACAAGAAAAACAATGAAACATATAAAATATTTTCCCAAAGTGAATATACTACAAAAGTAAGTGAAAGTAACAAAAATGAGTCAGTATTTCAGCTACAGCCCCCTATCAGTAACAACTAGAAGTTTTGAACTAAGAACCTTCCCAGTGGATACTCAGGAAGCCCAAACAGATGTCAGGTGTGAGCAAATTTTCTTATTTTCACATAAGCTATTGGCAAGGTTTGAGATATACACATGAGCATTTTAGGGACTGTTAGTCCCAGAGAGGAAATAAATAAAAATTAAAAATAGAAGGAAAAAAAAAAAAGAGGAAAGAGGAAAGAGGAAAGAGGAAAGAGGAAAGAGGAAAGAGGAAAGAGGAAAGAGGAAAGGGAAAGGGAAAGAAAGGGAAAGAAAGGGAAGGGAAGGGAAGGG
>CM021765.1:154606411-154620686 GCA_011076525.1 Nettapus auritus
GAAGGAAGGAAGGAAGGAAGGAAGGAAGGAAGGAAGGAAGGAAGGAAAGAAAAGAAAGGAAAGAAAGAGAGAAAGAGAGAGAGAGAAAGAAAGAGAAAGAAAGAAAGAAAGAAAGAAAGAAAGAAAGAAAGAAAGAAAGAAAGAAAGAAAGAAAGAAAGAAAGAAAGAAAGAAAGAAAGAAAGAAAGAAAGAAAGAGAACTGTAGAGGTTGGAAGGGACCTCGAAGGATCATTGGCTCCTCCGCCCCGCCAAAGCAGATTCCCTGGAGCAGGTTGCCCAGGTAGGGGTCCAGACGGGCCTTGAATATCTACAGAGGAAGAAACTCTACAACCTCCCTGGGCAGCCTATTCCAGTGCTCCGTCACTCTCACCGTGAAGAAGTTCTTTCACATGTTGGTGCGAAACTTCCTGTGCTCCATTTTTTTGGCCATTGACCCTTGTCCTATCCCCACAAACCACTGAAAAGAGGTTGGCCAAATCCCTCTGTCTCCCACACCTCAGGTATTTATACACATTGATGAGATCCCCTTCAAAATATTTTGAATGAAAAAATACACGTTCACAAATAACGTTTGTTATCAATAATCAGTGAATTTTCATTACACTTACATTAATATAACAACACTGAACATAATTTTGTTCAAAATTCTTTTGTTTTAAAACTCTAGTAAGCAGTCATTTAAAATATACTAACAGGTCAGTATACTGTCAGCTAGCAGGTGAGAATAACACAGATTGTGGTCTCCTTTAACTAGAGAAATATCATTTAAAGAGCATGTTCTGATATATCAGATGGCATTAATATAGTGTTAAATAAAGGTTCATAAAGATATGCTTTATGTGACTTTATCTGTTCATCCAAGGTGAAAACGAGGACAGAGACTCAACATTAAGAAATTCAAGAAATGAAGAAAAAAAAATAATAGGGAAAAAAATAATCTCCCCCCCCCAACACTTCCCTTGTTCTTAAGAGTAGTGTTCTTTCAAGTTAGTAACCTGAAGCAATCATACACATTCAGCACCCTTAAATATCAACGTAAAACACAACATACACGGTACATTAACTTCATATTTAAAAATTTAGTTGATATTTTTAATGATGTAAATCATTTATCTAATGTAAAAGTAGTATAAACTGGAAAATCCTTATGTCTATGTGGAGACTGATAGAAATTTATCTGCTACATAATGAAGCATTCATTCCCAGGCTACATAAAATATTTATGTGAGATACTAAAATTCACATTCTGTGAGCTTTATTGTGTTTATATTTTGTTTTAAAAAAAAAGAGGAACCTGCAACATATCTTTAAAAATAGCATTTCTATACTTTTTTAGTAAAAATAAAAATAAAAATGAAAAAAATCTCAAAATGATATATACTGCTTTGCTAATTCTGAGGAGCAATATCAAATGTAATAGCACCAGCTACACTGGTGGAAAGAGCAGTAGCTATTCAGGTCATTTGGACTGCTATATTAGAATAAAGGTTTGTTCACAAGAGGTTTGTTCACATTAATGCATTCTATTACTTGGCTTCATATATTAGCATGGTCAAAGTGCTTTGTCAGTTTTCTGACTTCGCTACCAAAATGTAACGGCAATGTTGCCATCAGGATAGGAGGATAGTCCATTTCTTGTACAATTAAGGTTGTTATTCTATACATGATTATTATTTTTTCTTCTTCCAATCATTTTGCTATATTTTATGATGTCAGTTTAAGTTTTTAATAACACTAATTTTGTGCTTGGCTTCTTTTCTAGTCTTTCATGAGCACACTGAACTACCCGAATCGCTGCACAGATTTCTGTGGGATTTCACTGGTAACTACCTTCAGTAATGTAACAGCCTGTTATTCAGTCTTGTCAACTCCTATGTTTTATCAAGTTTTTCAACCACAACATTGTTTTTCCTGTTATCACATGGTGGATGAATTTCTTACAGGGTCTTTGCTGAGACACCATGTCAAACCTTTCTAAAAAGGCTACCATGTTTTATTTACTTTATCAGCATGTTTGTCAGCACTCTCAGAGAGCTCTGATAACTTTGTGAGGCATCACTTTAAGGGAGAAAAGTAATGTTAACTCTTTTGTATTGTATGAATATACCAATTAATTCTTCATTATGTTTTCTAACAACTTTCATCCCAATATTCATTGTGAATTTTGGAAAAGATCTTAGAATTAGAATCATCAGGTTCAACTGACTGACCACTTCAGGGTTAACCAAAAGTTAAAACATATTTTTGAAGGCATTATCCAAACGCATCTTGAACACTGACAGGCGTGGAGTATCAAACCCCTTGCCAAGAAGTCTGTTTCAGTGTTTGGCCACCCTCACATTAAAGAATCTTTTCCTAATATCTGATCTGAACCTCCTTTGGTGCAACTTTCTGCTGTTCCCGAGTGTCCTATCGTTTTTTAACAGGGAGAAGAGACTGGCACCTCCCTCTCCACTTTCCCTCCTCAGGAAGTTATGGAGACCAAAGAGCTCACCTCTTAGCCTCTTTTTCTCCAGATTAGATAACCCAAGTGTTCTCAGTCTGTATTCATAGGACATACCTTTCAACCTTTTTACCAGCTTCATTGACCTCTTCCTGACACTTTCAATTATCTTAACATCCTTTTTATATTGTGGAGGTGAGCACTGTATAAAATATTCAAGGGAATGCCACACCAATGCTAACTACAATGGAAAAATCCCTCTTTTGACTGGCTGGCCATGCTGTGTTTAATGCGCTCCAAAATACAGTTTGCCCTCTTGGCTGCCAGGGCACACCACTGACTCATGCTGTCAAACAGCACCCCCAGACCCCTTTCTGTTATGCTGTTCTAGTCACTCCTCTGCCAGTCTGTACCTGTGCCTGGCATTACTCCATCCCAGCTGCAAAACCCATCATTTTCCTTTGTTGAACTTCATACCACTGATGATTACTCAATGCTCCAGTCTATCTCGATTCTTCTGCTAGGCCTCTCATCCTTCAAGACAACACCTTCTAGTTTAGTGTCATCATCAGACTTGCTGGGGATGCGCTACACTCCTGCATCCAGATTGTTCATTAAAATGTTGAACAGAATTGGACCTAGAATTGAGCCCTGGGAAATTCCAGTAATGTACACCAGCCAGATGTAGTCCCATTCACTATGACCCTTTGAGCTCTAATATTCACCCAATTCATCACAGAGTGCACTGGGTAGCTGTTCATCTCACAGGTAGGCAATTTGTCCAGAAGGATGCCATGAAAGACAGTATTAAATGCCTTAGTAAAATCCAGAAAGAGTATATCTATTTTTCAGATATGTATTATTACATAAAACTGAACTATATCAAATGAACCTCAGAGAAAGAAGACTTAAAATACACAAAGCAGCACTAGAACTGTTTTTATTGTACACTGGTTTCCAAAAGTAAGCATAGGTTAAACTGAGTTATTAGTATGTAAAAAAAATTAGACAATATTACGTGAAAAAAAAAAAAAAAAAAAAAAAAAAAAACACAAAATCTTTAAAAAAAAAAATGAAAAAAAATTTTAATTTTAGTTTACAAAATTGATTTTAAAATATATATACTAAAATGAAGGTATTTTTTTTTTTTTTTTTTTTTTTTTGTCTTGTAAACATGGCTTTAAAGCTGGAAATAGTCCATTTTCACACTGGAAAAAGGTCAATAATGAAATGTGAGGCTCTATGCTTATGCAGCTAGATCTCTGCTTGTTTTCCACCACTTTACTGTTTCATTTGATCCATGAACAGTCAATTAAAAGTAAGTTTGAATGTTTGAATCATTTTGGATTGTTTTCCCTCTATTTTTTTTTTTTTCTTTCCACAAATGTTACAATTTTACCCTGTATTCAGGTGAGGCCACACCTCAAGTACTGTGTTCAGTTTTGGGCCCCTCACTACAAGAAAGCTATTGAGGCCATGGAGAATATCTAGAGATGTGTTTGTGTGGATGATAACTGGGGTTAACCCACTACACTCCCAAACAGTGCTATCAATTTGTACAGAATCTTTATTTTTATTGTCTAAAATGTTTTATTTACAATATGAAAATAATAAAAAAATAATGTTTCCATATTTTATACATTTAAATAACTAAACAAAAATAGGTGAAAACATATTTTATTCTTTCCTCCAAATGAATGGGCTATATTCAAATGCAATTTTAATTATTTAAACTTTAATAACTTTGTATTTTTATTTCATATTTACATTGAGATAGGTGGGATCAGAACCTGATTTTACTGCTTTCCTTTGGACCGACAAAGGCATAAGGCAAAGTTATAAATAAAAATTTTTCATAATTTACATCATATGTGAAATTAAAGCAATAGAAAATTAATTTATTGATAAAGTACAAGCATTCCTTTGGTTCAATTTGTCTATATTTGATATCTATCTTAAGGATGCTCTATTTTCCACAATATCTTTCATTTTCTGTCTTAGGTCTTAGGAAACTGTGGAACTTAGCAGTTATGTCTAGCATACAGCTGAGAACTGGACTGTATCTTTTCTGAAAGGTCAAACTACATCAAAGCTCCATTGAAGGCTTTTGTGATGCTTCTTTTATTTTTAAGATTAATGCAATACGTGAAGCTGTTACTTTATAAAAGCTATTATATTTTTACTTAAGTAGTAGGTCACAGTGAAACTGCTATTTTGATGACATGAAGACAAAGCATGTCTTTGTTGTAGAGTTTTATTGGGTTAAAGGAAATCTTGGATGATAGAAAGCTGCCACTATATCTTTCGTACCAACACCATCCCGGGCCCCGAAATAACATCTATCTTAAATTTCTGCAGTACCTGAATAAATTATAGCGATGGTAAAGAAGCGCAGTTTTGTCTTAGGGAATTTGTACTTACATGGACATATTGAAATTTAATTATTTTAAGCGGTGTTTTCCCTTTCTTCTCTCTTACTCCTTAGCTTTGGGAAGGGCTGGTCAGCTACACCTAAAAATAAAACCATCGGACTCATGAGATCTCAATAAAATAAAGTTGTAGGAAAAATAGCTAGGTAACTTTATTTCACATGTGGAACTAGGGGATGCATATTTTGATACAAAAATATATCTCAACAAGTCATTTAAATCCCCTTTAATTTGCAGTTTTCTGAAGCTATTCGTTGTTGCTGGCAGGTTTTCAATTTATTTAAAGTAATATCACTCTAATTCCTTTTTAACATTTATTTTCCCATTTTTCTCTATAAAACGTCCCCAAACCAATCTATACATATATGCTACTTTATATATACAATACAGCATTAAATAATTTTCCAAGTGTGTGCAGCAGAATGGCATTTTAACATATATACACAATGACTAATGATGATTGTTTTCTTATACAGCTGAATGACATAATATTATTGATATGCTAAATAGATGACAGAATTTTATTATTTTTTCACATATTTATTTCTTGAGATAAGTTCAATTATCTGCTTGCAATAATATTCTTTGATTTTTTTAATCTATTTTTTAGTTTAAAACAATTAAAGTATGAAAATTAAGGTACCATGTAGCAGTTTAGATAATGCATTTGTCTTTACCAAAATCCCTATTGTTAACAGAAACCTTAGAAGTTTGGTAAGTTTTGCTTACATTTACAAACTTTGGGCTAAACTCCATCTTCGTATCAGTGCTCTCCAGCATCTATCAACAATTTCTTATACACAGACTGCAAACACATTGTCCTGTTTGGGCTATGCATGTCTATATCAAGTTTGATGTTCTATAGTTTGCTCTGCTACCTTTCATTCAACCTTATTAAAATCAAAGGGATTATATTAAATGAATGAATCCATAACTTTACAAAAGGA
This sequence comes from Nettapus auritus, assembly GCA_011076525.1. Taxonomy (NCBI): domain Eukaryota; kingdom Metazoa; phylum Chordata; class Aves; order Anseriformes; family Anatidae; genus Nettapus; species Nettapus auritus. The sequence goes on from CM021765.1 coordinate 154,612,231, forward strand.
CTTAGAAATACCATGGTCAGGATATTGCAGAATGTCAAGAAGTGATTGACACGAGTTATTCTGATATTGCAGTGATGAGGCTCATATTATTTGCACAGGCAAACATTATAAATTACATCAGGAAAAAAGTCTGGAACAAATCATAAATGAAAGCAACTGAGGACAGATTATGTTATCATTTTTTCCCAATCTGAGTGTGACATAAAACCATTAGATTATGTTAGTCCTCAGACCATTTGACTGTGTCAGATAATATTGGGAATAAATAAATAAATAAATAAATCTAAATCAGATCCTGCTTGCCAAAAAAATCATATCCTACTTGCCAAAAATCTACACTATGGGGTAGTTCCCTGTGAAGAAAGCTGCAATGATAATCTCTCCAAGAGAGCCATAAATTGAATTTTATAAAATGCATACACTTCTGTTAATAATGGATTTTTGATTACAGATTTTGCACAATAATATTTATACAAGGCTTGACAAAAACAGGTATTTCCATCTGTCCAGTGTTCCATTTAGCCATTCTATTTCACAGTATGTGCTGTGAGTTATAGAAATCATACAGTTGCTATTGCTTTTCATATTACCCACAAATACTTCAGAAAATGCTATCACAAGTTGTCTAAGCAGAGACATAACATTGCTTTTCTTCTTACAGCTTTGACTTAGTGTACCTATTATTTTTATATTTCTGTCTCTAAGCTTGATGAGTCATTACTTTATATCACCTCACACTTCATTTAACACTGTCACATCACATAAATATTGTAATGAAATATAACACAACACAGTGTCTACTATATGGTACTGCAAAACTGTAAGACAGAAAGCATTTAAATAGTACTTGCACTAAACTAGACATTGGAAAATTCACAGACATAAGAATCATAACATCAAATCTTGTGTACCAACCCAAGTTTTCCCCACAACATGTGGAAGGCTACCCTGTCACCGTCAGACTGAATGAAATACTAAATATAGTGTAATAATACTAAATAGCCTGGTTATTTGATGCCTACCATCCACAGCGATCATACTAGTCAGTTTCATCCATCTACAAAACTACTTTCAAGCAAAAAAAATATTTTTCTTAGGACTAGATAAAACTATAATGAAGGAAAAAAAACTTCTAATCTGAATGAAATCTCCACTTCACTGGCTTTGCCAGTCTGTATAAGTGTAATGTTTTCTATTTTACAGTCACCTGGATTTTACTAAAAACAATGCAATTTCTATTTTAGACGGCACATTCACAGCATGATTAATTTGTACATATTTATTCTTGTCTTGTGTCAGTATTGATAGTCATTCTTCCTTTGCATATTTACAGAAAAAAAAAAAAAGTCTCCAAAGATTTTGCTTCTATGCTAAACATTTAGATTTGTCTTGTTTGATAAGCTCTCCTTTCCTTGATCGTTTGTTCATTTGACAAATCTGAGTAAAGTCTTCCTGATGCAAAGTCACAAGAACCAAACACCATATTTTTGATGAAAACCACTTTTATCATTTTTTTGTGAAATACCATTGAAACTTCCTTACCTGTAAAAATAATTGCTCCTCTCATACTTTGGAGGAGACTTGCTTTTTTTATCTTTTCATTGCCTACTCTTCATGTGAAAAAATAATATTCCTAGCTGTTTTCAGATGATGTTAGTTACCTAAGGCAGTGTGCCCAGGTGGCCAAGAAGGCCAACGGCATCCTTAATGCTGTTGTACTGCAGTATGTCTTAACTGGAAATAAACTTACATATGTATCAAAAAAAACAATAATAATAATAAAAAAATCTATTTCAAAACTTTATAAACGTAACATCTGATTTGATAAAAAATTATCTTATTATCTTCATTTTGACACTGAAGTAAAGTTCTGTTTATGAACAAGTGTAATTTTATGTCCTCTTAGACTAATAGATGTTAACTCTAAATATATAGTAGGGTATCTGATACAAGAAAATTAATGAAAATGTTTTTGTCGGTGGTGGTGGTGATGCTTTTTTTTGTTTGTTTGTTTTGTTTAGTTTTGTTTTCCTTCATATTTCATGCTTTGTTGTATGATGTTCTGGAATAAAGTAAAGAATGCTGTACTGCATATAAATGAATTCATATACCTACAAGAAAAATGCTTAAGAAAAAAGAAATTGCTTAAAATAAAGCATGACCATATGCTATTGTGATGGTTTTACTCGGGTGGGCAGCCGAGTTCCACCACAACCGCTCTCTCACTCCCCCTCCTCAAAGAGGAGTGAGGAGAAAATACGATGGAAGGGGCTCAAGGGTTGAGATAAGGACTAGGAGATCGCGCAGTAATTATCGTGATGGGCAAAACAGACTCAGCATAGAGAGAAACTGGGTAACAAACAGGAGGAGCTGGAAGCCATCGTGCAACAGGCAGGCTATGACTTGGTTGCCATCACGGAGACGTGGTGGGACCACTCTCATGACTGGAGTGCTGCAATGACTGGCTATAAACTCTTCAGAAGGGACAGGCAGCACAGAAGGGGTGGTGGTGTGGCTCTCTATATTAGAGAGTCTCTCGATGTTGTAGAACTAGAGGCTGGGAATGACAAGGTCGAGTCCCTTTGGGTTAGGATCGGCAGGGCCAACAAGGCTAGCGTCCTGGTCGGGGTCTGTTATAGACCACCGAACCAGGATGAGGAGACGGATGAGGAGTTCTACAGGCAGCTGACAGAAGTTGCGAAATCGTCAGCCCTTGTTCTCGTGGGGGACTTCAACTTCCCTGACATATCCTGGGAGCACAACACAGCCCAGAGAAAGCAGTCTAGGAGGTTTCTAGAGAGCGTGGAAGATAGCTTCCTGACGCAGCTGGTTAGTGAGCCCACCAGGGGTGGCGCCCCGCTAGACCTTCTGTTCACAAACAGAGAAGGACTGGTGGAGGATGTGATTGTCGGGGGCTGTCTTGGGCAGAGTGACCACGAAATGGTGGAGTTCTCTATTCTTGGTGAGGCCAGGAAGGGGACCAGTAAAACCGCTGTATTGGACTTCCGGAGGGCTGACTTTGAGCTGCTGAGGACACTGGTTGGCAGTGTCCCTTGGGAGGCGGTACTGAAGGGCAGAGGAGTCCAGGAAGGCCGGGCGCTCTTCAAGAGGGAAATCTTAATGGCGCAGGAACGGTCTGTCCCCACGTGCCCAAAGACGAGCTGGCGGGGCAGAAGACCAGCCTGGCTAAACAGAGAATTGTGGCTTGAGCTTAGGAGGAAAAGGAGGGTTTATAATCTTTGGAAAAGTGGGCAGGCCACTAAGGAGGACTATAAGGATGTTGCGAGGCTGTGCAGGGACAAAATTAGAAAAGCCAAAGCTCATCTGGAGCTCAATCTGGCTACTGCCGTTAAAGATAACAGAAAATGTTTTTATAAATACATCAATACAAAAAGGAGGACTAAGGAGAATCTCCATCCTTTACTGGATGCGGGGGGAAACTTAGTTACAAGAGATGAGGAAAAGGTGGAGGTGCTTAATGCCTTCTTTGCCTCAGTCTTTAGCGGCAATACCCGTTGTTCTCTGGATACCCAATTCCCTGAACTGGTAGAAGGGGATGGGGAGCAGGATGTGGCCCTCGCTATACATGAAGAAATGGTTGGTGACCTGGTACGGCACTTGGAAGTGCACAAGTCGATGGGGCCGGACGGGATCCACCCGAGGGTACTGAGAGAACTGGCAGAGGAGCTGGCCAAACCGCTTACCATCATTTATCAACAGTCCTGGCTATCGGGGGAGATCCCAGTTGACTGGCGGCTAGCAAACGTGACGCCCATCTACAAGAAGGGCCGGAGGACTGACCCGGGAAACTACAGGCCTGTCAGTTTGACCTCAGTGCCAGGGAAGCTCATGGAGCAGATTATCTTGAGAGTCATCACGCAGCACTTGCAGGGCAAGCAGGCGATCAGGCCCAGTCAGCATGGGTTTATGAAGGGCAGGTCCTGCTTGACGAACCTGATCTCCTTCTATGACAAAGTGACGCGCTGGGTGGACGAGGGAAAGGCTGTGGATGTGGTCTACCTTGACTTCAGCAAGGCTTTTGACACCGTTTCCCACAGCATTCTCCTCAGGAAACTGGCTGCTCTTGGCTTGGACTGGCGCACGCTTCGTTGGGTTAGAAACTGGCTGGATGGCCGGGCCCAAAGAGTTGTGGTAAATGGAGTCAAATCCAGTTGGAGGCCGGTCGCTAGTGGCATTCCCCAGGGCTCGGTGCTGGGGCCGGTCCTCTTTAATATCTTCATCAATGATCTGGATGAGGGGATCGAGTGCACCCTCAGTAAGTTTGCAGATGACACCAAGTTAGGTGCGTGTGTCGATCTGCTCGAGGGTAGGAAGACTCTGCAGGAGGATCTGGATAGGCTGCACCGATGGACTGAGGTCAACGGTATGAAGTTCAACAAGGCCAAGTGCCGGGTCCTCCACCTGGGACGCAATAACCCCAAGCAGAGCTACAGGCTGGGAGATGAGTGGTTGGAGAGCTGCCTGTCAGAGAAGGACCTGGGAGTGATGGTTGATAGTCGGCTGAATATGAGCCAGCAGTGTGCTCAGGTGGCCATGAAGGCCAACAGCATCCTGGCCTGTATAAGAAGCAGTGTGACCAGCAGGGCTAGGGAGGTGATCGTCCCCCTGTACTCGGCTCTGGTGAGGCCGCACCTCGAATACTGTGTTCAGTTTTGGGCCCCTCGCTACAAGAAGGACATCGAGGTGCTTGAGCGAGTTCAGAGAAGAGCGACGAAGCTGGTGAGGGGCCTGGAGAACAAGCCCTACGAGGAGCGGCTGAGGGAGCTGGGATTGTTCAGCCTGGAGAAAAGGAGGCTCAGGGGTGACCTTATCGCTCTCTAGAGGTACCTCAAAGGAGGCTGTAGCGAGGTGGGGGTTGGTCTGTTGTCCCACGTGCCTGGTGACAGGACGAGGGGGAATGGGCTTAAGTTGCGCCAGGGGAATTTTAGGTTGGATCTCAGGAAGAACTTCTTTACCGAAAGGGTTGTTAGACATTGGAACGCGCTGCCCAGGGAAGTGGTGGAGTCACCATCCCTGGAGGTCTTTAAAAGACGTTTAGATGTAGAGCTTAGGGAAATGGTTTAGTGGGGACTGTTAGTGTTAGGTCAGAGGTTGGACTCGATGATCTTGAGGTCTCTTCCAACCTAGAAATTCTGTAAATTCTGAAAGTAAGATTTATTGCTTATACTAACAAGCTAGAGAAGTAAGAAACAAAGAAAAGAAACGAAAAGCACCTTCCCCCCCCATCCACCCTCTTCCACCTCCTCCCCCTGAGCGGTGCAGGGGAACGGGGGAATGGGGGTTATGGTCAGTCTACAGCACTTCTTCTCTGCCACTCCTTCTCGGTCACTCCTGTCCCCTGTGCTGTGGGGTCCCACCCACGGGATGCAGTCCTTGCCGAACTGATCCGGCGTGGGCTGTCCACAGGCAGCAGCTCTTCAAGAACTGCTCCATATATGGGTCCGTACCACGGGGTCCATCCCTTGGGAGCAAACTGCTCCAGCCTGGGTCCCCCACGGCAGCAGCTCCTGCCGGGTCACCTGCTCCTGCGTGGTCTCCTCTCCACGGGCTGCAGGTCTGGCCCGGAATCTGCTCCGGCAGGGGTCTTCCACAGGCCGCAATCTCCTTCGGGGCACAGGCTCCACCGTGGTCTCCTCCACAGGCTGCAGCGTGGAACCCTGCTCCACCGTGGTACTCCATGGGCTGCAGGGGGACATCCTGCTTCACCATGGTCCTCACCACAGGCCGCAGGGGACTTCTGCTCCGGTACCTGGAGCACCTCTCCCCCTCCTTCTTCACTGACCTTGGCGCCTGCAAGGCTGTTTCTCACTCCTCTCACCCTCCCAGCTGCTGAGTGGCGCAGCGTTTTTTCCCTGTCTTAAATATGCTCTCACAGAGGCGCAAAACAACATCATTTACTGGCTCAGCTCCTGTCAGCAGTGGGGCCCTTACCAAACATGAGGCAGCTTCTAGATCCTTCTCACGGAAGCCACCCCTATGGCCCCCCCTGCTACCAAAACCTTGCCATGTAAACCCACTACAGCTTTAAATACAATAATTTATTCTAGTAAATTGTTCAGTTCAGAGGCAGAATAAAAACCTGATACTTCAATTAAACAAGCTAAAACTACATAGTTTATTCAGTCTATCAGAAGCAAAAGGAAATTCAAATGAGTTAAAGTGAGATCTTGAGAAAGAATCTGGTTTAGTGACAGGAAAGGAAATTCCTCTCTCTCTAAGACACAGAGGTTGAATAGAAGACTTGAAAGACAGCAAGAACCGGAGCAGGAAATGATCTGAACTTTTTTTTTTTTTTTTTTTTTTTTTTTTTTTTTTTTCCCTCCATTGAAGAAATTCCCTCATGCAACAGAAAAGTCACATACAGAAAACATGGTCTAGAAGATGTCTAGGAAAACACACTGCCAGTTACATAAATAGTGTCTCTCATAGATGTCATGTGTTGCTAAACTAAGACTTTGTGCAGACTAAGCTGTGAGAGAAAATGGGGTATCCACTGGCCTTGAGTTCTCCAGTTATTCAGGACAAAAATTTGTTTGAGAACAACTCTGTTTTGCTTGCATTGATACTAAGATACGCTTAACCTATACTTTAAGTTACAAGAATGTAGTTTTGAAATAAACAGGGCATTAATTTAGATTCATAAATTCAAAACAGCTTCTAATAACAGACATGAGATCAAGTACTTAACTATTAATTTGAGCACACTATAATGAGTGTGCTCATTTATTATTTGGCAAGTACAGAACATGAATACTACTACCAGTTGAAAAGATCTTGTGGCTGTTCATCAAGAGCTGAAAGATATCTTTAGGTGGACATTTTCAAAGATTTCTTCAACAGCTTTTACCCAATATATGACAAGTTTTCATTTTGTAATGTAATAAATAAGGGCTATATCTTAGCTTGATATGGACAGGCATTCAATATGACAACATATCTAACAATATAGGTCACCATTAAAACTGTAAATTAATTAAAATACAACAGGTGACTTTGTCTGCTAAAAATACTGGATATGGACAGCATATTTACACGTGTTGCTAACGTGCTTGCCTAAAAAAAAACTTTTATTCAATATTTTCTTCCTGTAATATGTGCTAATTCTTACCAGACAGAAGGTGACATAAAGCCATGCACTTATGCAAAGCTGACCCAAAGTATGTAATACAAGCAGGTACTGTATTAAGACAACCAGACAACTGACAATTTGGCAATGAACATTTGTTAAATGTATATATATATTAAATAGAAAATAAATATTGTTGTTTCCTGTTTCACAAAGTATCCTATTCACCCTTACCTACTTTGGTGGCTTTATTACAGCCATCTGCCACAGGATTTGAATTAATACACTCATTAAAACCTTTTATTTTATTGCTTATGTGAATATATATATATACACTTTCTATATATATGCTTTCTACATTTATGCTTTCTATAAACCTAAAGACATCTTTAAGGCTGTAATAGGAAAACAGCTCTATGAATTGATTGGAAAAACATTTGAGCTTGCTGTTTAAACCAAAGCCCTGATTTAATATTTGTTATGCACAACTCAGAGTAAATCAAATGTTATTGAGTTAATCCACATTTCATGAAGTAAATATAAATTCTGAACATAAAATTAAGGTAACACATTTCCCTGTGAAAAATAAGATGCTGTAGTTTAAAGTAACATACAGGAAAGGGGATGAGATTATTATTATTATTACGCATAAATAATAAAACTGCATTGATATTCTGAAGGAAAAAAAATAAATAATCCAACTTTGAGTGTAATCACAGTTACTGAAAAAGAAAAAAGAAAAAAAAAAAAAAGAAAAAAAAAAAAAAAAAAAAAAGAAAAAGAAAAGGTAAAATGGGCAAATGGGCAGAGTAGGGACCTAGAAAGAGTACAACAAGAGAGTGAGGAATTCTTGTGTATTGGTAGTTTACAACATGATGAAGAAAAGTGTCCCTGCAATAAATGTCTGTGAAAAGAGGATGAATACTTGCAGGGATAATTGTATCACACAAAGAGGGACAAATTAAGAAGTTATACATGTGATACACCATCTGTCTGTTTTTGTTATTTTCTCCGTATACATCTGCTTCTATTCAGCTACAGGGCAACACTCCATCATATTATGCAGACCAGAATAACACAGAAAGTTCAGTTTTGTTGACGAAAAAAGAAGATTCTATTCCTAAATATGTGGTAAAAACAGCAGAGTCATTTCTGATCAATAACCTTTGAAAATCAAAACAAGAGTTGTTCTACATATATTCAAATTTTAGATTTGGTATTTTTAAGTCTGAATTAAGATGTCTAGATTCCAATATGTAGCTATAATTTGAATCAGATTACATTGTTAGTTTCTTATTTTCTTTTTCCAGATGGAATGTAACTGAAATCTGCAGAAAAGAAAAAAAAAAAAAAAAAAAAAAAAAAAAAA
>CM021765.1:154620786-154638827 GCA_011076525.1 Nettapus auritus
TACAGAGGTAAAACCAAAACCGAAACAATGTACAACATTTCACATCTAATAGTATGATTTTATATCTGATCTCTGGTCCTACTTGGAACTGTCACCAATTTCTGTTCTGATCTTGAAGCACGGATTCAGAAACTGAACTAGCCAACCAGGAAAGTACTTGTACTTACACAGTTAGCTAATGCCCCATTATGGTTTTTCAGGCACTTTCAGAAGTGATTTGTGTATCTGATAGTCATGTCGTTATTTATTTATTTATTTATTTAGTTAGTTAGTTAGTTAGTTAGTTAGTTAGTTATTTTTGTTCACCCAGATAGTTGTTTTTGACTAATGACGCTTTAAAGTTCCTCACAATACTGGGGTATTTCCATGCAGCATTCAATACCCCATTCAGACGAAGACTCCATTTGAGTTCAACTGGAAAAGTTCAACTTTGAATCTTGAGTTCAACCTTGCAAACCTAGACAGTCAGCATCTGTTATTTTATTTATTTACTTACTTATATTTGCCTATTTTTTGCTGGAATCAGACAATACAATTTCATGTAGCCACAGTAAATTCTATATGTATAGAATGAATTAAATCATCAAGGCTCTTCTGAGCTGTAATCATGGAAACAGAAATAAAAGAAATGTGATAACTTGTGGCCCATTGCCATAAATCAGAAAAGAATTCAGGAAGGAAAACAAACAAACACTAATTAATTAAATTAAATATTTTTATTACTATTATTCTTTCTGCCACTGTCATAAATTTCATAGTTTTAGTTGATTCTGGCAAGTTAATCGTACCTATTTTGTAGAACTCTTCCAAATGCTGATCTCAACCTAATTTCAATATGTTCCAAATGAATAATTAACAAATATTTCATGCTCAGTAATTGCATTTCATCAGCTCATTCCACTATATCACTGATTTCAATCATTTTTTTTTAAATAGAAAAATATCTTAAAAACAATCTGAAAATATATATATATATTAAATATACTTGTATGTCTGAAAACCATAAAGAAAAGAGCTATGCAAAGATTTCAGTAGTACAACGTTGTGATCACTTGCCAGGTGTTGGGCTGATCCTAGGATGCTGTTAGATTCCAGGACGATTTTTTGGTTACAGCTTTGGTTTACACATTTCCTTCCCCATCAGTGCCCACGTATAGACTGAGAGGAAGAATTATTTCTAAGATGCATATGAATTACAGGCCATCTCTGAATGAACACATTCATAACATTGCACTTAGGCAAACCAAAGTACACTGGCCAAGATGACTTTAAGATTTCCAAAGAAATTCCACTACCTTACTTGCCAAGTTCAGTGGTAATTATTTTCACGATAAAGTTTTACGGTATCAAATCTGATTTCTTCTTTCTGCAAATTACATTGATTACATCTTGTTCTACCCTCAGAGGATACAGAAAACAATTCATTATTTTATTTTTTTTTACACTTTTCATATATTTGAATACCATTACTCAGCCATTTGTTTTCTGCACTAAACAAGCTTGATTCCTTCAGATCTTTCTCACGGGTAATATTTTCTAAATCTTTGTCATCCATGTATTCTTCTCTGTGCTAAATTTATCAACTTGAATGTGTTTTCTTCAGTCAGTGTGAAGAGGGAGAGGGAACCAAATGTGTGAGCATCTGATTGAACGATGGTGAAAAAACAACGTGCACATGTTTGTGTCTACTCAGTCCAAGCAGAGGTGCCATCAGTCTAAATGTGGTCAGTAGCTTCCAGTTCAGTGTACCACAGGTAGAAATCTAGTAAGAATAGAAAACTATATACAACAATGTTCTGTAATGCAGTAGGATTTTTTTCTGAGAAAATATAAAAGATAAATAAGAATTTTGTATTTATTTAAAAAAAAAAAAAAAAAAAGCACATTTAAATGATGGACTCTATACTTAGTTTTATGCTTGCTAAAAGGTGAACTAAGAGAAACTCAGCAAAGCCAGTGAGTTTACCAATATTTCGAAGAAAAGCCAGCAGCAGGTAACCAAGTGGGAAGAACAGCAAGGAGTTACTAAAAGGAGGAACTAGAAAATGCAACACAGCAGTGTGGGAAGCAGGAAAAAAAAAATAGTGAAAGAGTTAGGGTGACAAGGATCCTTTATTAAAGTGAGGAATGTAAAGTGTGAGGCTGGTTGAAGCCAGTCACACCAAACATTCAGGATCTGCTTAAATTTGGCTTTGTTCTCCAGGACAATTTAATTTGGAACAGTAATAATAAGTGTTACTTCAAGGAAAAGGTTTAGACCATTAGCTGGTCTAAACAGTTATTTCACTAGAAAAAAGTGCTGAAAACTTGCTGAAAACTTGAAAGTGTTGAAAACTCCATATATATCATTTAGAAATTTGACTTCACATTACCATACTTCTCCACCTTATCAGTTTATTTTTTCTTCCCTTTTATAGAAATGCATTCTATGAATCAAAACAATACTTGTGACTGGTAAAAATCATCTCAGTGAGTATCAGGAAGTTTATCTGATTTCTTTCCAACATTTCCTTCTGGGAGTTGTTTTAAATTTGTGCCTAACCCTTTCTTTTACCACTCAACTCCTGGCAGAACTGTTATGTAATTGCAAATTGTATTTGTATTGTAAATATACCAACTTCCAAAAGAATAAACAATAAACACTTTTACTAAATGTATCTAATTTTCCATCTTAATTTAATTCTGGTATACACAAGATCTGGTTTGGAGGCATATCACACTGTGATGGGCTGCTGAGCTCTACAACAACCTCTCTCTCACTCTCCCTCCGCAAAGGGAAATGGGGAAAAATACGATGGAAAGGGCTCAAGGGTTGAGATAAGGACAGGGAGATCACTTGCCAGTTATAGTCACAAGCAAAACAGACTCAGCATAGGGAAATTGATACAATTGATTGCCTATAACTGGAAGAGAAAAACTGAAAGCAAACTAAAGATATCCACACTTTTCTACATCCTCCATCTGAGTGGCGAAGGGGAACAGGGAATGGGGATTGTGGTCAGTCTCTAATGCTTTGTCTCTGCCTCTTCTTCAAGGTCACTCTCTGACCCTGCTCCACATGGGGTCCCTCCCACAGGATGCCATCCTTCCCAAACTTATCCTGCACGGGATCTTCAGGAACTGCTCCAATATGGGTCCATATCACAAGGTCTGTCCATCAGGAGCAAAATGCTCCAACACAGGTTCCACACAGGCAACAGTTCCCCCCAGACTGATCAAATGCTGGTCACAGTGTCAAAGTACTGCTGAGGTTGGAAGGGACCTCTGGAAGTCGTCATGTCCAACCCCCTTGCTCAGGAAGGGTCACCAGAACAGGTTGCCCAGGACCATATACAGATGGATTATGAAAAATCTCTGAGGAGAGAGACTCTACATCCTCTCCAGGCAACCCGTGCCTGTACTCGGTTACCTAAACAGGAAAAAAAGTGTTTAGTGATGTTCAAAGAGAACCTCCTGTGTTTCAGTTTGTGTCCATTGCTTCTTTTCTGTCACTGTACACCACTTGAAAAAGCCTGGATTTGTCTTAGTACCTTCCTTTCAAGTATTTACAGATATTGATAAGATCCCCCAAAATCCCTTTCTATGGGCTATTCAGTCACATTAATCATTTTTATGGAAATCCTTCACTGGAATCTTTTCAGTACGTCCATGTCTCTCTTGTACTAAGGAGACTGAAACTGGACACAGTACTCCAAATGTGGCCTCACAGTGCTGAGGAGAGGGGAAGGATCATCTCCCTCAACCTATTGGCAATAGTTTGCCTAATCCAGCCCATTAGTTTCATTAGCCTTCTCTATGGCAAGCAAACATTATTGACTCATGTTCAACTTTATGTCTACCAGATCCTCGGGTCCTTTCCTGCATAGCTGCTTTCCAGCCAGAAATTTTCTTTCTCCAGAATGTAGTAGCCCACAGTGAAAAGTTTGTCATGTATTACTGGAAAATAACATGATTCAGTGTAGTTTCCATGAGATACATTACTTCTGAATGATGAGGTAGTGTTCATATCACTGAACTTCAAGTATTTACAAACTATCAGATAGAATGGACAAGCAATTAATTCATGGACAAGCAAACTTTTAGCAAAGGTTTAGACACTTTTACATGCAGAACCCTAAGTTAAAGGGAACAATTTAGAAAAATAAGATCTGATTATAAAATTTAGTTTTATTATTATATTATATTATTATTATAATAAGAAAGAAGTATCTAATCTTCAAAACCCGAGTCTGAAACAAAAACTGCAGGCCCCTGGTCTCTTTACTCTACACCCCTAAAACTCAAAAGGTTATTTTTCCTCAGTCATTTCTTTCACACCCAAAATTAAATAGGTAGCTTGATGATTGACAGATAGATAGATAGATAGATAGATAGATAGAAGAAGAAATTCCCTTAACAAGCAGACAGTGAGGTAGATGAAAAACTGGTTAAATGGCTGGGCCCAGAGGGTAGTAGTTAATGGTACAAAGGTTGGAGGTCAGTAATGAGCAGCATACTCCAGAGGTCTATATTTGTCCCGGTCCTGTTTAACATTTTCACTAATGATTTGGATGATGGGTTAGAGCTCGCCCTCAGTAAATTCACTGATGACAAAAAATTGGGGGGAATTGGTGATTCACCAGGGGGGCTTGCTGCCATCCAGAGGAGCCTCAGTAGGTTGGAGAGGTGAGCTGCCAAGAATCCACGAGAGCTACAAAGTCCTGCACCTGGGGAGGAACAATCCCAAACACTAGTACAAGCTGGGGAGCAGTCATATAGAAAAGAGCTCCACAGAAAAGGACCTAGGAGTCCTGGTGGACACCAAATCAAATGTGAGTCAAAAATATGGCCTTGCTGCTCAGGAACTAACAGTATTCTTGGCTGGATTAGGCAAAGTATTTCTAGCAGGTGTGGAGAGGTGATCCTTCTACTCTACTCAGCATCAGTGAGGCTGTATTTGGAGTACTGTGTTCAGTTTGGGATCTCCCAGAACAGAGACATGGGAAATACTGGAAAGAAGACAACAGAGGGCTCCCAAGACTATTAAAAGACTGGAGCACCTCTCCTATCCGGCAGTCTGAATTTAGACTGTTTAGTCTGGAGAAAAGAAGGCTGAGGGAGGATCTTATCAATACCAGAAGAGGGGGTGCAAAGAAGATAGACACAGGCTTTTTTGAGTGGAGCCAAGTGACAAGACAAGAGGCAATTGGCACAAACTGGAACTTCAGGAAACACGTTACTATGCACCTGCAGACTGAGCACTCGGACAGGTTGCTCAGAGAGGTTGTGGAGTCTCCCTCCTTCAAGACCTTCAAAAGTATGGTTCTGGGCAACGTGCCCTGGGTGTCCCTACCTGAACAGGGTGGTTGACCCAGATGATCTCCAGAGCTCACTTCCAACATCAACCATTCTCTGACTCTGTTATTCTGTAACAACAACAGAAGGTTTTAATTTGTTAACTGTGAAATTTATTTGAATGCATTGAAAATGTAATTCCAGTCAATAAAATCATCATTCCATTTGGATTGCTTATTCTCTGAGAAAAGAAATAAGGCCCCAAATCAAAGCTAAATCTTTTTCTGCACATAAGTGTATTTCTTGCTAGTGCATTTGTAACATTTCTGAAGCTTTAATTGGATGTTAAGTTGCTGATTTTTATAACTTACGTTTTCTTTTTCACTAACGTTAAAGATATGCTCAGGATTCAAATCCTCTTTTACTCATTAACCATACACAGAAATAAATGAGAGTCTTTTTTTTTTTTTTTTTTTTTTTCCTTAAAAAACAAACAAACAAAAAACTTTTAACCTTATGGTCATCTCCTTATCTAAAGCTTGCTTTCTCTTTTTTAGAACATCACCATATCAACCACCAAAAGTGAATGTTTGAATGATTGATTACTTTCTCTCAGTCCTTTGCATGTATTTAACAGACAATAAGGGTTTATGATCCCTTTTATTTTACAGTAATGTAGTTTCTATTATCTGAGTTTTGTTCCTGAGATTCTAGTAACCTTTTTTTTTTAAAAATAAAATAAAAAAATAGAAAAATCTTAAAACTGCACAAGAAATACTGTTTGTATTCCACAGCTCCGTAATGTTACTTAATTTGATGTGCAGCTTCACTTCCTCTTCATCTTCGAGATCTTGCATCTGAACATGGTCTGTAGCCAACAATTTATGTGCTGACTAGCGATCTGCAAAATAAACATCTTTCATAGCATGTTTTGACTATTATAATTTTACAAATTCCATTCTCTAAATCATCTTGCAATTGTTAATCTAGAAAGTAAAACAAAAATCAGCCACTTACCTTTTTATTTTTTCAACTTTGAATCCCTTCCAGTGGCTTGCTTCTAAATAGGTTTTCAAGATATATTTGTCTTTTGTCCTTTAGTAATAGGGTTTGCTGTAGGAAACAATGCTTTTTCTTTCTCATTCTGTTATAAGCATACCAATTCCATTTTCTTGTTATGAGCATCCAGACTTTGTTGTTACCAACACAAATCAAATAATTTCCTACTTATATCTATGTATATACAGTAGAGTTTTCTCCATTGCAACTCTGATATGTTATAGCTGGTCATCTAGAGTAAGTCTAGGAAAGAGTTTCACCATAGTGATGAACAAAGAAGAAAGAAATCCAAATATAGAGCATGTCATTATATCTACAACTCTAGCCACAACACTCTCTGTTAACAAATTTTTATTGACATCAGTTAATGTAAGCACATTATTCTCACGTCTGGATTCATACATTTTTTAGTGTTAGCCACTGAAAAATTTGAATTTATCAAAATTCATACTATAAATATTCTAACAGTATATACAGTAATAACTAACGTATTCTAATTTATCCTTAACGTAAGTCTAAAGAAAAAATGAATTTACTGACAGATATAGTAACACTACACTTAAGCAGAGCAGGAACATATGCTACTATCTTAATGTGAACTCTCCTAAAATACTTCTCTAGCAGTAGAGCAGAGACAGGTAAAGTCTTTGATTGCCTCACAGCTGAAACTGTCCTCACCATCTCATCTAGGACAGGTGAAAACAGAAAGGTTCTGAAATCAGAAAGGTTCTGTTCATTGTATGCATTCAATAGATGCCTCCTCCTTCCACTCCCATTTCTTTTATTGCAGGATAATGCCATTTTTTTAAAATAAAATAAAACTGTATGTGAACAGGGCAACTAACCTATGTTCTCACAACCTCTTCTTAAGTCTTTAAGTGCTTCTTTCCATTCTTTTCATTTCTTTCTTTCCCTCTGTCAGGCTGAAGGTGAAAAAAAGAAATTTCTTTCACTCTACTTTTGTGTGAGCTAGGATCAAAGATGAACTCTGAGATTCTGTTGAAAAGATATTCTCTTTTAAAGCTGCATGCTTCTGAAAGAATCTCAGAAATTGATTCCTATAACTGAATTATTTCAAAAACTGGTACTAAAGAGAGACAAGGAGTTTGACAGTATAAGACAAATTTTTATAAAACTTAACAGGGGATGATTGTCTATATTTTGGGTGAATAAATATTGATTAACAGATTATGATGATACACATAGAGCCCATGAACATCCTTAGGAAAGATGAAAGAAAACTAAATAGAATAAATTCAAAGGACCAGTTCTTCAAGCTTGTCTTATCTGTTTCTACACTGTCTTTTATGGTGCTTTCTAGGATTTTCCTTGGTGGGGGGGGGGGGGGGGGGATTGAAAAATATGCATGTGAACTATGCAACAACTGTTATGTTTTTTGTTTGTTTGCTTTTGTTTTTGTTTTCTTCCCCGTCTTCCTTCCCCCAAGTATCTATTATTTTCTAGGTTGGCTCTGGATGACTTTTTGAGTCATAAAATAGAAACATTCATTTGTACTGAGTCTCCTATATTGACCATGTGGAGAATGTTTTAAAACATATCAGTACCTGAAACAAAATAAACTAAACAAAAACAAAAACAAAAAAAAAAAAAAAAAAATCACTTGATTTAGCAAATAAAGTTGTTCACTACTTAACACAGTTACCAGGTTAGTCATACGTACAAAAATAATTGCTAAACTAAATTTTTCAATGAATAACTTGAAATGTGTGTAACCAAGTCACCTTCTTTTATCAAGAAAATAACATATAGCCATAAGCCTGACATCTTGTCAGAAATTGAAGATGCTGTTCAATTCAAAACAATTCAAAACATTAAGTGGACAGTTTTCTACTGCTTTTTCTGTATTAAATAAATAAATAATTAGAGAACACAGGAGTGTTATTTAACACTGGTAGACAGCTAAGTACCATATAGTCCTCTCACTCCTTCTCAGTAGGATGGAGGGGGAGAAAATGAGATGAAGGAAAACTTGGAAAGCTTGCTGGTTTGAGATTGAATTATTTTAATGAAAAAAAAAAAAAAAAAAAAAAAAAAAAAAAAAAAGGCCCAGAAAAAAAAACAGGGGAAAAAAAAAAAAAATCTCTACTTCCAATCAGCAAGCAATGTTCAGCTTCTTGGGAAGTAGGCCTCATGGTTATTCCGGTAATGTTTCATAACAACAAACCCTTCTTCTCCTTCTTCCCCCTAGCATTTGTTGTTGAACCTCATGTTTGTTGTTGAACATCATGTCATATGAAATATCTGTTTGATCAGTTCAGGTCAGCTGTCCTGGCTATCTCCCATTGCCATCTCTTTCCCACCCCTTAGCCTGCTTGCCTTTTACAGAAGTACAAAGCATTTGGACTGCTGTAGGGAAAGTTGACTCCATCCCAGTCAGACACAGTAGAAGGAGAAAAATGCATGTGTAGTCTGTTTATTTTCATAAGAATTAAGTTATTTTAACTGCTAAACTGTAAAGTCCCTCCTCCATGTCACTAAAAAAATTTATAAAGATTGATTTTTATCTCAGATTCTTTGTGCAGTAAATGGTAAAAATCGAAAAGAATGGACTTTTTAAGCACAGTTGGCTATACACTTTCTGAAAATGTTAGCCTTTTTCTGGTGGGTATTTTATTATCTCAGAATAAGATTTTGGCTAAAAGATACATGACTGGTTACCTGATATTTTTTGTCACATGAAGGCACATTAATATGTTATTGTGTTAGTCCTATAACTCTGTAACACATATAAAGATTCATAAATGACTGAAAAGAAAAAAAAATCCAAAAAACAAAGGAGGGTTTGTGAGCTGAATTTTTTTGGATGATAGACAAAAAACTCATGTGAGTCACTGACCAAGGATTTCTGGCTAGAATTGTAGAGATTATGCAAATAATTATGAAGAGCTCTGTAACTATGTTCCTCTGTGAAACTGTGGAACTACATGGCAGACAGAGCAAATTGTATAAGATTTGTGGGAGTGTGTTTTTGGTGGTGGTGGTTTGTTTTTAACCTTAGTTTCGTGAAGAACAAGCTTTCGTAAATGTCTCTTTGGTTTCAATTCTGTTTCTCATTATTATAAAATATTTTATCATGTAGATCTCTGCTATATACAGCAAGAGATACAGGTTATCCCTTTATTGTTATTCAGAAACAGCTCATTTAACTATGCCAGTTTCAGTTTTGAATAATAATAAATAACAATAATAAAACTGTTCATAATGACAGTTTATCTCAAGATCTTTTTTTTTAAAAAAAAAAATAATAATAATAAAAAAAAAAAAAAACAAAGGGAACAACTGAAAAAGGAAAACCCTTTCCCATTGTAATTATTTGCCCATGTGACAGAGAGCAACGTGTTATTGAACTGATACTTGATACCTGCTGTGGTTTAAATCAGCATTCAGCAAAGAACCACACAGCCATTTGCTCACTCTTCCACAGTGGGATGGGAGAAAGAACTGAAAAGAAAAATGCAAGAACTTGTAGGTTGAGATAGAAGATAGATAAGGACAGTTAATAAGAAAAATTAAAATAAATAAATAAATAAATAAATAAAAGAGAAAAGAGAAAAGAAAAAAAAAAAAGGAAAAAAAAAAAAAAAAAAAGAACAGAAAAACAAGTCATGTACAATTCAATTGTTTACCACCAGTCAACAAATACCCAGCCAGTCCCCAGCGGATGGCAGCCCTACCCCGATCAACTCCTCAACTCCCACAATTTTTATTGCTCAGCATGATGTCAGATGGTATGGATTAGCCCTTTGGCCAGTTTGGGTCATCTGTCCTGGTTCTGTCCCCTCCCAGCTTCTACTGCACCTAGGCAGGGCAGTGTGAGAAGCAGAAGAGAAGCAGCAGACTCAGTGTAAGGACAAAGGAACAACAACTAAAACATAGCTGTGTCATCAACATTATTTTCATCCTAAATCCAAAACTCAATAACATACCATCTGCTATGAAGAAAATTAACTCTATCCCAACCAAAATCAGGACAATACTTCAGTGTCATTTTAATATTTCCAATCATTCTTCTTTCCCCATCTTTCTCCAAGTTTCCTTATTCTTGCACTCCAAAGGCCACTCTCCTGTGGTCCTGTTTTGTTAAGGAAAAGTCTGTTCAGTTTAATAACGTGGTCCTGTATCACTCATACTTCGAACTAATTATTCCTTCTCAAAAAACTAAAAGTGACTTTTTTTTTAACATAAATTGCAATATCTTCTTTATTTATTACATTTAAGATAGATACAAGGCGAAAAATACGAAACATAGGAAGTGTCAATATTCAGTTAATATGATTTGTGCACATCAAATTCTCTAGATATCTTAAAAGATCCCAAGAATTGTTCAGGTATGCAAGTAATGTTAAGAGTAAACACCTGAATGTGTTTAATAGAGTGGCTTCTTTTGACTTATTATCCCCGTTTCCTCACAGCTGTTCCTCCCAACTCCTCCATTTCCCTGCCTTTCTTTTTTCCACATAACATTGCAAATAAGTAACTTTTCCCTCCGTCTTTAAGGTAATCTGGAGAGCTTCCCAGATCACAATAATGGTCCCATGGGTCCAGGGAGGGCTAGAGCAGGGGTTATTTGAGTTGTTCCAGTGCTACTCTGTGTTTTTTTGTACTTCTAATCACATAGATTTACATCAACAAGATAAAAATAGTTATTGTTTGGTTGCTTTAACCAACTTGGTTAAGAGCTGACAAAAGCAGCACTATTACCAGGTTTTCAATAGTTAAAGAATACATCAGGATTTCCCATTTAAGTTATAACTTAACTTCCTTATGTGTCTCCTTTAGTACTTTTATTGACAAACAGACAATAAACTTTTTTATAAGAATCAAACAGAACAGTGTAAGGTCCATGCTTTCTTATGAGGTAAAGGAGTTGAGTATCACTGAATGATAAATGACTATACTATAGTTTTAAGAAATATATAGAAATATAGTTTTAACAGAAAATAAAATGCATCTTTTTGAAATCTGAAAGGCTGTTTTAAGCTTATACAATTTTAATTGCAACAGAGGAGTCACTGCAAATGTCTGACATATATAAATATATTCTATTTTAACACGATTCTCAAAACTGAGAGGGGAATCTGTAAAACATCCTAAGACTTTTTTTTTTTTTTTTTTTTTTTTTTTTCCTTCTGAAATACTTCAGTTATCCTTTTCCAGTTCAATGAAATTTAGCCTACATTAATGTTGTGCTAAATCATCTGACACCAAGACAAAACACCTACTGAGATGTAAGCAAAGCCATACTCTCAGGCACCAGATGCTCTTACTACACAAGATGTTGTCATTAAAATGAGCAACACATATTTGTTGCTTGTAACATTCCATTATTTATGCCAGGTTTCTGATAAGAGGCGATTTCCATGCAGTGGCTTCCAGCTGCGTTGCTTCATTTCTATGCATGGGCTGAAGATGTGAAGTCAGACTATGCACAAGAGCCAAAACTTGTTTCTGACACAGAATAGACACATTCTATGTTTTTATTATATATATATACATATATACATACATGCTTTAGTTCTGTGGTTATACTAGACACCTAAAAATAAGGAAAAGTCATTATTTTTAGAGAAATATTTATAGAAATCTTAAAAATGTTTCAGTTCATGTAAGAGATCATAAATAAACAAAAAATCTATGATATGTAGATATAAATAATAATAATAAAAGCCCCACTACCATCTAGTTCACTAATACTGATAGCAAATGGTCACATTTTCAGATTTCCCAAGCCTTGACATTGCTTTTTCCTTCATTATTCTTATGAGAGCTAATTCTCCATATTTTGTTGTTTAATTGCTCATTTTTTTTTCTAATCATATTTGACAGTAAAAAATAAAAACAAATTAACACAAAAAAAATGATATACAAATTGGATGGAAGAAACAGGCTATTTTCAAGCTGTTTTCAGATGAGCCTCTAATAACATTTAATAACATTCAGACCAATTATATTTCTAATAACAAAGGCTATTATTATAGCAAACCAGAAAAAATAGAAAGAGGGTTAGAAATCTAAGCCATATCCAAACTTAATGATGATGCCTAGCTGTAAGAGGGAAAATCACATTCACGAGCAATAGAAACTGCCCACGGAATTATACCTTCATTAGTGTCTAATGGAAAATGAATAGCCAGCTCAGAGAAAACACAACTCTGACTTTTCCAAGTTAAGTAAAGCTCTGGGGAGTTAGCCTCACTCTTATTTTGTCTCCTGACCTGATGTAGGGTATTTTTCATGCCGAACACTATATCCAAACTCCTCCACAACCTCCCAGATGCAAACTGTCCTGAGATTAATTTATGAGAGGGTTACTTTAGGTTTCCCTACACACAGCTTGTCTACCACAGTACCTCCTTTGTGAATTGAATAATCTTATCACCACAGCAGTCAGAAAACTTTGTGAAGTTAAATTCAAAATCACTAAAAAAATGAACAAACAGAAAACCCCACATAAATATTTTCAACATTTGCAATGCGGTTTTATCAGAACAGAAATAAAAGAAGGAAACTCTTTAAAATATATAAAAAAAATAAAAAATAAAAAATAAAAAAATCAGGTGTGCTGTATAAAACATTAACATTAAACATTTTGAAACAAATATCTTTTTCTTTCTGTTGTGTACCTAACCAGTCCTTTAGGTAGCCTTACAGTCCTAAATTAGTGAATTACCTAAATTCGTGAACTACCAGTTATCACTTTTTTTTCGGTTCCTCGGGGAAATGTTTTTACCTTGTCTTGTTCTCTGACCTTACTCTTCTTAAAAACTTCTCAGTCCCTACTTGTTTAGAGGCCTCCTTTCCTCCTACCTCATTTCCTCAATGTCTTTACAGTCTATAGATTCTTGTAACTGAGCATACTCAATTGTTTATGAGGAAAGACCAATCTATAATTAGATCTTTCTAATGGTTTCAGCTAAAAGGTTTAAACCCTAAAGACGAAGTGCATAGATTCCATATAAACAGAGCCTTTTATCAAAACATAATATTTTGCAAAGTATATATCAATGAAAAGGACAGCTACAACATCCAACAGATACAAGCAACACAAATTGGTCAATACCTTTGGAAGAGAACTCTTCCTTTGACCATGGTAATGTAGGGGAAAAACAAACAGAACAAAACAAAAAAAATTAATGTCCTGAATATTGAGGCTTATCTTTTCAAATTGCCTCTGTGAAAGACACTTAGACACAAGGAAATAAGTTAAATACCAAGCCTTATTTAGATCTCTTGTTGTGGTTTTACCCTGCTGGGCAGCTAAACTATCACAACCTCTCTCTCATTTCCCCTCCTCAAAGGGAAAGGAGGAAAAAATAGGATGGAAAAAGCTCAGGGCTGAGATAAAGACAGGGAGAGATCACTCACCAATTGTCATCACAGGCAAAACAGACTCAGTGGAGGAAGGTTAATATAATTTATTTACTGTAACAGTGAGAAAATAAAGCAGACTCAAACCACCATCCTTCCCTACCCCCTATCCACAATTTTCTACATCCTCCTCCTGAGCGGCACAGGGGAAGGGGGAATGGGGATTGTGGTCAGTCCCTAATGCTTCATCTCTGCTGCTCCTTCATGGTCACTCTCTGCCCCTGCTCCACATGGGGTCCTTCCCATGGAATGCCGTCCTTCCCAAACTGATCCTGAGGGGGCTTCCCACAGGCAGCAGATCTTCAGGAACTGCAGAACATGGGTCTGTACCACAGGGTCCATACCCCAGGAGCAAACTGCTCCAACATGGGTTCCCCACAGGTGGCAGCTCCCCCCAGGCCCCCTGCTGCTGCATGGGCTCCTCTCCATGAGCTGCAGCTCCGGCCCAGGGCCTGCTCGTGCGGGGGCTCTCCATGGGCCACAGCCTCCTCCAGGCCACATCCACCTGCTCCACCGGGGCTCCTCCACAGGTTGCAGCATGGAGATCTTCTCCATGTGGTACCCATGGGCTGCAGGGGGATGGCCTGCTTTACCATGGGCCTTACCATAGGCCGCAGGGGAACTTGTGCTGTGTGTATGTAGTACCTCCTCCCCATACTCCTGCACTGACCTTGATGTCTGCAGGGCTGGTTCTCACTCCTCACTCTCCCAGCTGCTGTTGCACAGCAGTTTTTTCCCTTTTTAAAATCAGCTCTCACAGAGGCACAATAAACATCTCTTATTGGCTCTTCTCTGGCTGGTGGTGGGTCCCTTTTGGACCTGGCTGGCACTGGCCCTTATCTAACATGGAGCAGCTTCTGTACTATTACCACAGATGCTGCCTCTGCAGCCTTCCAAGTCCTTTCCACATAAATCCAATACATCTCTACCAAAAATAATGATGAGATAAACCATTTAGGTGTTGTCTACTTGTTTTTAACTATTGAGGGTGTAGATAGTACACAGTGAATATAAAATCTGGTCAAGCAAATCCATTATGCAGTGCCTTTCTAAATTATAGAATTATTAAAAAAAAAAATAAAAAATAAAAATAAAAATTACTTCTATTACAGTTAGGAGACTAATAAGTTACTATTGGAAAAAAAATGCTGCAAACTGGAGATATTTTAGCATGGGAAGATTAATGCTGAATAGATCCAAGCAGTAGCATATCTCAGTGGCTAAATTTACAATAAACAGAAGACAAAACAAAAGTAATCACATGCAATTCATAATAGATTTCAAAAAGTTGTTAAGAATTACTGTGTTAGTTTTGGAGGCTGATGTGATGTATTGACCCTGTACAGGAGCTAAACATCCACACAACAGCTTGCACTCTTCTCCTCCCAAGCAGGAAAGGGCAGTAGCTCAAAACTCATGGGTCAGCAAAAAGACAGATAAGAGAAAAAAGAGAAAAAACAGACGACACAGGGCAGTCATTCACCACCTCTCACAAACAGAATGTGGCCCAGACAGCCTCAAAGCAAGGGTCAACTTGGAAGAAAATTTCCCTGTTTTTTTTTCTCTATCCCCATTTTTTTTATTGATGAGTATGACATCATATCCCTTTGGCAAATTCCAGTCAGATCTCCTGGCTATATTCCCTCCCAATTTCTTGCCCACAACCAGACAAATTGCGCTGGGGTGAGGCGCATTGGCAATAATAATAATAATAATAATAATAAAAGGAATAAAGCTTTGATGCTTTTATGCTGTTGCAAGCAGTAGAAAAACTGGTGCATTATCAACACTGTTTTATTGAGCAACCCAAAACCCATTATGGTTACTGTGCAGAAAGTTAACTCTATCCCAGTCAGACTCAGTGCAAGTGACTGGCTTCCCTCTCAAAGACAAGCTAGTATTGAACATTAAGTCGTTGTTTCTGAAGATTATTTATTTATTTATGTTTACTACTATAAGCAAAACTGATCCAAATGGAAAACAATGTCATACAACTACTCTTATCCTATAGCAAGAATTAATTATCTACATTGGACTGCAGAAAGTAATGTGTGCAGTATTTCCCATAACAC
This sequence comes from Nettapus auritus, assembly GCA_011076525.1. Taxonomy (NCBI): domain Eukaryota; kingdom Metazoa; phylum Chordata; class Aves; order Anseriformes; family Anatidae; genus Nettapus; species Nettapus auritus. The sequence goes on from CM021765.1 coordinate 154,636,581, forward strand.
TCCATGGAAATATATGAGCTGCTAATTTAATTACTTTTCCATATTCTGTCAGTTCTTTTATCAGCAACAGAAAAAGGTATACTCTGTGCCCTTGATTTGGGTGTGAGGGTGGGAGGTTATGATATAGGGGCTACAGAGAGATGCTGAGAGGCTGAGCTATGAGCTCTCATGAGCATTTTGATTCCAGCAATTGCACTCGATGAGGTATAAGAAATATGCAGAATATTTTTTGATTCAGAAATTGTCATATGAAACTGCAGACTGTATAAAATAAAGAAAATCTCAGTGGCCTCTTTTTATTTAGATAAAGAGATTTATTTCTTTTTTTTTCCTTAATATAAAAACAAAGTTGAAGGGTGCTAAACACCACACAGCCATTCGCTCATTCTCCCTCAGTGTAATGAAGGATAGAATCAGAAAAAGTTAAAAAAAAAAAAAAAAACAAACAAACAAACAAACAAAAAAAACGTCAAGGGCTGAAATAAAGACAGTTTAATAGGACAGAAAATAATAATGGTAATAACACTAATGATAAAAGAATATATAAAACAAGTGATGCACAACACAATTGCTCACCCCCTTTCTGAAAAATGCTCATATGGTATGAAAATCCCTTTGGAGAGTTTGGTTCAGTTCTCATGGTTCTGTTTCCTCCCAGTTCCATGTGCACCCCCAGACTCCTCACTGACAGAATAGAAGAAGCCAAAAAGTCCTTAACTTTGTGTAAGCACTGCTGTCCAACAATTAAAATGTTATCAACATTATTTTTCTCCTAAATCCAAAACACAGCACCATACTAGCCACTGTGAAGAAAATTAACTATCTCAGCTGAAACTAGGACATTGATAAAAACAAAAATGTAGTAAGGATTTTTATTTAAAACTGGAACTGGGAAAAAGAGAAAAAAAATATTATTATTGAAAATAAATTTTATTTATTTATTGAAGCATACCTCTAACATTTTAGTGGAGGTTAAAATAAGTGAGCCCTTAATAACCATATCATCTTAACCTTAAGTAAAGAAAGATGTTATGCATTTTTACTTCAAGTATTGGTAATGAAACAGCAGGTATACTTATTATTCAAGTTCAGAGAGCTATGATCTAATACATAAGAAGACATATGCCAGGGTAAATAAATGAGTACATCTGATAAGACTAAAGTCAGAAAAACATTTAGTTCTGGACTAGTTATTAATCAAGAGAAAATATTTCAGCTTCCCCAAACTAGTTGTATTACTTTTCTAAACAAATTACATAGTCATAAATACATTTCCTTTTCCTATCTAAGTATATTGCAAATCTGATTCAGTACAGATGAATAAATACCACAAACATTAATTATATTGTACAGAACTATACCTAAAGAAATGAGGAATCAGGTTTTACATATTTACGAATATTTGCTTTATTTTACTTTACAGGATTATTTCTAAAAAGTGTGTTGTGTGTGCATTTAAAATAGTTACGAGGTTAGATTTTTCACTTTAAAATGGACACAAAGTAAGAAGTAAGATAAAAATATTTATGCATTGCTATAAAAAGTATATGTAGGGAAAAAATGGACATTCATTTAGATTTTTTCTGGATGAATTAAGCAGACTTTACCTTTAGTTCTCCATGATCTTGCTGAGGCAACTTAGAATGTTAGTACAACAGTATGTTCACTAAAAGAATGTAAAGCAATAATGAAAATAAGTGTCTTGTAATGAAATATTTGCAAGATTATCTGGATGAAGAAAAATGGTAGCTTTTTATTCCCTTCTAAAATTTATTAGCGACTGAAGTGAAAAGAAATCAGAGATATGTAGTGTATACAATAATCATAAATATATATAAATATATACCCATGGCAATGGTATTACAGCTATATTTTTCTACACATGTTAAATTATTTCATATTATTTAAATAATCAGTTTCAAATGTAAATGAATAATAGATATAGGAAATGTGGGGACCAATCCTGCATTTATTTATATTTATTTGTATACCTAAAATAGTATATCATAACTAAATTCATCTCCACAAACAAAAACAATGTGTATTTTAAAATGTGATGCTATCAGGTAAAAATTAAAATATATGAAACCAGAAATAATGATAAAAAGAATACACGGCCATGAAGACTATGCAGATTTATAGTGGATAAAAGTCTAGCTCATTAGTTTTACAGATTTCCTTCCCATGCTTTCCACTATCTTAAAATTAAAAAAAAAAAAAAAAAAAAAAAAAAAAAAAAAAAAAAAA
>CM021765.1:154638927-154698030 GCA_011076525.1 Nettapus auritus
AAAAAAAAAAAAAAAAAAAAAAAAAAAAAGGAAATAAAACTGATAAAACAGATGCTTTGAAGTTGTGCAGACTTTTATAGCACAGAACTCTTATTGACAGGACGAGGGGGAATGTTTTTAAACTAAAAGAGGAGAGATTTAAATTAGAGGTTAGGAGGAAATTCTTCACTCAGAGGGCGGTGAGGCACTGGAACAGCTTTCCCAGAGAAGTTGTGGATGCCCCATCCCTGGAGGTGTTTAAGACCAGGTGAGATGAGGCCCTGAGCAACCTTATTTAGTGGGCAGCATACCTACCGATGACAGGGGCGTTGGAACTAGATGATCTTTGAGATCTCTTCCAATCCATGCCATCTCCAAGCCATTCTATGATTCTATGACTATGATTCTATGATTCTATGATTCTATGTTTCTATCTCAATATAATTTTATTATTATTATTACTATTATTATTATTGTTGTTTTGTTGTTGTTGTTATTATTATTGTTATTATTATTATTTTACAAGGTTTTCCTGTTTCTAGACCTAGTCTCAAGGTAAGAAATTTTAGATTTTTCTTTTTGTGGTAACTTAATCTACAGATCAATTGATTTCAGTTACTATAGACGGACTAGGTCATCCTTGAATTGCAGCAGTAATACTTCTCAAGACTCTATCCCATAATTGAATTAATTTTTGGTAGGAATTTAGCAGGTCTCCTGTCTAGCAGAAGATGGGCCAGGAAAGGTGAGGGCTCCCCATGGGCAGAACTTGGCAGCCCAGGGCCTGTTCCACCACTCTATCCAGGAGTAAGCCAGCCCAGAGACACCAGAGGCAACTTCAGCCAGGCAGGGCAGAACTGTGGGGACTGGCCCCATTGCAGCCTCACGAGGGCTGGGGCTGATGGTTCCAGGGACTGAAATGAGTTTCTGTGCCATGGGCAAGGCTGGGGAATCCCCAGGGGGAGGGACTGGGCAGGGTCAGTATGGTTTATTAGTGCTCTCAGGGACCTGACAGAATTTAAGACACTATCACTTTACCTATTTGTATCCAGTTAAAATTTCCTGAAAGGAAGTTGTGGGGAGCTGGGGGTCTGTCTCTTCTTGCAGCTAACCAGTGATAGGACTAGAGGGAATGGCCAGGGGAGGTTTAGTGTGTAAATTAGGATACATTTCTTCTCAGAAATAGTAGTCAGAATGTGTTGCCCAGGGAAGTCGTGGATTCACTGTCCCTGGGGGTGTTTAAGGAAAGGTTGGATGAGGTGCTTAGGGATGTGGTTTAGTGGGTGACATTGGTATTAGGGTGATGGTTGGACCAGAAGATCTGTAAGGTCTTTTCTAACCTTAATGATACTATGATTCTTTGACTTCCTTTCAGAATTCCTCTGAAGGAAAAATAAAAATGCTTATAGAGGATTTTCTGTTAAACTTGGAGATATAAGACAAAAACAAACAAACAAAAATCATCTGGATGCATGTCTAAATATTCCTAAAGTTTATAAATGACACCATATGTTTTGATAATAAATATAGTTATTTCAAATCAGATTAATTTCTTCCTTGATATATATTTTGATGTCATGTATTGTATAAAAAGTTTCAGGTCGTTCTCTTTTCATGTATTCAGAATAAGCTTTAAGTTTCATTCCTCCTTCATTTCCCTTTCTCCTTCTTTAGAGCTTTTTTTTCAAGGATTTCCCAGGCTTTTCATCTGATTAATTTCTCATTTCACTTAGTAACATGTAGGCTAACTTGTTTCTCTCATGTTTTCACTTTTTCTCCACCAATCAAACTCCAGTTTCTTTTCTACCAATTGCTTTCAACTTGAGCTGATTCTTCTTCTCCTAGTGTTAATATGCCTAAAACATGTTTCTGTATATACCTTCTCTAATTTTTTTCTTACTTCCATTCTTCCACCATATTTCAGTAATCAAAGGCATACACAATTATAAGAAGTGTGTGAAAAATTTGCTTTTAATTTGTTACTTAGAATGTCAGAAACCTTGGTGTAATAGTCCAGGAATGTCCCAGAATCACAGAATGGCTGAGGTTGGAAGGGACCTCTGAAGATCATGTAGTCTAACCCCCCTGCCGAGCAGAATCACCTACAGTACATTGTGCAGGATGGCATCCAGGCTGATTTTGAATATCTCCAGAGAAGAAGACTCCACAACCTCTCTGGGCAACCTGTTCCAGTGCTCTGTCACCTTCACAGTAAAGAAGTGTTATTCCCTTTCGTTGTTTACTCCTGAACATTCTCTGAAATACATTTCTTTATTTTTAACTGATAGCAGCTAAGGTATTGTATCTTGTTTGTTGTGTATTTTCTATGTCTTTCTTCCCATCTATCCACATTTCTTATGTCCTTCTAATTTCTAGTATTTATATTATTTCCTGTAAGTCTCTTCTTATTACTGAAATCTTTGTAGATAACCACCATGATATTGCCTTTGTTTTCCCTCTTCAGAAAAGATAGATATTAATAATTTTTTTTTTTTTTTTTTTTGATGAATTATACAGGTGAGATAGATAAAACTCCTTATTTGACTCCACAAAAGTTTCATTTAATTTGACACATTCTCCATACAGGTTAGTGTCTTTTCTGTCTCCCTTGTTTAGCCCAAAGGGTAGTTATTTTCCCACTCTCCACTCTTTTCATGGTCTAAAATAACTAGTATGACAAATTTATTTTTCATGTCTTCTCAATCCACACTTACGATGACTCTCCAATATTCTTCTTGCCACACAAAACCTCTAAAAACATGTATAGGGAAGTGTTGGTTTGCAGACAGAATAAATATTCTTATAAAAAATTTATGTTATGGCTGTACTTACTGAGTTCAGAAGAATTCTCAATGGAAGAAAAAAAAAATCCTTGAAAGGAGAAGACAAGTTGAAAAGGGGGCCTACCTCAACTTTCTGTGAACAAATAAAATGAAGGGTCAACAAGCAGATTGAGAGCTTAAGATCAGAGCTGAGGGTGACTGATAGGACTGTGTTACAGAGCAACCAAGTAGGGTTAAGATAATGATTAAGTTTTAAGGAAACTGAAGATAAGTTCCTGACAATACATCTTGTTTCTTACAGAGCACTCACAGAATCACAGAACAGTTTGGGTTGGAAAGGACCTTAAAGACTGTATAATTCCAACCCACTTAACATGACACCTTCCAATAAACCAGGTTGCTCAAAGCCCCATCCAACCTGGCCTAGAACACTTGGGGATGGGGCATCCACAACTTCCCTGGGCAACCTATTCCAGTGCTTCACTACCCTCTGAGTGAAGAATTTCTTCTGAATATCTAGTCTAAACCTACACTCTTTTAGCGTAAAACTGTTAACCTTACTCCTGTACTGCATTCCTTGATAAACAGTCCCTTCCCAACTTTCCTGTAGACCCTCTTTTAGGTATTCGAAAGCCACTATAAGGTCTCCCTGGAGCCTTCTCTTCTCAAGGCTAAACCTCAACTCCCTCAGCCTGTCTTCATAGGAGAGGTGCTCCAGTCCCCTGATCATCCTCATGTTCCTCCTCTGGATTCATTCTAATTGGTCCATGTCCTTCACAGAAGTTGTGGGCGACAACTTCTGATATCTGAATGTCACAATGGGACATAAGCAATACAGGAAGGTCTGGAGGGTGTTAGGATAACTTTTGAATACAGATGCTGGATAAGTCTATCAAGTAAGATCCTTCTTACTGGATCTGCAACTCACAAGCAAGGAAGAATTGTTTGGAGATGTGATAATCAGTCGTAACATTGGCAACCATGAAACAGGGAAGTTTAAGATCCCAAGTGAATGGAGGAAGGCAAATAGGGCAATGTACAGACCCTGGACATCAGGAGAAAGGACTTTGGCATCTTCAAGGAACTATCAGATGATATCCTCTGATAGGATTAACCTCCTTATTTCAAACCATGAGCTTTTAATCTTACTTTTTCCCCCTGTCCTGCTCTTAGGAGGGTGTCTGAGAGTGGCTTGGCAGGTACCTGGCAGCCAGCCAAGTTTAACACACCTGAAATGATCAGTCATTCTTGACCAACCAGACAGCTTCTGTGATGAAATAGCTAGATTCTTGCTTAAGAGGAAAGCAGTACAGGATGAGTACTTCGACTATAGCAAGATTTTTGACTTTATATTGCTCTTGTTACCAAGCTGGAATATTATGGTTTAAACAGGTAGATTATTCAGTGGCTGGAAAGCTATTGACATCATTAGACTTTTAGGATTCATACTCTACCTCTATTCTTGCTGGAACAAAATGGTGCAGTAACATAATAAGCGGAACTTCACATTGTTAGTAGATCCATTTCTTTACAGAATTCAGTATTATTTGTAGATCTGAATTTGCAGGAGCTTGCTTTAAGCAAAACATGAACCATTGTGATGATATTTTTAGTTTACTACACTCTTTGCACTCAATATGAAATTATTCTCTAATGACATTATTGAGATCAATTTGTCTACTTCATTAAACATACCATAAAATTATATTTTTCTTTCACGACCCAAACAGCAACATTTTAGTTAAAACTTTCAGGGAAAGTTGACAATTATTAGTATTCAAAACAGACACTTGCTAGACACTTCCTAGACACATAATCATCATACCCACTGGAAATGTTATATTTTATACATATTTGTATCTCATTGGAAGAGTTAAAACTGATTAAAACTTAGTCCTTGTGGTTTCACCTGGCCGGCAGCTAAACACCACACGGACGCTCACTCACCTTCCCCCCTCCCTCTCTGGGATGGGGGAGGGAAACAGAAAAGTGAAGTCTGAGAGTTGAGATAAAGACAGTTTATTAAGATAGGAAACAATAAAAGTAATGATAATGATAATGATAATAATAATAATAGTGTGTATTAAACAAGTGATGCACAATGCAATTGCTCACCACCCACTGACTGATGCTCAGTCTATCCCCGAGCAGCCAGCCCCCCCACCCCGGCTAGCCACCCCTATCTATTGTTTAGCATGACGTCAGATGGTATGGAATACTCCTTTGGCCAGTTTGGGTCAGCTGTCCTGGGTCTGTCCCCTCCCAGCTCTTGCTGCACCCCCAGCCTGCCTGCTGGCAGGACAGAGCGAGGAGCTGAAAAGTCCTTGGCTTGGTACAAGCACTGCTGTGCAATAACCAAAACATTGGCATGTTATCAGCACTCTTCTCATCGTAATCCAAAACACAGCACTCTACCAGCTACTAGGAGGAAAATTAACCCTGTCCTAACTGAAACCAGGACAGTCCTGGTACTGTTTAGTATCATAACATGAAAAGTAGTACATTTAATTTTTAATATAAATTTCAGTATGATCTGCATAACACTGATTACAAAATAGAGAACGTTTTAATAAAGAAAATATTTCTGTTAAATATATGCATTTTTCTCAGTCATGCAGAACCTCTCTATTTTTCATAAGCTAAGAAAGGAAAAAGAAATTGTGTTTGACAGCCAAAACCAGAGTATTAATATGGAAAAGTTTTGCAAAACTCTATGAAACTAAAACAAACAAACAAAGAAACAAAGAAACAAACAAAAACCTTATTGAATTTGTGTATTTTGATGCACCTATATTAATGTTTATGCACTTATTTTAGAGACAGCAAGTTTTATATTTGTGTATGAATAACGTGAGGATGAAAATATGATACTATTCTGACAATTTACCTTTTTGTTGTTGTTGTTAGTTACTAAAGGTGCTTTAAAATACATCAAATTGTTTTATACACTGTTGTTCACATTTAGGGCAAGTCAGAAGTAACAAGATGGATTTAAAGATAACAAAGTCCTGCTATGGAATCCAATGAGTATGGTATCAAAAATAATATATAAATAATTAAATAAAACAAAGACATGAGAATTAGAATAAAGGTAATTTAGTCTTCAAAGGAAGTTTATTAAAATAAATACATAAATAAATAAATCTTCTAATTTATTTATTTTGTTATTAGGATGTTCATAAAGTGATTAAACAAAATTTTGTCTGTAGAGCAATAATCACGATCTATATATTTTATATTAAATGAAGTTTAGAGTTAGGAGCACAAATTATTTCCACATACTTGAAATATGGACAATAATACTAAGGCTGAATTGGAGAAGAGAGTGAAACAGATTAGTCAGTTTTCTTGTTTCAGTGCTGGATCTTTTTAAAGTGCTAGAAAAGGAGTGAGCTGAAGGTGCTGAAAGAATTAGCATTTAAAAGGATTTGTAATTGCACATTGACTTTCACTCCAAAATCTTGCATGTATCTGTAGTGGGTTTACATGGCAAGGTTTTGGTAGCAGGGGGGGCCATAGGGGTGGCTTCTGTGAGAAGGATCTAGAAGCTGCCCCATGTTTGGTAAGGGCCCCACTGCTGACCAGAGCTGAGCCAATAAGTGATGTTGTTTTGCGCCTCTGTGAGAGCATATTTAAGACAGGGAAAAAACGCTGCGCCCCTCAGCAGCTGGGAGGGTGAGAGGAGTGAGGAACAGCCTTGCAGGCACCAAGGTCAGTGAAGAAGGAGGGGGAGAGGTGCTCCAGGCGCCGGAGCAGAAGTCCCCTGCGGCCTGTGGTGAGGACCATGGTGAAGCAGGATGTCCCCTTGCAGCCCATGGAGTACCACGGTGGAGCAGGGTTCCACGCTGCAGCCCGTGGAGGAGACCACGGTGGAGCCTGTGCCCCGATGTAGACTGCAGCCTGTGGAAGACCCCTGCCGGGGCAGATTCCGGGCCGGACCTGCAGCCCGTGGAGAGGAGACCACGCAGGAGCAGGTGACCCGGCAGGAGCTGCTGCCCGTGGGGGACCCAGGTTGGAGCAGTTTGCTCCCAAGGGATGGACCCCGTGGATATGGACCCATATGTGGAGCAGTTCTTGAAGAGCTGCTGCCTGTGGACAGCCCACGCCGGATCAGTTCGGCAAGGACTGCATCCCGTGGGTGGGACCCCACAGCACAGGGGACAAGAGTGACTGAGAAGGAGCGGCAGAGAAGAAGTGCTGTAGACTGACCATGACCCCCCTTCCCCCGTTCCCCTGCGCCACTCGGGGGGAGGAGGTGGAAGAGGGTGGATGGGGGGAAGGTGCTTTTCGTTTCTTTTCTTTGTTTCTCACTTCTCTAGCTTGTTAGTAATAAGCAATAAATCTTACTTTCTCTCTATGCTGAGTCTGTTTTGCCCGTCACGATAATTATTGCGTGATCTCCTAGTCCTTATCTCAACCCTTGAGCCCCTTCCATCGTATTTTCTCCTCACTCCTCTTTGAGGAGGGGGAGTGAGAGAGCGGTTGTGGTGGAACTCGGCTGCCCACCCGAGTAAAACCATCACAGTATCCTATTGAGATATCATAGATGTTTCTCTGCGCTTTACTTTTTCATGTTCTTTACATCAAACACTAGAATGCTTTAGTTTTGTGCAGTGCAGTAAGAGTAGACTTTAAAAAAGCTATATAATTTTTTATTTAGTTAGTTATTTTTAAATAATATGATGTTATTAATGTAGCCCAGTAAAAGGCAAGAGGGTTTGTGTTTGCCTGACAGTGCAGGGTCTCAAGATTTACCTGATCTTGCCTTGTTCTGAACAAGCTTTAGTTTGTTTTAAAATTCATCTTATGATTAATCATGGCTTAGCATGTTCTGGCTTCACATCTGTGAATAACTTGCATGGTAAATTTATTATAAACCACAGCTGTCACTGCTTAGCACATGGCAACCCACTATTACAAGGCACCACAACAAAAAGGCATCAGTCCCTGGGTGGGGGTCAGGCCTGAACCAGGGTCAGACACAACCTCAGAAAGGCTGGCCAGGGCCTTTGGGCTGTAGACATGCTAATGCCAGGCCAGGAAGCAAGTCCAGCAGAGGAGACAGGGATATCAGGAGGGCAGAGGTGCAGCTGAGAGGGAGCTGGGTCAGGGCCAGTGGTCCTGCAGGAGGGTTCTGAGGGCAAACACCCTCGCTATGTTCAGTGTAAGTAGCCCTGGCCAGTGAATTCAAGACCCTGGCAGAATCAAGGAGTAAGTTGCAGACAGTGTTAAAGAGAATCTAGAATAATCTCAAACAGATGGCAGAACTTAGGGAATGGTTTCTGGGAGCTGTCTGTGTTGTTGACTGCTTCCCAGAAGACAGAGTGGGGTGGTAGTGATTCACAGCAGATCTCCAGTACCCTCTGGTCAGTGGAAATCATTACTGTTGATCTGAGGACCCAGAAAATCACCCCAGAAGTTTAACATAACCCTGAGGCAAAGTGGTAGGTATGGCAAGGATTGTTGTTTAACACTTTCAAGTGTATTATTATCAAAAGGTTTTTCTATACTGATTTAAACTAATAGTGTTATTGTAACTGCAGTAATGGTGACTCTGCTGCATTTCAAGAAGGTGACTGAGATTTTAGGCAGGCAGAAGATAATTTCCTCTACTTAAATATGAGATGGTTTCCATTTTCTTTATGTATTGTTCTGAGTGAAACAATACCAGTAATAAATACAACAGTTCCTTTCAATAGCACTAATAAATACTACAGATGCCATTTATTATCAACAAGAAAAAAAAAAAATATATATATATATAAAATGGTATGTTAGGTTTTCTAAAACACACCATTCAATGGAATAACTTAAGGAATGGTGCTGAAAAGATTGCATCATCTCGTTCAGGAATTATGCTCACTTCCATGAATAAGTATTAATTATTGTTGTCATCCCAGAATAACAGTATTGTATTAACTAGATATACTGAAGCTCTTGAAAACAAAATCTTTGAGTTGAGCATGCATAGAATTTATCATAAAATTTTAGAAAACCTGGAATCTTTCAGAAAATTTTCTTTCTCCAACCATACTGCATTTTAAACAAAGGTTTTAATTTGTGTTTCAGTGTTTATACTAGAAATATCATAGACTCATTCAGGTTGGAAAAGACCTCCAAGATCATCCAGTCCAACCTTTGTCCAAATATGTTCCATTCTTCTTTCCTAAATGATATGTTTTAATTTCATTATCATAATATTATTCCCCCCCCCAAAAATTAACACAGAATCAGAGAGTTCTGTAATGGTTATATTTGTAAATAAATATATTTTATGTTCAAAGATCTACTTATTATGCAAGGGTAACATTGGGTGTTGTAACCTGCCATCTGTTTTAGAAATGTGCAAGTAGAAAATTATAATAAAGAATGATTAGAAGATAAAATTATGAGTTTTCTATATGACATGTTGGATCTCTCTGCATTGCCAAAAATCATTCACAGCAGAATAATTGAAACACCCTAACCATCTGACTTTAAAATCTGATCGAGACAAGATTTCCACTGACCAGAGGGTACTGGAGACCTGCTGTGAATCACCACCACCCCGCTCTCTCTGCTGGGAAGCAGTCAACAACATAGACAGCTCTCAGAAACCATTCCCTGAGTCCTGCCGTCTGTTTGAGGTTATTTCTAACTTTTTGTCACAACACTGTGTTTTTTACTCATCTACAATTATATGCCACACTGAATAAATTATCTGATACATGATAGTATATGTAATGTGTATTATACTTTTTAGGATTTGACAATGAAGATTGCATATGCAAGTTGTGCAGAATAAAAGAATGGTTTGGATTGGAAGGGACGTTAAAAATCACATAGTTCAAAGGCAGGGGCACTTTCCACTACACCAGGTTGCTCAAAGCCCCATCCAACCTGGCCTTGAACACTTCCATGGATGGGGCATCCACAAGTTCTCTGGGCAACATGTTCCTGTGCCTCACCACCCTCTGGGCAAAGAATTTATTCTAAATATCTAATCTAAAATTACTCTTTTAGTTTAAAACCATTACTCCTTGATTTGTCTCTATAATCTCTAATAAAAGAGTCCCTCTCCAGCTTTCTTGTAGACCCTCTTTAGGTGTTGGAAGACTTCTATAAGGTCTACCTGGAACCTTCTCTTATCAAAGCTGGAACTCCTTTGCAAAGCTGGAACAACTGCAACTCCCTCAACCTGTCTTCATAGGAGAGGTGCTCCAGCTCTCTGATCATCCTCATGGTCTATGTCCTTATGTTTTGGGGTCTCAGATCTAAACACACTACTACCGGTAGGGTCTCATGAGAGCAGAGCAGAAGACAATCATCTTCTTTGATGTGCTAACTACACTTCTTTTGATGAAGCTCTGAATATGGTTGGCTTTCTGGGCTGGAAATACTTGTCATTGACTCATGTCAAGATTTTCCTCTGCCTGTACTCCCAGGTATTTCTCTTCAGAGCTGCTCTCAAGATATTTTCCACTCAGCCTGTATTTGTGCCTGGGATTACCTTGACACAAGTGCAGGACCTTTCACTTAGTCTTGCAGAACTTGATGAATTTTGCACCGGCTCTACTCCCAAGCCTGTCCAGGTCTCTCTGGATGGCATCACTTCCCTCCAGTGTGTTGACCACACCACACGGCTTGGTGCCATTGGCATACCTTATGAGGGTACACTCCATCCCAATGTCTATGTCACCAAAAAAGACATTAAACAGTGCTAGTCCCTGTGCCAACACTTGAAGAATACCACTTGTCACTGGTCTCTACCTGGACATTCAGCCTTTGACCATAACTCTTTGAGTGTGAACATCCAACCAGTTCCTCACCTACCATCAAATCCAAGTCTCTCCAATTTAGGGACAAGGATGTCATACAGGACACTGTTAAATGCTTTACACAAGTCCAGGTAGATGACATCAGTTACTCCTCCCTTATTCACCAGTGCTGTAATCCCATTTTAGAAGGCCACCAGATTTGTCAGGCACAATCTGTCCTTAGTGAAGCCATGGTGGCTGTCACCAATCACTTCTTTGTTTTCTATGTGCCTTAGCATTGTTTCCAGGAGGATTTGCTCCATGGTCTTGCTCGGCACAGAATTAACACTTACTGGCCTGTATTTCCATGTCTCCTTTTTTCCCTTTTAAAAAATTGGAGTTACCCCATATAGTAATTATATACAGAATGACTATAGATACATTGGGTAATTATTCAATGACTGTGAATACATAGATTATTTATAGTATTGATTAGATACATGCAGATGAGGTCGTAGTCATCATGAAGGGTCATAGACCTGGGTTTGCCATTTTGTGGATCATTAATCCATCATACAATACTCTTTCCAGCTAACCACTACTTAGGTTCTAAGGTGTGATTGGTTTTGTTGTCTAAGAAAGTATAAGCAAAGTATTTTTTTTTTTTCACGTTAAGCATTTGTAAGTTCTTTTTCCTGTCCAGATCATCTAGTTTCTTCTAAGAGTTTATTTTACACTGTGATTCATTTCCAAACCTAGGTATGGATCAAGTACACAGAAAATGCTTGTTTCTAAAAATGTTTTTTAGCACCAGTGTACCAATATTTTTTTGACCATGATTACTTAAGGACACATTTCTAATCTTTAATTCATGATATATATGAAAAAAAGGCTGTACAAGCCCTCCAAGATCCACATAATTTCACTTAATAATATAACAGATTATTGTAATTGCAGTTGTCTACATTATTAGACTGAGCAACTAGGACCAATGAAAAGTAAGAGTATGCAGGCAGTATTAACAGAACATCTAAACATGAATCTAAGTGGAGCAAAAAGCAAAAACAATAACAACAACAACAACAACAAAAAAAAAACATTAACAACATGCTTCTTATACCAAAGAGAAGGTAGTAATGCCCACCATGGACTGTTGACAACTCATTAGTAACCATCCCTTACTCTTGCAGAAAAAAACAACAACAACAAAAAACAAAAATAAAATAAAAAAAAAAGCACAACAAGCAAACAAACAACAACAACAAAATAAAATAAACAAACAAACCTCTCTTAGGTCCTAGAAAGGCATTGGAATTGTGATAACAAAACTAATGGGATAAATACCAGGAAGTTTTGCTATTGTTATTGTTTTGTTTTCTGTCTCATACAATTTTGGATAAAACAATTTGGTTTCCCTGTACTGATTAGATCATTTGCACTTTTGCATTGCTAAAGTTTATTGGGTATAAGAGTAAATTCTTAGCTCTTTACTTATGAAACATTCCCTTTTCCCTATAAAAATATTTTGAGTGAGTGGGAATAATTTATTTTCTGCAGGAGTTTATCCTTCTTTGCTAATTACTGAGCAACCTTTAAGTGACAGACTTTCCAGCTTTCTTATCACACTTAAGGCAGAATGAACAAATGACTTCTGTTATCACCACTCAGCCATCATGTGTGGTTGAAACTGGCCACACCTTAAGAGGAATTTTGTAAGCCTTGTTTCCTTAGGAAGTACAGCTAAAACCAGTGTATATGATCTTTATCTACTTAGCAGATTTTTGCAATGCTATTTCTCACATTTTAAGTTATTATAAACCGAAGAGTTGATGGAAAGGAATATTATGTCTCTGAAGTCATTCTACATGGCTGGAGGCTAGAATCCTGAATTGTCACTATTCATATTGAAAAACAGAGGTACTAGATGCAATCCAGAATCCTAATGCCACATAGAGGCCCACATATTACAGTTTCTCTGACCAAGTATTCTTTATTTCTCCCATCACCCCAGAGCATATCATTGCAACAGAGATAATATTCCCATTTATTTTTCCTCCATTCTTCCCTCTTTACATAGGAAAAAGAATTGACCTAAAAAGACCAAAACAGTGTTGTGATTCTAAACAGACTGTAAGCCAAAAAACAAATTCAATATTCACAGGTTTTGCCAAACAGAGAGGATGGTGGAAAACAAACAAACAAAACAAAGCAACAAAAGATATAAAGTATATATACACATGCATAGATTTTCAGACCTAAAATAATGACTAGGTTAATTCAGAGACTGTGACTCATGTTGAAAGATAAGTTCTGACTTACATGGTAACCTTAAAATTGGTCTTAATTATATGGTGACATCCAGAACTGCACCAGAAATTGAGCAGGGTGACATAGCTGAGGTACACAATATCTTTGTTGGTTCAGTTGCAAACCAAGATACTGTCACTGGGAAGGAAGTTGCAGATCCTAGGTTATAGAGTGCCACTTAGATCTCCTGTTCTTCCAGTGCTCATAGTCAGTGTTGTTACGCTGATTTTAACTGTGTTGAATTCTGATCAAGTATGTCTATCTCTCTACAACTTGTCATATCTTAAATGGTTTCCTAAAACTTTGTGGCGTTAATCACAAAAATCAAAACTAGATCCTTTAGAGAAATCTAAATGGGGAGTATTCTAAATGTCTTTAACAGGACTGTCTCTGCCAATATTGTTTTATGGCAACCTACTTAAATGTTTTATGCTGCTTTTCTCCTATAAGAAAACATTTTTTTCTGTGACTTCTTTTTTTTTTTTTTTTTTTTTTAAATTGTTCAAGCAGAATTTACATTATGTATTTATAAAGTGTTTTCACAAAGGGGAATATCTCAAATGGGAATTTTCAGAGATGCTATGGAATGAATATGTAATGCCTGTACAAGGATGTTGAATTTTCTCAATATTATCTTCTTTCTTTGTTCTATAATACTGCATAATTAGCATCAAGCTTCAGTCATGAAAGGGGAGTTTTTCAAATCAGATCTTTTTTAAACAAATATTTGTTGTCTCTTTGGTCTCTTCTGATTAGTCATGTTATTATTAGACACATATAACTTTGATGATAATGTAAAGACATTTACAGGACTAGATTATGTTGAATAAATTATTCAGATTTTCTTATGTTTCTATGCAAGATTTCATTTCTGTTCAAGTCAAACTTTCTTTCTGTAGGAAAATGTGAGAAATTTCTCATATTTGCTAAAGAGACAGATTTTGTCTGTACCAGATGGGCTAAAAAGTACTGGAAGTATAGGCTTGTAAATGGGAAGGGGTTGTTCACACAGAGTATTAACTCTAGCTACTGGAAGGTAGGGGAGATTACATGATGACTTGTAAACATGATGCTTTGTGCTGAGCAAGATCATGGAGCAAATCCTCCTGGAAACAATGCTAAGGCACACAGAAAACAAAGAAGTGATTGGTGACAGCCACCATGGCTTCACTAAGGACAGATTGTGCCTGACAAATCCGGTGGCCTTCTAAAATGGGATTACAGCACTGGTGAATAAGGGAGGAGTAACTGATGTCATCTACCTGGACTTGTGTAAAGCATTTAACAGTGTCCTGTATGGCATCCTTCATGATGATCTCATCTCCACCTTATTTCTATTCTTAGTCAAGTTCAGTTCTGTGAGTGTTTTAGTGTCAAAACAATCATACACTTTTAAAATAAAAATTTCACAGTATTCAGTAAAATATCTTTGATAGTTTGAAAACTGTTTTTAAACCTCTCACGACCTGCTGTTATCAACACAGACATGTTAGCCAAATATATGAAAATATAACAGATTTCTATCATGATAGGTTAATAACTTTTTGGTAAAATGTATGTACAGAAAAAAAAATATATACATATATTTGGCATTAATATCTAAGTAAAATAATGAATCATCCAATAAGTAAATATCAGTTTTAATTCTGAGAAAGAAATAAAAAGAAAACATTATTTATAGTTCATGCTCCTCTAATCATAAAACCTTTGTTAGATATAAGATATAAAAAAATAATTTTATCACCTGAATATAATATGACAGTACTTATCTGCCACCTATGGAATGCATATGATTTAGGGAAGTTATCTGCAGATGACTTATGGAGCTAATCCAGGAGAGACGATAGTATTCAAACCTCTTCCTGTCTCAAAAAAAAATCAATTAATTGGCTTAAACTTGAAAATTAGTGTGGTGATGCTCAGTGATTCTTTCTTTCACAAAAGAAATGTAATAAAAGACTTGTCAAATGACCTCTTTTCACAGTACTTATTGTTGGACAATACAGGCTACATTCTCTTAAAATATATCATCTTAAAGTAAGGTCACCCATGCCCTTGTTTCTATCCACTGACACTACAGAAGTCCAGGAGGCAACAGATGAGTTGTCCACAACTGATAAATAATTCCCTCATTCAACCAACCCTGTATTGCCTTCATTTCATTCAGACGAGAAAGTGTATGAAATATTTCTTTCATCCCTCTCTTCTGCTCTTACTGATTTTCCTTGAGATTATAAACCAACAGGAATATAAAAGTAGCTGCTTGATCCTATGAACAATTTTCTACTTCTATGTCTATCCTTTTTCTAATATTACAATTTAGATAACATTATTTGCATAACTTAAGAATGATGAGGAAAAATAATTACGTATTCCTGCAAGAGCCCATGAATGAATCTATAAATAATCTTTCATGCTAATCCTTTGTTAGAAAATAAAGTATTCTAAACTCTCCTCCCTGAGATAGAGAACTTTTAGGGCTTAATAATGTTTCATTATTACTTCTGTGACTATGGTCTCAGATTTCTTTACAGTTTAAAGATTGAAAATTAGGTTATATTCACATTTAAAATAGAATGTTTAGTTAACCTAAGCAAACTGGACATACATAAATCATCATAGAATCATAGAATCATAGAACAATAGAATGGTTTGGGTTGGAAGAATGAATAGGAACATGATTATGTTAATTTATGATGCAATATATTCTGACCACATATTTTAGCTTGGAAGCCACTAACCAAATAATGATCAGGTCAACTGTTACACACTGCATTTTTCAGCTCTGGAAAAGTTTCTTCTCTAAAATCATAGAATTGTAGAGTCATAGAATCATAGAATGGCTTGGGCTGGAAGAGACCTTAACGATCACCTAGTTCCAACCTGTCTGCCATGGGCAGGGACACTTTCCACTAGACCAGGTTGCTCAAAGCCCCATTCAACCTGGCCTAGAACATTTCCATGGATGGGGCATCCACAACTTCTCTGGGCAACCTGTTCCAGTGCCTCACCACCCTTTGAGTAAAGAATTTCCTCCACATCTAATCTAAATCTCCCCTTTCTGAGTTTAAAACCATTTCCCTCTTGTTCTATCATAAAGTCCCTTTTGATATTTTGGAGTCTCTTTGCTGCAGCAAAGAAGTCATTTGACCCTACATGAAAGGATAAGAATGAATGGTAGTTTTCTGGCCCCACCAGGCTTGGAAGCCTCTTTGTCAATGCAGGCCTCAAGCAGGCAGAAAACCTGTCTAGAGAGATTATCTGGATGACAAATGGGTGCCTCAATGCCCCTCAACAATGAATCTCCAATTATGCCTTTCACTCCTTTTTTACAATGGAAGTGGTGGACTGGACCAACTTTGCATGGTTGCCCTTTCCTAGGCCTTTGACATTAATCACACCCTCTCCTTTTTCCATCCCTAGAGCATTGTATCTGTTGCATAGGGGAACTTCAAGGGCAAGCGACAGACTTCTTCTCCAAGCAGAGGTGAGAATCCTTGTCCTGTGAGCCAGTCAAGTCTGTCAGTTCAGGGCTTAAAGCTAACTTACCTTCTTGCTGGGACTTAAAGCAGGACTGTTGCTTTGCCTGTGTCAACAAGTAATACCATTTGTCAATCTCCCTCTCATATTCGTGGATGCTACATTGCCTGGTGATCTCCTTTCATAATAGAGCCACCTGTTTGAAAAGTTCATCCAGCCGGGAACATTTGCACCCATAGACACCCACCTCTGCTTTCAGGCCTTAGGAGGACTTCCAGATTCTGGAGTGCCCTGGAACTGAGCATCTGGGCATCTCTTTTGGTCCTCAGGAGTGGAGAAATATGCTGACAGGAACCTCATGAAGTTCAACTGGGTCTAGCTGGGACAGTATTAGCTTTCCCCACAACAGCCCATATAGTGCTGTCCTCTGCACTTGTAGTTAGAACAACACTGATATCTCACCAATGTTTTGTCTGTTGCTGAGCAGTGCTAGCACAACATCAAGACTGTCTCTCCAAACCAATGGGTGGTAGGCTGGGGGAGAGGATATAGCCAGGGAAGCTGGTGTAAACTGATCAAAGGGGTGTTACATATCATACGATATCACAATCAAGAATAAAAGCTGTGTAAAGGGAAGGATAAGAGGGGAACTCGCTTATGAAAGAAAATGTATTCAAGAGCAACCTCTATGCATATTGAGATTCTGCTTCTGAAGACATGGCTGTGCGTCGCTTGCTTTTTGAAAGTACAAAAAAAAATGTTTTCTCCCCATTCATTCTTTGTTTTTTTCTTTCTTTCCTTTTATTTCTTTTCCTCTAATAAAACTGTCCTTATCTTAACTCGTGACCCATGAGTGTTTTTGTTTCTTTTTTTGTTTGTTTGGTTTTTTTTTTGTATCTCCAGGATGAGGAGACGGATGAGGAGTTCTACAGGCAGCTGGTAGAAGTTGCAAAATCATCAGCGCTTGTTCTCGTGGGTGACTTCAACTTCCCAGACATATCCTGGAAGCACAACATAGCCCAGAGAAAGCAGTCCAGGAGGTTTCTGGAGAAGAAGATATGTGGAAATAGCTTCCTGATGTTATTAGGTTAGTAAGCCTACCAGGGGAGGTGCCCCCCTAGACATTCTGTTCACAGAAAGAGAAGGACTGGTGGGAGATGTCTGGGTCAGGGGCTGTCTTGGGCAGAGTGACCATGAAATAGTAGTTCTCAATACTTGGCGAAGTCAGGAAAGGGACCAGTCAAACCGCTGTCTTGGACTTCCGGAGCGCTGATTTTGAGCTGTTCAGGACACTGGTTGGCAGAGTCCCTTGGGAGGTGGTTCTGAAGGACAGAGGAGTCCAGGAAGGCTGGGTACTCTTCAGGAAAGAAATCTTCATGGCACAGGAGTGGTCTGTCCCCACGTGCCCAAAGACAAGCCGGTGCAGAAGAAGACCGGCCTGGCTGAACAGAGAGTTGTGGCTTGAGTTTGGGAGAAAAAAGAGGGTTTATAATCTTTGGAAAAGAGGGCGGGCTACTCTGGAGAGCTATAAGGATGTTGCAAGGCTGTGCAGGGACAAAATTAGAAAGGCCAAAGCTCATCTGGAGCTCAATCTGGCTACTGCCGTTAAAGACAACAAAAAATGTGTTTATAAATACATCAATACAAAAAGGAGGACTACGGAGAATCTCCACCCTTTACTGGGTGCGGGGGGAAACTTAGTTACCAGAGCTGAGGAAACGACTGAGGTGTTTAATGCCTTCTTTGCCTCAGTCTTTAGCAGCAAAACCAGTTGTTCTCTGGACGCCCAGTACCCTGAGCTGGTGAAAGGGGATGGGGAGAAGAATGTGGCCCCCACAATCCACAAGGAAATGGTTGGCGACCTGCTACAGCATTTGGATGTGCACAAGTCGATGGGGCCGGATGGGATCCACCCGAGGGTACTGAGAGAACTGGCAGAAAGCTGGCCAAGCTGCTTTCCATCATTTATCGGCAGTCCTGGCTATCAGGGGAGGTCCCACTCGACTGGCGGATAGCAAACGTGATGCCCATCTACAAGAAGGGCCGGAGGGTAGACCCGGGGAACTACAGGCCTGTTAGTTTAACATCAGTACCAGGGAAGCTCATGGAACAGATTATCCTGGGCATCTTCATGCAGCACTTGCAGGGCAAGCAGTCAATCAGGCCCAGTCAGCATGGGTTTATGAAGGGCAGGTCCTGCTTGACGAACCTGATCGCCTTCTATGACAAGGTGAAACGCTTAGTGGATGAGGGAAAGGCGGTGGATGTGGTCTACCTTGATTTCAGTAAGGCATTTGACACCGTTCCCCACAGCATTCTCCTCAATAAATTGGCTGCCCATGGCTTGGAGTGGCGTATGCTTCGTTTGTTTAAGAGCTGGCTGGATGACCAGGCCCAGAGAGTTGTGGTGAATGGAGTCAAACCCAGTTGGAGGCCGGTCACCAGTGGTGTCCCCCAGGGCTCAGTACTGGGGCCAGTCCTCTTTAGTATCTTTATCGATGATCTGGATTAGGGGATTGAGTGCACCCTCAGTAAGTTTGCAGACGATACCAAGTTAGGCACGTATGTCCGTCTGCTCCAGCACAGGAAGGCTCTGCAGGAGGATATAGATAGACTGGACTAACGGGCTGAGGCCAACGGTATGAAGTTCAACAAGGCCAAGTGCCGGGTTCTGCACCAGGGGCACAACAACCCCCAACAGAGCTACAGGCTGGGAGATGTGTGGATAGAAAGCTGCCTGTCAGAGAAGGACCTGGGAGTTTTGGTTAATAGTCATCTGAATATGAGCCAGCAGTGTGCTCAGGCAGCCAAGAAGGCCAACAGCATCCTGGCTTGTATAAGAAACAGTGTGGCCAGCAGGTCCAGGGATGTGATTGTCTCCCTGTTCTTGGCTCTGGTGAGGCCACACCTTGAGTACTGTGTTCAGTTTTGGGCCCCTTGCTACAAAAAGGACATGGAGGTGCTTAAGCGAGACCAGAGAAGGGCTACAAAGCTGGTGAGGGGCCTGGAGAACAAGTCTTACGAGGGGTGGCTGAGGGAGCTGGGACTATTCAGCCTGGAGAAGAGGAGGTTCAAGGGCAACCTTATCGCACTCTACAGGTACCTTAAACGAGGCTGTAGTGAGGTGGGGGTTGGTCTATACTCCCACATGCCTGGTGACAGGACGAGGGGGAATGGGCTGAAGTTGTGCCAGGGGAGGTTTAGATTGGATATTGGGAACAACTTCTTTACTGAAAGGGTTGTTAGAAACTGGAATAGGCTGCCCAGGGAAGTGATTGAGTCACCATCCCTGGAGGTCTTTAAAATACTTTTAGATGTAGAGCTTGGGGATATAGTTTAGTGGAGGACTTGTTAGTGCTATGTCAGAGGTTGGACTTGATGATCTTGTAGGTCTCTTCCAACCTAGACGATTCTGTGATTCTGTGATTCTGTGATTCTGTGTTTCTATCTTCTCTCCCTGTTCTTTTGAGGAGGTGGGGAGTGAGAAAGTGGTATGGTGGAGTTCATCATTGTGAAACCACCACAGAAGTGCAGAGTCCTGCACCTGAGGAGAAATATCCCTGTGCACCAGAATAAAGTGGGCATCACTCAGGCTGCATTAGGTAAAGTCTTACCAGCAGGTCAGGAGAGGTGATTCTTTCCTTCTACTCAGCACTGGTGAGGCCACACCTGGAGTTCTGTTCTGTCCAGCTCTAAGCTTCCCAGTACAAGAGAGTCTGGACATGAGCGTCCAACAGAGGGCTATTCACATTAAGGGAATGAAAGATCTCTCCTATGAGAAAAGGCTGTAAGAGCCCATAGAACAGCCCACAGAATGGGGCTCAGGAGAGATCTTACTGATGTTTGTAAATATCTGATGGAGGGTGGAAAGAAGATGAAGCTAGGCTGTTATCAGTTGTGTGCAGTGACATGAGAAGAGACAATGAGTACAAAGTGAAACACAGAAGGTTGAAGGTTCTGTCTGAACATTAGGAAAATCTTCTTTTTTTTTTTTTTTTTTTCCAATGAGATTGACCAAGTACATGCACAGGCTTCCCGGAAAGGTTGTGAATTCTCCCTTACATTATGCTAAGCCCTGATAATATTAAATTTAGTAATTATCTAATCCTATCCCATCAGTGGCATGCTATCCATATATTCAGATGATTCTACATTTTATGATTTTGTGAAAAAAAAGTATAATAACTTACTTATAAGAGATTTTATGATATTTTCCACGTTGACTGGAATCAGATAAAATCCTGTTCCATATGTAACTCTATATATAGCTCGCTATATAAACGTTGTACAAACATATACTGTCTGGAAAACCATTTTGCAATATATTTACCTAATTAGAATAGTAAAGGTTAACTTTCATATGCTCCCTACAGTAATCATTATATTATCATATAGTATAATGTTATAATTCATCTTCTATTTTCCATCTTCTATCGTCTTCATTACTTTAAAAAATGTAATACTGTATTCAATTCTAGGAACATTCAAAATGTCTTAGTGCTTTCAGATTTCACTAAAAGAGTTCTCTGGTCTATCTACTCTGGAATCTACCTTCAGCTGGTTTGAAATACTCAAGTTGCTCTATATCCCAGAAATGTTTTTGAGTTTAGGAATGCCACACACTGACTTCTTCTAGTCTCCTTTGAACAAATTTGAATCTTGATACTTGTGATGGTTTTACTCGGGTGGGCGGCTGAGTTCCACCACAACCGCTTTCTCACTCCCCCTCCTCAAAGAGGAGCGAGTAGAAAATATGATGAAAAGGGCTCAAGGGTTGAGATAAGGACGAGAAGATCACCCAGTAATTATCGTGACAGGCAAAACAGACTCAGCATAGATAGTAAGATTTATTGCCTATTACTAACAAGCTAGAGAAGTGAGAAACAAAGGAAAGAAATGGAAAGCACCTTCCCCCCATCCACCTTCTTCCACCTCCTCCCCCCGAGCGGTGCAGGGGAACGAGGGGAGTGGGGGTTATGGTCAGTCTATAGCACTTCTTCTCTGCCGCTCCTTCTTGGTCACTCTCATCCCCTGTGCTGTGGGGTCCCTCCCATTGGATGCAGTCCTTGCTGAACTGATCCGGCGTGGGCTGCCCACAGACAGCAGCTCTTCAAGAACTGCTCCACATATGGGTCCATATCCACGGGGTCCATCCCTTGGGAGCAAACTGCTCCAACCTGGGTCCCCCACGGGCAGCAGCTCCTGCCGGGTCACCTGCTCCTGCGTGGTCTCCTCTCCACGGGCTGCAGGTCCGGTCTGGAATCTGCTTCGGCAGGGGTCTTCCACAGGCCGCAGTCTCCTTCGGGGCACAGGCTCCACTGTGGTCTCCTCCACGGGCTGCAGCGTGGAACCCTGCTCCACCGTGGTACTCCATGGGCTGCAGGGGGACATCCTGCTTCACCATGGTCCTCACCACAGGCCGCAGGGGACTTCTGCTCCGGCGCCTGGAGCACCTCTCCCCTTCCTTCTTCACTGACCATGGCACCTGCAAGGCTGTTCCTCACTCCTCTCACCCTCCAGGCTGCTGTGTGGTGCAGCGTTTTTTTCCCGGTCTTAAATATGCTCTCACAGAGGCACAAAACAACATCACTTATTGGCTCAGCTCTGGTCAGCAGTGGGGCCCTTACCAAACATGGGGCAGCTTCTAGATCCTTCTCACAGAAGCCACCCCTATGGCCCCCTGCCACCAAAACCTTGTCACATAAACCCACTACGGTACTATACAGTGGCAAATAAAAACATTGGAAAAGCAATTCACAGTTTATTTTAAAAACTTTGCTGCTTCAGGGAAAAGGTTTTTTTTTTTTTTTTAATTTCATGTACCATAAAATTACACAATGTCATTACTTGTGGCAAACATATAAAAATGATATTGTATTATTTAAATATTTTAACAGCTTTGCTGCTTCAGGGAAAAGGATGATACACTAATGAAAATAAGAAAGAAAAGAATACACAGAGCAATATAGAAGTCAGTAACAACTCAGTCATTTCAATGGAATTTATTTTTATTTTTATTTTTTATTTTTTTCCACAGAAACAGTTAATTCCTTAGGAAGTGAAAAATTAAAAATTGTGATTTCTTCCTGATTTTTGATATTTAATGGGCCAAGCTGTACTAAGTATTTGCTGGAGTGAACAGAGGACACCACTGCAGCCAGTGGACACGAAAATTCATTTTGACATATACAGCTAGCTATTTGCAAACTGAGAAACACTTTAACATATATTATTGTCACTACAGGCCAAACTGTTTCCTTGAATCAATGTTGGTAATTTACCCTGTAAGAGGAGACACTGACCTACATAGTTCATTGCTAAATTTTCCACTACGTTTCATTAAAGAGATAGCTATCATAAAAACGTCTCTGTGCAGATGGAAGTGAGAAAATGAATCAATGAACTTACAAATCTTGGAGGTCTTTTCCTACCCTAATGATTCTATGATTCTAAATCCAATAACTAAGATGAAACTGTCAAGCAAAATAAGTTCCAGTGATGAATTCTTTAAAAACACAGCTGCAATTTAAACTATGACACCTGAATAGAAATTAATTTTGATATTATAGTGATGTCTTGGTAAATTTGAGCAGACTAGTCATGCCAGGTGTTTTATCTCATTCTAATACAAAGTTTCTGGAATTCAGTTTAAGGGAAAGGGCTTTATCAGTATCCTGTAGCAAGTGAGACTAAGGCATGACTAAAAGGACACACTTATTTATTGGCTTTGTTTTTTTTATTCATTTTCCCCTACACAATAATGCCATTAATTATTTTAAGTTAAATACGAAACTCAAAAACCTATACTGTTACTGAAAATCGTTTGATCTTTTCTTTTGAAAGATCTTTCTTTAGAAGCTTACTTTAATTGATTTTTTTCAGCAGATACTGCTTCACCATATGGCAGCAGGCTTTTAACTAATAAGTTTTCACTTAGAGAAGAAAGGGAAAAATATTGTTTATGGTTAACTTTAAATCACAGGTGCAGCTCCAGATAAAAGAGATGTGTGAAAATGCCAGCAAGGCACAGCACATTTAATTAAATTACTTGCCATCTTGATGAAACAAAAAAGGACTGATTATTCAGTTTTGACACATTTTTAACTGCTATTTTCCTTCATGTCCATGAAACTTTTTAGTATCAAAATGATGAAAGCTTATTAGACTTCATTGAAAATCTCCAGGAAGTGATAGGTGTCATGGGGAAAGGCATTTTATTAAAGAATTTAGATTAAACTGGTTTTGAAAAGCTTGTTTGCATGAAAGTAACCCGTCATTTGCTTCCATTGGTAATGCTGCTTGTGTCAGGAAATTAGAAGAGCTAGAATTACTTTGTAGATGTGACTGGTAGTTCTAAATGTCACCTCAGTGTGGGAAGGTCAGATTGACACAGAGGGTCAGGATAAAATGAAGAGACTACCAGCCAATTTCATCTTCTGAAGTGCTTACCTGAAACTGTACATTAATCTTTGCAATTGGTCTTATGATCTAACTGTGAAAACCAAATGACATGTTAAACAAGTTAATTAGAACATCCTCTGGAGTTTACTTTGGACACAAGTAAATGAATAACATGAAATATTTCTGAATACACAAGACTGAATGAGATTTGGAAAAGAGAGTAAGATTGTAAAAATCAAAGGTAGAATTCAGATCCAAACTCTATACCCCTAGGTTAAAGTGTCTAAATGTGGAGTCTGCTTTTCATTTATGAATTTCAGCTGCTAGAATACTCAAAAAAAAAAAAAAAAAAAAAAAAAAAAAAACAACAAAAAAAAAAACCTAACAAACAAACAAAAACACTTGATCACTTGATCTCATCATAAGACTCATGACACTTGGGCCACATTAGGATAAACCACCAGTCTAAGCAGTCTGTGTAAGCTGGTGATCCAGAAGACACTACCCTGCCTTAAGATCTGTGTCGGACTTTTCAGCTGTGTGGGAATGCTTTGACTACCTATGCACTAGACATACTTTTAAGAACCCATGGTCAGCCCCTATTCAATATGATTGATGGAATGTGGAGAGCTAAATTATCTTATGGCAAGTTTGATTATTTACATTCCAATGCCAGTAATGTTGTGCTATTGCTTCTTTAAAATAGATAAATAAATAAGTGGAAAAATATTTCATTGGCAGCAATGTTAATATATGATATACTTCTATAAAATCCTCACTTCTGAAAACAGGAAATGCTGGAAAGACAAATCCAAATCATAGGTAGGTAGTGTATTCATTTGTCTCTCTCTCTCTCTCTCTCTCTTTTTTTTTTTTTTTCCTTTTGTTTTGTCCTTTCAACATGATATAATATATTAATAAACTTCTGTTTATGGAAACAATATCTAATGAAAATATTCACTACTACCAGCCATAAATAAATAAATAAATAAATAGATCTGTGTAGCATGATAACATATCTACAACTAACTTCAATGAATTTGTTGAGTTATGTCTTTTCTCCCCTATAATTTAGTACCAGAGCACTTCAGTTTGGTACCTGAAATAGTGGAGTGTTTTATTATGATTTTTTCTGTCTATTACTGTAAAAGCAAGTGAAGTTTAACTGTTTTTATGTTTCACAGAAACTGAAATAAAATGTTTATTAAGGCAAGAATAGACAGATAATCAGTAGTATTGAGTCTGAGCTGTAACATCAATGTTATGACGTTTACTGCCACAAGTTGCCAGTCTCCAGATGGAAATGTTGTCATTTGTGAATTTTCTAGGGAAAAGAATTTGTATGCTCTTGGGAAAAAAGAAAACAACAACAACAACAACAAAAAACACACACAAAAATACAAAACAAATAAAATCAAATACAATTTGTTACCTCAAGGAATCAAATTCAGCAGGTTCTTTACTGACTTTTGCACACTAAATAATGGACTAGTAACTGAAGGCTAGGCATCACACAGGCTTCATGGATTTATATTGATAAAAGCTAGCATATATAACACCAAGTGAATAAAGGCTATGTTTTAAAGGACATTGCAATCATCGTTTTATTAGATATAATAAATAAAACCAAATACAACCTTAAGACTTTATAGTCTACATAAACATATGTATTGATTTTTTACTAGAAGAAACCTATGAGGGAGTGTAAATGGAAAGTCGTGAATACCATTAATCTATATTGATTTATATTATTCATACTGGCCAAAAAATATTTCACTGTAAATATTTTGAAACATTTTCCCTTTATCCTGCAGAGGAATTTGTCCATTATTTGTCCATTACTTCCTGTGTTTTATTTTTCTTTGAGAATAGAGGGCTATCTGGAACATAAAATCAGAAAATAGTTTTTACTTTTACAGAAGTAAAAATTAATGTGGTAACATTTTAATTGTGTACTGGGTCTGGCTGGGATGTTATCTTTCCCTGCAGCAGCCCATACAGTGCCATGCTCTGCACTTATAGCTAGAACAGCAGCGTTATCACACCAGTGTTGTGTCTGCTGCTGAGAAGTGCTGGCACAGTATCAGGACTTTCTCTAACCCTCCTGGGGGGTGGGCAAAAAAGTGAGAAAGAAACATCACCAGGGCAGCTGAACTAAACTAACCAAAGAGATATTCCATACCATATGATGTCACACTCAGCAATAAAAGGTGGAAGAAGGAGGAAGAGGGGAGGGGTGGGCTTTCGTTGCGAAAACGTCTGTCCTCCTCGCGAACACCGGCTACATGCGTTGAGGCCCTGCTTCAAGGACGTGGTCAGGCATCGCTCATTTGTGGGAAGTAGAGAATAATTTATTTCCTTTGCACCTCCATATAGACATTACTTGTTTTGTTTTTGCTGTTCCCTTTCCCCCTCCCTTTCCCCTTTCCCTTTTTTCCTTTTTCCCTTTAGTTGAATTGTTAATTAATATTTCCTTAATATATATATTTTCTTCTCTTTCATTAAATTATCCTTATCTCAACCCGTGAGTTGTTCTTTCCTTTACTTTGTCCCCTCCTCATCTGAGGAGGGGGAGTGAGAGAGCGGTTGTGGTGTTCAGCTGCCTAGCACGGTAAAACCACCACAAATTGCTTTTGCAAAACGATACCTTTTTTTTTCCCTTTTTTGAACCTTCTAATAGACTTTCCACAGATGATTTCCAAAGTCACCTGTCAGAGAAAGAAAGATTAAAATAACAAACAAAAACAAAAAACAAACAAACAAACAAAAAATCACACCAAAACAAATAAACAAGCAAACAAACATAAAACTACTTAATTTCAAATAAATAAATATTCTGGAAATTATTTTTTCCCTAGATTTTTACTTGAAACGGAGTTGTGTTTCTTTCTCAGTTTTCTTGGAGAGATTTATATACACTTGCAGAAACATAAATTGTCACTGGTGATTCTAACTGGAAGGCTATTGCACATTGAGGAGTTAGTGATCCACCCAGAAGCTAAGCAAACCTGTGCTGTGCTGCACTGGCTGTGAGCAGCACTTAGCTTTCAGTCCTCTGTTGCACTGAACATGTTTCTTGGATGCTGGACAAACTTAATTAGTTAATCATAACAGAGGCACCTGTAGGCAGCTCTCACTTGGCAATGGTGATTTATGTCACTTGTGTATCCTTGTCTTGGTCATTTGCATACCAAAGAAATATGTTCTTATGTGAACATCCTTGAGCTTGACAGTAAAAAAAAAGATTAATAGAGCTGTTTTCTTCTAAGAACATTCTATAAAAAACTGAAAGATGAAAAAGCCAGGGAACCACTCAATGGAAAGGATCTGCAACATGTTCCATGCCCTTATTGGAGGTTTATCCAATTCAGCACAACAGATATCAGGTTTCCAGCACCTGAATGGATACAGTTATCTATCCCCTTTTTTACATTTAATGTCAGCTCAGATAAATGGTATTTTAATCAATTCTTTATAGTGTCTGAGTGCCTTTCCTATTGGAATCATTATGAACACTTGCACAGGTGCATAGTCAAATTTAGATATAGGTCAACAATTTAGTATATCATAA
This sequence comes from Nettapus auritus, assembly GCA_011076525.1. Taxonomy (NCBI): domain Eukaryota; kingdom Metazoa; phylum Chordata; class Aves; order Anseriformes; family Anatidae; genus Nettapus; species Nettapus auritus. Next base: position 154,666,185 of record CM021765.1, read on the forward strand.
ATCTATTTGGAATATTATTATGAAACAAAATTTTAGACATTTATATTTACTTCTAAATCCTTATATTTTGGTATTAAGTATTCATTTGCAAGGTAAATGTGTAAGAAAATATTCAAGTCTGGAAAAGAATTGAATTTCAAATAATAAAATATCAATATTTTATTTGTTTTTGTTTGTTTTTTTAAAAAATGAAAATAGCTTACTAGCTTTGTATCCAAGTACAAAATAACACCTGCATAGTAATTGATACTAAAGAGTTTTCAAGTTACTCTATATTTATTTGTATTTTAATTACACAAAGAAAACAATATTTTTTTTTTTGTTGTTTCCATGTTGATTTGTCTGCCTGTATTTCAGAACCCTAGAGATTTAAACATACAAATAGTGTTTATATACTTTTGGATCACATTCACAATAACGTGATTGTGATCTTACTTTTGGCTCTTAACTGAACCTTGGAATCAAAGAATGATAGAATGGTTTGGATTGGAATGGACCTTAAAGATCATACAATTCCAACCTCCTTGGCATGGGCAGGACATCTTCCACTAGACCTCTAAGCCCCATCTGACTTGGCCTTGAACACTTCCAGTTGCATTAACAACTTCTCTGGGCAACCCATTCCAGTGACTCACCACTCTCCCAGTAAAGAATTTCTTTCTTATATTGAATCTAAATCTCCCTTCTTTTAGTTTAAAACCATTACTCCTTATCCTATCACTATACTCCCTGATTAAGAGACTCTCTCCAACTTTCTTGTAGGCCCTCTTAAGATACTGGAAGACTTCTATAAAGTCTCTCTGAAGTCTTATCTTCTCCAGGCTGAGCAACCCCAAATCCCTCAACCTGTCTTCCCAGAAGAGATGTTCCAGAGGTGCTCTGATCATCCTTGTGGCACTCCTCTGGACTTGTTCTAATATGTACGTGTCCTTCTTACACTGGGGGTCCCAGGGTTAAATGGGCTGCATTTAGCTGGGACTCCCCACTAAAAGTGGGGCCTCAAGAGAGAGGAGAGGGAGGAGAATCACCTCCCTTGACCTGCTGGCCATGCTTCTTTTGATGCAGCCCAGGATTCAGTTGGCTTTCTGGGCTACAAGCACACATAGCCAGCTCATGTTGAGCTTTTAATTAGCCAACACCTGCTGGTCCTCCTCAGGGCTGCTCTCAATCTATTCTCCACCCAGCCTGTATTTGTGCCTGGGATTGCCTCGGTGCTGATGCAAGACCTTACACTTGGCATTGTTGGACTTCATGAGGTTCTCATGAGTGCATGCTTCAAACATGTCCAGGTCCTTTTGGATGACATCACTTCCCTCCAGTGTGTCAACTTCACCACACGGCTTGATGTCATCAGCAAACTTGGTGAGGGTACACTCCTTCTCACTGCCCGCGTCACCAAAAAAGACATTAAACAGTGCCATTCCCAATACCACCCTCCCAATAGCCCTGAGAACACTACTCGTTACAGGTCTCCACCTGGACATTGAATTGTTGACCGTAACTCTTTGAGAGTGACCACCCAGGCAATTCTTTACCCACTGAGTGGTCCATCTGTCAAATCCACATCTCTCCAGTTTAGAGACAAGGAAGTCATACAGGGCAGTGTCAAACGCTTTGCACAAATACAGGTAGGTGATGTCAGTTGCTCTTCCCCTATTCACTAATGCTGTAACCCCATCTTAAAAATACATGAGATCTGTCAGGCATGATCTGCCTTTAGTGAAGCCATGTTGGCTGTCACCAATTACCTTTTCTTCCAATGTGTCTTAGCATCGTTTCCAGGAGGATATGCTCTGTGATCTTGCTTGGCAAAGAAGTGAGACTGACTGGCCTGTAGTTCCCTGGGTCCTTCCTTTTTTCGTTTTTGAAAATGGGATCTGTTCTTCCCCTTTTCCAGGCAATGGGAACTTCACCAGACTGCCACACCATCTCGGACACAATTTCTCTCGTCTTCCTTTTATCACTAACGTACCTATAGAAGCTTTTCTTGTTGCTCTTGTTTTCCCTGGCCAAATTTAATTCTAATTCAATTCTAACAGGGTTTTATGAACAATTTTAATTCTAATAGAGCTTTAAATCAATACGATTTAAGTGCATGCTTAAATGCTTTGCCATGGTGCTAAAAAGTACACTGTCAAATATTTTCTTTTAATTGAAATATTTTTCTTGGTAGCTCTTGAGAAAAAATGTTTTATATTAAAATCTCTTTTACTAACCTTTTTTGAATTTTTAACCTCTTTTTCAAAGTGGTAGTTTATATAATTACAATGCATGTTTCTTTGGAGGTAGAGTCTGGAATAACAGTGTAAGAATATTAAAATACTGATAGAGATACCTTACCTAAAATGTTACCAGTATTTGTATCTTGAGTACCAGTTTAATCTCAGAAACTGAAGCCTAAGGTTTGCTAAATGAAAGATAAGTCAGTTTTATGTCTATATGAAGAAAGATCTCATAATATTTTAATGTCTTTACCACACACCTCTCTAATGTGACATATGGCATGATTTCATATCATACAAAGCAGAACTACTGTAGCTTGTACAAGCTGGCTGGTTTTCTTGCCAGATTGTACAAAGCTTAGAAAATTGAACTATTTTTCTTTTCTCCCTACAAAGTTAGTTTTCTAAGATTTCAGCATTTTAACATTTGATAAAAAACACACATTACCATGTATTTCAGAATGTTTTGCTTCAATACACTTTTTTTTTTTTTTTTTGACATGTATTTAAGTTAGCATAATGAATATACTCATTCCTTTATAATCATGGAAAGTTAATCATGCAATAAGTAATTCAGTCCTATTGAAGCAAATGACCAAGATAAACATTTATGGATAACATGAAATTAAGTTTTATTAAATATTCTGATTATATATATATATATATAATTCAGATACACACATACAGAAAAAAATGTGTTCTTCTACCACAGTAGTAAGTGGTGGAAATATTCTATGTATGTTCTGAAAAAAGGTGACCATACGTGAAGTAATTAATATATATAAAATATATTATATAGTATATATTTATAAATAAAAGTATTATACCTTTTACAGACTTACTGATGTGCAATTCTTTACAAGGTATGATAAAATAGAATCATTCTTAACAGTAGAGATAGCATATTTGTGATCTTATGCTTCTCAGGTTAGGGAGTGTACTGCCTTATACCTTTGCTGTACATAATTTGCCAGACTGTTTTCTGGCAATGAGACCAACTGTATGCACTCCATTAATCACTCTTAGCCTTCAGAATTGGTTGGTCCCATTCCACTGCTCATTGCAGACTATTTGTGCATACCATAGTATGTGTGGGAGTTTTCCAGAAGAATGCTTTCTGGTAGGCTCCAAAGCTATTACTGGGCATGATTTGAACGGTTTTGCAGTATAAACTGCCAAACTCCAGGGACAGAGAATGTTATGTTGCAATGTTTAGTTTAGAAGGATGCCTCTTTCCAGATAAAAAGCCAAGCATTCATATTACAGCAATACTTTTCACTTGGCATTAAGATCCTGTAACTCTGCACAGTAGAAAATGTTTATTCACTCCTTGCTCTACAAGCATTTTTGAGTAAATTCATCACACCCAATTTTTTAATTTTATACAGAAGATATCTACATCAATGCTTCCCTTGTAGTCAACAGGAAAAACAAGCACAGTAGACAATAAGTCATCTTGCTTATTTTAGAATCCATTTTACAGTTAAAGATAAAATGTGCCCTAAAAATCACTATTTATTATCTTCTGATTCTAAAGAATAGATATTCACATAAAATGCAGATACCAACATTGCAGACGTTTACTGCTCAGATCAATTCCTCTTCAGACTTTAAACATTTGAAATTTTTTGAGAAAAACCAAATATGTCCACCTCTCCCACCATTCTTGAATAATTAAATTTGTTTGTCTGTCTGTGTTAAATCCATTTTGTGTGTGTGTGTGTTTTGCTCTTATTATTATTCTCACTTTTAGCTACTCTAAATTGAATATATTTATTGATTTTATTGATATTAGCCATGAATCTTAACCTTTTAACAGTGTGGTTATGCATTTCTCTATTTTGGCACAATCTTGTTCTATGATGATATAGATATATAATGATATAAATATCTACTGTACTATCACTGAAATCCAAATCCAAAAGGCCTACAAAGAAATCTGTTTTTGACAGGTGATATAGTGAGACAGGATGAGAACTGTTATTAATAGCATGAACAAAAAATCTTGAAATATGTTGCAGACTTTTTTTTTTTTTTTTTCCCAAAATAGAAGAACAGACTCATGAGCTCCAAAATAAATGGGGAAGCAGGATTTCACATGCATGACAACCTCTGATTTGAAAGTCAGTTTGACCAACTGCTTTGGCAGATGAACTTTTACTGTGAGAAATTGCAATAATTAGGCTACAAAAATAGTTTCTGAAGAGGCAGTACTTATATAATTAGTATTCAACAGGATACGATTTACACAAATTATGACTTCCGGTCTATGCACACTGTGGGAAATATTAAGCAGTCATTGTCTGAGATTTGCTGTTGCTATTTTCCTGGATAAAACCTAGACTAATTATATTCACTATATGAAGAAATAAATAAAAATTATTCACATTTGTATTCAATTTATTTAAGCTATTTAATATCAGATTCTAAGGAAGTACATAGGGTTATGGTAAACAACAAGAGAAGTCAAATATATTTGGATCTTTTAATATATATTATCAATCGTTCTGATTAAATGAAATTAAAAAGTTTAAAATATAGAAAAATAAGGAGTCTGTAAAAAGAAAAAAAAGTTTAACGTGGCTTTTTAAAAAAGCAACATATTGTAGATTTATTATTATTATTATTAATAATACATTCTTGTCAATCTTTGAAACCAGTTAATATTTACAAATGTTCCAATAATTTGTTGGTTTTGCAGCTCATTTATGCACGTTCTTTGATTTTAATAGTGCATACTTGAACACTTGCGCTGCTCTTCTGGTAGTTATATATGCATATTTCAATGATATTGACATGTAGTTATTGAAAAAGAATGTTATTTTAGTAGAGAATTATATCGCTGATAATAAAGCTATATACCTTCTATTAAATAGAAGGGGAAAAATAGACCGCATTTTAAAATAATAATTATAATAATTTAAAAGGTTCTATGGCTTGATTTCTTCTTCTGTGAGTTCATTTGTTGTTGTTTGTTTGTTTGTTTTGTAGTGTTTTTATTATATTTTATTTATCAGTAACTGTATTTAATTCATCTATGTCTTGGAACATAAATTATTGGAATATATAACTTTGTAAGAGAAAGATCTTTATTGTATGCATATTAAAGTAACTGCACCAGTTGTGTAAAGAACGTCAAAATGAACATTTTGAGATCTAAGTCATTATCTATAAACTAAAATTAAGTTTTCAGATAAATAAATACTTAAATGATAGCATTTGTTGTAACATTAGATACCTATGCTTTGTATATGTATCTACTGGTACGCTATAAAGCAAAATAATAAAATTCCCTAACATCCATAACATTTAGATTATCACATTGCTGCTGTCATACAGCAACTACAAGAAAAGAATTACATGACACAGATATACAAAGAACTAAAAAAACTGTTGTAGAAAAGTGCATATCATAAATAATACTATTAACAAAACTGTTTCTTTTTATTATTATTATTATTATTAAATTCACCTATATAATCTAAACAAGTAGGAGATTGTTCTGGGAGTTATTGCAAAACCCTTCAAAAAAAAAAAAAATACAGACCTTGGTCATAGAAAACACAACTTCACAAGGGGAAAGTCCTGTTTAAGAAACTGAATTTCCTTTTATGACAAGGTTACCCTATCTAGTTGACCAAGAGAAGACAGTAGATGTGTCACCTTTGTGCATCTTAACACAGCTTTCAATACAGTTTCTCACAGTATCCTTCTGGACAAAATGTCCAGTATACAGCATGAGAAGTACACCATGATGAATGAATAACTAGCTGATGGGTCGGGTTAAAAGGGTTATAGCAAATAGGGTTATGTCAGACTGGTAGCCAGTCGCTAGTGGGGTTCCCCTGAGTTCCATTTTAGGGCCAGCCCTCTTCAATATTTTTATAAATAATCTGGACACAGGAATTGAATGTATACTAAATAAGTTTGCAGATGATACTAAATTAGGAGGAGCTGTTGACTCTTTTGAGGACAGAGAGGCCTTGCAGGAAGATCTTGACAGACTAGATGGCTGGGCAATCATGAGGTTCAACAAGAGCAAGTGACAGATTCTGCACCTGGAATGGGAAGATACTGAAAATATGTAGAGACTAGTGGATGGGAGGCTTAAGAGCAGCCCCATGGAAAGGAATCTGAGGGTTTTGGTCTTCTGAAAAATGAAGAAGAATATTACAGGGCAACCATGGAATGAGAAGGTAGCAATAATATGTTTTTGGATCAGAATGATTGGACACTGGTTTAGTACAATCCACACTTTAAGCAGATATTGCAGGAAGCAGTGGCCTATGTGCCTTTGTTGTTGTTTGTTCAGTTGTTTGTTTTTGTTTTTATTTTTTTAAACAACATATAGAATATCAGCCATAAATAATTTGATTCCAAGATTAAAATATATATTTCAACATTTTGAACTTTAAAACTGTACCTAAGAAATTAAGTATATAGTAAATCCAGATATTTTATGACAGTTATCTAAGTGTGTCAAAAAACTCTTGGGGACTTCTGATGCAGAAATATATCAGACAGTAAATTTTCTGCTAAAATCAGATAATATGTAATGTTTCATTAATCATTTTGAGGATTCCTTATGTTAATTTCCAGTATCTACAAAGACATGCATAGAGAACAATAAAATGTATTGGTAATTCACTCCTAAGGATGCCATATTAATAAAACATACGAATTCTGTCTGGTTCTGGCAAAACTTTGGAAGTTACAGAACTGATATTCTTTATCCCTGAATATGTATTTTTTTCAAATCCATATATTAGCTACTGTTATTAAAAATAATAATAATAATAAAAATTATGAGGAGTGAAATATTTGCAGTTTCAGAAGAAATTTATGGCACTTCAGTTCATCGTGCAATTTGGTGATTCACAGATTCATCAATGGCTTGGGTTGGAAGCAACCTCAGAGATAACCTGTTCCAACCCCACTGCCATAGGCAAGGACATCACCCACTAAATCAGGTTGCTCAGGGACTCATCTAAGCTGGTCTTGAACATCCCCAGAGGTGGGGCATCCACAACTTCTCTCTGTTCCAGTGCCTCACCACACTGTGAATGAAGAATTTCCTCCTAACCTCTAATCTAAATCTCCCCTCTTTGAATTTAAAACCATTCCCGCTCATCCTGTCATTATCTACCCGAGCAAAGAGTTGCTCTCCGTCTTTTTTAAAAGTCCCTTTTAAATACTGAAAAATCACAGTGAGTTCACTCTGGAGCTTTCTCTTCTGTAGGCTGAACAGGCCCAGCTTTCTCAGCCTTTCTTAGAGGTGTTCTAGCCCCTTGATCATCTTTGTGGCCTTCCTCTGGAACCCCTCTAACAGATGAACATCCATCTTGTGCTGGGGGCTCCAGACCTGGACACAGTACTCCACGTGGGGCTTTACAAGTGCAGGGTAGAGGGGGACAATCACCTCCCTTGACCTGCTGGTCATGCCTTTCTTGATGCAGCCCAGGATGCAGTTGGCTTTCTGGGCTGTAAGCACACTGCTGGCTCACATTGAGCTTTTGATCTACCAGAACCTCCAAGTCCTTCTCTGCAAAGCTGCTTTCTATGAGTCTCAGTCTGTACTTATGTCTGGGATTGCCCCAACACAGGTGCAGCACCTTGCACTTGGACTTGTTGAACCTCATTAAGTTAATGTGGGCCCATTTCTCAAGCTTGTCCCAGTCTCTTTGGATGGAATCTCTTCTTTCTATTGTATCAACTGCACCACTCAGCTTGATGTCATCTGCAAATTTGCTGAGGGTGCACTTGATCCCATTGTCTATGTCATTGATAAAGATATTAAGCAGTACTGGTCCCAGGACAGACCCCTGAGGTCTCATCACCACTTGTCACCAGCCCCTGCTTGGACATAGAGCCTGAACACCACATTCTGTGTGCGACTTTCAGACCAACTCCTTATTCACTGAATGGTCCACCCATCAAATCCAAATCTCTCCAATTTGGAGACTAGGACATCATGTGGGACTGTGTCAAAGGCCTTGCAGATGTCCAGGTAGAAGACAACGATCAGTCTTCCTTTGTTAAATGATGTAGTCATTCCATTTTAGAAAGCCACCATATTGGTCAGGCAAATTTTACCCTTGGTGAAACTCTGCTGTTTGTCTCAGATCACCTCTCCTTCTTGCATGTGCCTCAACATTGCTTCAAGGAGGATCTTTTCCATGATCTTGCCAGGCACAGAGGTGAGGCTCACTGGTCTTTTTTAAAAATTGGAGTGATGTTTCTCTTTTTCCAGTCACCAGGAACTTCTCCTGACTTCCAGGACTTTCAAATATGGTGGGGAGAGGCTTGGCAACCACATCAGCCAATTGCTTCAGGACTCTCGGATGCATGTCATCAGTCCCCATAGACTTGTACTTGTTTGTTTCATCAGGTGGTCTCGAACCAACTCTTCACTTATAGTGGGTAGGACTTTGCTCCCCCAGTCTCAGTCTGTGGGTTCAGGCAAATGACAGACTTGGGAAGCCTGACTGTCAGTGAAGACTGAGGTAAATAAGCTGAGTACCTCAGCCTTCTCCAGGTCTGTTGTTACCAATTCACCCTTCTCATCCATTAGAGGGCATACACTCTCCTTGCCTTTTCTTTTTTTGAGGAATGTACCTATAGAATCCCTTCCTGTTATTCTTTGCATCCCTAGCCAAATTCAGTTCCATCCATGCCTTGTCTTTCCTTATCCCATCCCTGCACAACCGTACTGCATCCCTGTACTCTTCTCAGGCCATATGTCCCTGCTTCCACTGCCTGTGCATTTCCTTCTTGCACCTCAGTTTGACCAGCGGGTCCTTGCTCAGCCATCTCAGCTGTCTGTCTTCCCTGCCCTTTTTTTTACACAGTGGTATGGAGAGCTCTTGCACTCTAAGGAAGACATCCTTAAAGAGTCTCCTGCACTGCTCAGCTCCTTTGTCCCTAAGGATGATGTTCCAGGGGACCTCAGCTACTAGGTCTTTAAATAGCTCGAAGTTTGTTCTTTGGACATTCAGGGTCCTGACTTTGCTTTTTGCCAGGCCTGTATTCCTCGAGATCACAAACTCAACCAGGGAGTGGCCACTGCAGCCCAGACTGCCTCCAGTCTTGACCTCTTTAATGAGCTCTTCCACATTGGTGAACACCAGGTCAAGTAACACTTCTCCTCTGGTTGGTTTGTCTAATACCTGGACCAGGAAGTTATCCTCAATGCACTCTAGGAATCTTCTGGATTGCTTACAGTCTGATGTGTAGTTTTCATAGCAGACATTTGGGTGGTTGAAGTCCCCCATCAGGATGAGAGTTTGTGAGCCCAAAGCTTATTGTATTTGAAGCAAGAATGCCTCATCCACAGGCTCCCCTTGATGACGGGGGGGGGGGGGGGGAAGGGGAGGGCAGTAGTAGACCCCAGCCACAAGCTGTCCTTTATTGGTGTGGTCTTTAACTCTCAGTCAACAGCTGGGAGGACAGAGGAAAACATTACTTGTGTTCCTGATCCCTTCAACATCTTTCTAAGGGACATAAAATCCTGTTTTATATTTTAGTGTTTCCTTGTTACAGCATCATTTGATCCTACTTGAAAAAGTTGGAAGGGGTGGTAGTCTCTGGGACCCACCAGACTTGGTAGCCTCTTGGTAATATCATGAATACGGGTCCCAGGCAGGCAGCAAACCTGTCTGGAGAGATTGTCTGGACACATTGGAACCTCTGTGCCTCTCAGAGAAGAGTCTCCAATGACTAACATGCTTTGTGCCTTCTTTATGGCACAGGTTCTGATGTATCTGGGAGACTGAGCCAACTTTCTGTGGCTGGCCTTTCTGAGTTCCCTGTAGTTGGTCTTTCTGAGGTCTTTTCTTTACTAGTTCTCCTGGAGTCTCCTTCCTATTGCCTTAGAAGATTGTATGTATTGTGCAGGGGCTCTTCAGGGGCAGGGGGGAGACTTCTCCTCCAGCTCCAATCAGGCAAGGGTCCATTCTCCCTTGTCATGTGAGTCCTTCAGATATGCTTGTTCTGGGCTGCAAGCTGGTTTACCTGCCCCTTGCCTGAAGTTAGGGCAGGGCTGTTGCTCGGACTGTGTCAGTGTATAACACTCTTTGTCAATCTCCTGCTCAGATTCACAAATGCTACACTGTCTAGTGAGTTCCTCTCACAGCTGAGCCACCTGTTTGAAGAGCTCATCCAGCTGGGCACACTTGCACCCATGACACACATCTTTGCTTTCAGGCTCTAGGGGGGCTTCCAGAGACTGGAGTTGCCTGTAAGTGAGGGTCTGGGCTGCTCTTTCAATCCTCAGGAGGTCTGTTAGGCATCTGCCCATGGAGGTTGCAGCCCCCATGTCTGGGTTTCAGCCGCAGACTGTCAGTCTCAGTGGGTGGATACCACTTCTTCATTGGAAGGCTCTTCCTTTGCTGATCCCAGAACACAAACTGACCGACCCTACTTCCCTTCCCGGCTTGCCCTGCCTATGCACACTGCTGCATCATACTCTGTTTGCCTGTCCTGTTCACCCTGCTCATGGTCACTCACAAGCCCTAGGGACTGCTTTTATATGACAGAGGGCTCCTGGCTCTGCCCAAGCCTCATCAACCACCCTTGTGAGGGCTGCCAGGTCCTGGTGGCTTCCTTGACTGCCTCAGGTGGCCTTGATGCAGGAAAACTCTTGCAAACTATGATCTCCCGCTCCACTGTAGAATGCATCTACCACAGACCTGATCACCTCACCTCAGTGAGGAGGCCATGTTTTCTTCCTAGTAGCTTTAGATTTATATGTCCCTTTCACATTTAGGTCATCATCCAAATTGAATGTTCTTTTTTCACTTAGATAGGAGCTATGGAGTGGTCTGAACTGTAGTAAATTTGAGTAGAGAGAGCTCCAGAAGGCCCCATACCACACACTTAAAGGCTGTAGAAGTATAACATGTTTATTATTATTATTATTAATAATAATAATGATATTTAATATGATATATAATAATATATTTGGTATGATATATAATAATATATAACAATGTTATTATTAATAATAATAATAACCTTATTTTGAAATTACCTTACAAAGGTCAAATACTGCTGAATAATGTTTTTAAAAGACAGTAGTTATTAAAACCTTTCAACAATAATAAGATGCATTAAAGACTGCATCGGATTATCATTGGAATTAAAGATGGATTTACATTAAAATTATTTCAATTTATTTTAAGGGGAAGTACAATTATTCCTTTATCATATAAATTAAACAATGAAACATTAACGGAGTCGTTTGTTTCCCTATTCCTAAGTGAATAACACTTTCTATGTGCAATTTATTTGCAATTAAAATGATTCACATAAATGTCTACTCTGCATGAGTATTATATTTCAGAAATCAAGGAAAAAAATAGTTTTTCAATGGCAATACCTAGAATACTGAAAAAAAAAAAAAAAAGTCTATTATTAAATAATTACTATCATGTCAGCTTAAAGGATGGTAACTGTGCTTATAAAAGTTCAGTTTCTTGAACTAGTCATTTAGAGCATGTATTCCATTAAAAATAAATGTGTTTTACTTTCAGGTGTCATCATTTAGGAAAGGGAGAGCAATACCATGAATATTTATTTGTTGCTGAATTCCAAAGATCCTAATGGAGAGTGCTTTCATGCATACATACTTACTAATGAACTCAAATTAATATTAAGGGATAAAAGTAAGATGAAGCAACTACTTTATATATATATATATATATATATATAAATAAACTAGATACTAAGTGTATAATTAAATTCTAGATTCTTCTATTTTAATATTCTAAATGTAAATTAGGTGTGAAATTCAGGTGCTTAAACATTCATGCCTGGTACCATTTGAAATGCTCAGGTTTTTCCTGCATGACCTCCACATACTGCTATAGGAGGGCATGATTATTTCATAGGTGCTTTCTTTGTCAGTCCATACAGAGATCTCATATGGCACAAGACTATGCAAGTTAGTGCAAATAAATTTAGCTGATATGGCATAAAAAGCTAGTCTTGGATTCAGTTTTCTGGTAGGAGTCTATGTATCTACAGGACAAGAGAAAATAGAACAACAGGTTACCAAAAAATAATAATAATAATAATAAAAATTGCTCTACAAGTGTATGCACCATTATCTTTTTTGAAAATCTTCATCATTTCCTAGACCTAAGTCTGTTTTATCTCAGACAAAATGTTGCCTCAATAATTAAACACTCCCTCTCCTCTCCTATGTAATAATGTTGAGGAAAATAGACAAAGATATTCTTCCTTTTCCTATTCAATTTATATTATTGTACCTCTATTCAAGTAAGAAAACTTCTGGAGATCAAATATGATAGGCACTATTCTGATTTGAAAAAACCTTGCACTGGAAAAATAGAACCAGCATTGTTTTATGTAAGATCTGGATTAAAAAACAAACAAACAAACAAACAACAACAACAAAAAAAAACAGTTATCCAAATAATTGCATTTTTCAAAGTTTGATTTTGTGTTATTTTCATTTTCATTAGTATGAAAAGGAAAGCAAGAAGGTTTAAATATTAATATTAAAAAAAAAAAAAAAATGCTTTTGAATCATTAAAAAAAAGTGTGTAAATTATTCATCTGATCAAATATATATGTTACAGCTTACTAAATTATCCCAGACTTCCTCTTATGGCGAGTAGAGAGAAATACAAACAAGTGGCATGAGATTCATCTTATCCTAAGACAAAAATATAAAAAAGAATGAAATGGAAATTGTTCTTCAAGTGAGTATTTTTCTTTTAATATGCATCCACCTTAGATAAGGAGTTGAGAGGAATACCTCACCCTTAATGTCTGCAATCAGACCAGATCTGCTTCCTTCACAAATTAGGATATTGATACTTATCTCAGTTAAGATCCCACATGATTTTATATACCTCATCTCAGGGAGATTTTCATTATTCTCATGACAGTTCTTTGGAAGCATCTACAATACTGAACAACTTTATGTCTCAGATAAGCAAACAGAATCCTTGATCAGAAAATACAGATTCTCTGGTTCTTCTCCAAGGACCACGGTTGCATTTCACCACTCCCTCCAAGCAGAGTCATGGGTGACTATGTTTTCCACCAATTCTTTTTAAGCTTTACCAGTGTGCACTGAAGTCCAAACTTAGGATGCAGCCAGAAGAAAACATAATTTATTTCAGTATTGAGGAAACTTAATCTAGAAGAACACATGCCACTAAAAATGGAAAGATCTGGATTGTGACCCTGATCTCTGGACTAATTGCCCTTTTATTTATTTATTTATTTTATTTATTTTTTAAACAGTATTAAAGAGAAGTTCTAATTTCTCTAAAAGGAAGAAAGGAATGCATGTTTCTGTTTGTATGCAGGATTATATTTGGGTATTATACAAAAAATAAGCACAACCTCACTTCTGTCACTAGGTAAACCCAGTTAATTTCTCCACAAAATAAATAGAATAAAAAAATAAAAATAAAAACTAAAAAGCAATAACAACAACAACAAAAACCAGGATAACTCTACTTTTAGAACTGTAACCTAAACCAGAAAGAAACAGGTCTCGAGAGTTCTGTATAAAGTTTTTAGGAAGAGGTAATTTACATATTTTCCTTTTCCTTTCACTTTCAAATTAATGTCTTAATGTGAACATTCAATGAATTTTTGGCTGACCATTGAGGAGTTTAGCATATTGGCCCTTCCCCTTCCTCTTTCCTTCCCACCCTGAATCACCTCACTCTATTTTAGAATATGTAGCAGATATTCAGTAAAAGGCACCAAAATCTAGATGTCATGGTAACTGTAAAATCTAAATGAAATCTACATTCAGAAGCCAGAGGTCACAATTTTCAGAAGGGTAGAATAGGTGCTGCAGGGAATGCATAAAATGACAAAAGACCGAGAGACAGATTAATAAATATAGAAATAGTGATGCAAGTAACGGTGGAAAAGCAGAAAAGGAGAGGACGTGAAAGCTAGCCTAGATCTATGTTCATCAAATGCCAGGATAAGGAGGGGAAGAGTAGTAGGTAAACGCAATAGGATTTGAAAGGTCTGATAGGAAACGTAACCTATCAAAGATAAATTAAATGACTGGAAAGAAATGAGACAAACCAAACAAAAACCAAACAAATAACCAAACCAAACCAAACAAAAAACCCAACAAGCAATGAAGCAACTGAAAAACAAAACAAAACAAAAATATATAGCGATATAACAAAAAGTCTTTCTGTAAACATACACAAATGTATATATACAGACAGAGGCTGGGAGAGTTCTATAGTGAAACTTCTTAATGATTTATGCCTTGGGCACGAAGTGTTTTCACCATAAATCTGATGATGTAGTACACTAATACATCATTACAGTGACAACACTATGATGATATACTAGACTAATACATCATCAGAATAACTGTGATAAGAACTGCCACTCTGGTGATACATTAGTCTGGTCCATCATAAAAGGAACATGTATTCCAACGAGATGGAGTATAGATAACACAAATTTTGTCATTGCTTATATATTCATTTGCTTTCATAGAAGGAAACATCAAAAGCAGAATGCTTTATAAATTTTCTTAAGTAGAAACTAAGTAAAAGAATATCTTAGTATATGCAATTATCTAGGAAGTGAGAGTTCAACCAGCACTATTAAACTTCAAAATAGTATATACTATCACATCTCATTAAAATTAATCTAAAATTATCACTAATTTATTGAAGCATTTTCAAGTGTTCTCCCATAAGTATGTGGTGGTTTTACTCAGATGGGCAGCCAAGCTCACCACAACCACTCTGTCACTTCTCCTCCTCAAAGGGAAAGGGGAAGAAAATATGATGAAAAGCACTCAAGGGCTGAAATAAGGACAGGGAGGTCACTCAACAATTATCATCATGGAAAAGACAGACTCAGCATATGGAGATTAATATAATTTATTATCCATTACTAACAAGCTAGATCAGTAAGAAAGTAAAAACAAACAAATAAACAAACAAAACATCTTTCCCCCATCCACCCTCCCCTACCTCCTCCCCACGAATAGTGCAGGAAAATGGGGAATGGGGGCTGCGGTCAGTCCCTAATGGTTCATCTCCGCTGCTCCTTCATGATTACTCTCTGTCCCTTCTCCAACATGTGGTCATTCCCATGGGATACCATCCTTCCCAAACAGATCCTGAGTGGGCATCTTGCAGGCAGCAACTCTTAAAGAATTGCTCCAATATGGCTCCATACCATGGGGTCCATCTGTCAGAAGA
This sequence comes from Nettapus auritus, assembly GCA_011076525.1. Lineage (NCBI taxonomy): Eukaryota > Metazoa > Chordata > Aves > Anseriformes > Anatidae > Nettapus > Nettapus auritus. The sequence continues at coordinate 154,681,633 of CM021765.1, forward strand.
AAACTGCTCCACCACGGGTCCTCCCCACAGGCGACACTTCTCCTTGGGGTACTCATACTCTTGACCTTCAAGTCTGGGATGAGAAGCAGAAGAACCTCCACACACTTCAGGTGGGAACAGTTAGAGACCTGCTGCTCCACCTGGACTGTCACAAGTACATGGGGCCTGATGGGATCCACCCGAGGGTGCTGAGGGAACTGGTGGATGTGATTGTTAGGCCTCTTTCCATCATCTGTCAGTGGTCATGGTCATCCGGAGTGGTCCTGGATGACTGGAGACTTGCTAATGTGACACCCATCTAGAAGAAGTGTCGTGAAGAACTCCTGGGGAACTACATGCCTGTCAGCCTGACCTCAGTGACAGGAAAGGTGATGGAACAGGTCATCTTGAATGCAACCATGCAGCATATGTGGGACAACCTGAGGATCAGGCTGAGTCAGGATGGGTTTATGAAAGGCGAGTCCTGCCCGACCAACCTCATCTCCTTCTATGATTGCATGACATGCTGGGTGGATGACGGAAAGGCTGTTGATGTAGTTTACTTCAGCAAGGCCTTTGACACAGTCTCCCATACTATTCTCATGGAGAAGCTGTAAGCCCATAGCTTGGACAGGTACACTCTCTTCTCTAAATTAGTTTCCTCCAATTCAAGTTTTTTTTTTTTGTTTGTTTGTTTGTTTATTTTTTATATATATATGTGGTGCTAATTTGTGACTGATCTCCCTGTCTTTAGTTTGATCCACAAGCTTGCATCTATTCTCATCTTTCCACCTTTTTAAAGAGGGAGAGTAAGAGAGCAGATGGATGGACATCAGCCAGCTAGCCAAGGTCAGCCCAACACAAATCTTCATTGCCTTTTATTCAGATCTCCACTGCCATTCACAATGGAATGTTCCATGTTGGTTTGAAAACCGTATCTGTATCTTTGCTAGTTTGAGCAATGATGGGACCTCTAGTCTTCAAGATAACCTGCAGAACTATGAAATCTCAACTCTGTAAAACCAGGAAATATAATGTTTTAAACTGAAATATTTAAGTTTCTCTGTTTTAGAAAAATGAAAAGGGATTGCAAAAATATAAAATCTCCATCAGTATAACTTGAGTGCTTCAGTACACTGTTCTTCTAATGGGAAACCATTATTTTATTCTCCTGTGAACTAACATACCCAAATGCTTTATATGAGGTTGCTACTCATAAGAATGACTGTCCCCCATTCAGATATAACTGGTCAAGAGATGATTACGATGTTATTGATTATGCAACAGATGTTTAAGGAACTAGTAATACCTTAACTGGTTGAAAAACACCATTGTTAGCAGTAATAGTTGGCATAATTATATCATTGCAAAAAATACTGTTTTATTGCTTATTTTTAGCATCAGCATTGACACATAGTTACATTTACTGTAAAGAAATCTTATAAGCATGAACATAAGCAGTTGTAATTCTATTTTTTTTTTTTTTTCTCCTGCACTTAATTTTGAGGTACAAGTCTGTGATGGTTTTACTTGGGTGGGCAGCTGAGCTCCACCACAACAGCTCTCTCACTCCCACTCCTCAAAGAGGAACGGGGAGAAAATACAATGAAAAGGGCTCAAGGGTTGAGATAAGGACGAGGAGATCACCCAGTAATTATCATGATGGGCAAAACAGACTCAGCATAGAGAGACAGTAAGATTTATTGCTTATTACTAACAAGCTAGAGAAGTGAGAAACAAAAGAAAGGAAACGGAAACACCTTCCCCCCCATCCACCCTCTTCCACCTCCTCCCCCCGAGTGGTGCGTGGGAACGGGGGAATGGGGGTTATGGTCACTCTATAGCGCTTCTTCTCTGCCGCTCCTTCTTGGTCACTCTCGTCCCCTGTGCTGTGGGGTCCCACCCACGGGATGCAGTCCTTGCTGAACTGATCCGGCGTGAGTTGCCCACAGGCAGCAGCTCTTCAAGAACTGCTCCAGATATGGGTCCGTACCACGGGGTCCATCCCTTGGGAGCAAACTGCTCCAACCTGGGTCCCCCACGGGCAGCAGCTCCTGCTGGGTCACCTGCTCCTGCGTGGTCTCCCCTCCACGGGCTGCAGGTCCGGCCCGGAATCTGCCCCGGCAGGGGTCTTCCACAGGCTGCAGTCTACATCGGTGCAGGTTCACCTGCTCCACCATGGTCTTCACGGGCTGCAGCGTGAAACCCTGCCCCACTGCGGTACTCCATGGCCCGCAGGGGGACATCCTGCTTCACCGTGGTCCTCACCACAGGCTGCAGGGGACTTCTGCTCCGGCGCCTGGAGCACCTCTCCCCCTCCTCCTTCACTGACCTTGGCACCTGCAAGGCTGTTTCTCACTCCTCTCACCCTCCCAGCTGCTGTGTGGTGCAGCATTTTTTTCCCAGTCTTAAATATGCTCTCACAGCGGTGCAAAACAACATCACTTATTGGCTCAGCTCTGGTCAGCAGAGGGGCCCTTACCAAATATGGGGCAGCTTCTAGATCCTTCTCACAGAAGCCACCCCTGTGGCCCCCTGCTACCAAAACCTTATCATGTAAACCCACTACAAAGTCCATCCCTCCTTACAAGTTTATTACATCTTTCTTCATCATCCCATACCAAGTCCTTCAGACACAGACCTGATGAAGAGGTCAGTGTATTGTCCAGAGGGGTTCCCTTCAGTGTGCTGGTAACTTGAGTCCAGAAGTCAGCTTGACGACTGTCTGTGGGTGTCTGCACTCCCGCTGCCACAAAATCCTAATGTTCTTTGTTCTCCACCTGATTTTACACCTTCTTTTTTTTTTTTTTTTTTTTTTTTTTTTTTTCTTTTCTCAAACCTACTTCTCACATTCTGTTCTCTGCCCAAACAAACATCCCAACCTTGAATACTTTTTCCTATTTTTCCCAGATATGTTTTGTCATTTATCTGTTAGTTTCATGCCAAATTCTGTGTTTCTGACACTGATACATAAGTTGTTTCTGTCTGGTATTACTAATGTATGCTTACCTACGTTAAAGTGGCTTTACATCCCAATACTTTGTTCTGAACCTATGGTTCATGCTGGTTATATTTCTATTAGATTTTTATTTATTTATTTATTATTTATTTTTTTTTTTTGGACAGAAATATCCTTCTTTTGCCGTATTGTCATAATTTAGTTCTAACTTATGCAGTTTGCATACCAAAGCAGCAACATAACCCAATTAATATTCACATCACACCTCTGCTCTTGAACAGTCTTCACCATACCCCTTGATCCTAACAGGAGCTTTTTTTAGATTTGAGGCTTGATATTGCAGTGAGATCTCTTGCTCACGGAGGTCAAGAACATGCTTATAGCCAGGTCTTGTTGAAAAACAAGCAAAAAACCAATCAAACAAAAAGAACACCTCTATCTCTATCTGCTGAAGAGGAACAGGGACAGGGCCGAGCTTTGAAACCTGGGTTTGTTTTGGAACATTCCAAAGCTTTCACTGAGACAAAACCCAGGTGTAGTTGCAGGTACAGTTCACAACATTCATCTATCACATCCATTCACCTAGCCATCATCAGGCTGTGCCCCCTCTGTTTTACCACTGCTTCAGCATTGATCCAGAAGGCAGTGTATTCTCAAGCACCTTCATGTATGTTCCCTCTGCATCCTTGAAGATGCTATGTAGTACACATACTATGTGTACATAGCATCTCATGCAACAAAAATGTTCACATGAACAGCAGTACTACACTTAATGGAGAAAAAAATAACAAACCAGAAACCAATTTTATGAAGTGCTAAAATAATCTTTTCCCTTCTATATTTGAACCTATTTAATTAGATTTAGAATATGTCAATATCCAGAAAGTAGCAAAGAGACAGCTAGCTATATTGAACTAAAATCAGAAACAGAACCAATTGCTAGAAATGTTAGAAACGTAGAATCATAACATCATAGATTATCCTGAGTTGGAAGGGACCCATGAGGATCAACAAGTCCAATTCCTGGCTTCACATAGGACCACCAAAAATCAGATCATATGTGTGACAGCATTGTCCAAATGCTTCTTGAACTCCAGCAGCCTCAGTGCTACGACCACTTCCTTGTCCCAGTGCCCAACCACCCTCACATGTTAAGAAGCACATAAAATTAAATTTTAGTAGCCTGAATGAAGGATTTTCATAGGATTCTAACGTTGCTGACTCCTTATACGCATTATCAGAAGCATCTGTAAGGTGAGTAAGGTGACTCACCTGTAAGGTGAATGTTGTTTTAGGCAATCTGAATTGTCTTCTTGCATCCCCTTCTTTTTCCAGTGCCTACAGAGGCGGACAGGTCAAAGATGTCTCTCATTAAGCTTCTAAGATAAGTTTCTACAAATAAAAGTTATATATTTTTTTTTTTTCCTGAAATGAAGTTGGAGTCGTCTTCGTATTGTTACAAATATATCTACTACCAATAACATTATTATTCAGTGTGAATTATTAATTCATTTGCATATATTTAATATGACAAATGTTATGAAAAAATGTTATATTGTTTTATTTAAAAATTCTTAAATTGTCAATCATATATAAATACGTGCCTTTTAAAGTCATACATATTCTCCCACTATTTTCTTAGATTCATTAATTGCTATTTTCTCATTACCTATGTTTTCTGATAGTATAGAATGGTATTTCACTTTCTAGAGACTTTTGTTATAAAAATTCAAATGCATTTTTTTTCCAAACCAATATGATAGTCAGCTAGCATTTTTGTTTAGCTTTATTTTGAAAAGAAACACACCCACCAACAAACAAAAATCAAACAAAAAACTTAGATCTTCCGTCACTTTCTCATAGAATCAGACTTCATATATTTACCATATAAGGTACTCAATTATCCTGTTAATATATAGTTGAAAATACTTAAATGCCATAAAATTCTCAAAATCTATTAACATATGTTGTGGTTTCACCTGGCCGGCAGTTAAACACCACACGGACGTTCGCTCACCCTCCCCCCTCCCTCTCTGGGATGGGGAGAGAAATGGAAAAGTTAAGTGAGAGTTGAGGTAAAAAGAGTTTATTAAGATAGAAAACAACAACAACAACAATAATAATAATAGTGTGTATGAAAAAAGTGATGCACAATGCAATTGCTCACCACCCGCTGACCGATGCCCAGTCTATCCCCAAGCAGCCGGTCCCCCCATCCCAGCTAGCCACCCCTATATATTGTTTAGCATGATGTCAGATGGTATGGAATACTCCTTTGGCCAGTTTGGGTCAGCTGTCCTGGGTCTGTCCCCTCCCAGCTCTTGCTGCACCCCCAGCCTGCCCGCTGGCAGGACAGAGCGAGGAGCTGAAAAGTCCTTGGCTTGGTATAAGCGCTGCTCTGCAACAATTAAAACATCGGCATGTTATCAGCACTCTTCTCATCCTAATCCAAAACACAGAACTCTACCAGCTACTAGGAGGAAAATTAACCCTGTCCTAACTGAAACCAGGAGAACATATTATTACCTGTGTTCATTTAGAAGCTTATTCCATATTAAAAAAAAAAAAAAAAAATGGTTCTGGAAAGGGGAAACAAAAGCATAACACAAGTACTTAGTAGTCAAAGGGTGACTTAGGACAGCAGTGTGACCAGGCTGCACCTGCCAGCCCTCTCAATTGAGGCTGACAGAGAGTGGGCATTGCCAGGGCAATGGTAACTGCGCCCACACCCTCTGCCTAGAAAAAGCCTCCGGGAGGAGGCTGCCCATCAGGCACAGAGAGGGGTGACCGTCATATGAGAACCATCCACAGTGTGTGCTGCAGTTCTGGGTGTGAGAGCTCATGTTTTTACTAGACTCTCCACCAGGCAGTGAGCTTGCCCCCTAAAGACTGTGGTGATCCAAGCAGAGGGCCTGTCCAGAACTGTGGCTATGCAGATCTCTGGCTGCAGGGAGTGCCAGAGCCTGCTGCTGCCGGAGGAGGGTGGCAGGTATTCCACCTGTGTGAGGTGTGAGCAGGTGGAAGACCTGGTCGGCATGATGGCAGAGCTGAAAAAGGAGGTTGAGAGACTGAAGGTCATCAGGGACTGTGAGGGGGAGATTGACTGCTGGAGTAGCTCCCTGGCACACCTCCCCATGCACTAGGGAGATACCCCACAGTTGGTGGTAAACACCCTGCCCTGTCCCTGTCGGGCAGAGGAGGGGGACCTGAGGGATGGGGAAGACTGGGAGAAGGTCCCTGCTAGGCATTGTGGGGGCACCCCCTCCTTCTGCTTCCCTCACGTCACCAGGTCCCCCTAAGTTTTGTAGCATTGGACACTGAAGGGGAAGTAAGTGAGGAGGTGAGGAGGTGTGGGAAGGTTCCCCAAAGAGGTTACCAAGGAAGAGGCAGTTGACTCCACACATTTAGACTGACTCTGCCAGGAAAGAAAGAAGGGCAGTTGTGGTAGGCTATTCCTTTCTCAGAGGAACGGAGGGCCCCATTTGCAGACCAGACCTGAGCTGTAGGGAATCATGCTGCCTACCTGGGGCCTGGGTCAGGGACATAACTAGACATAACTAGAAAACTCCCAGAGGTGGTTCACCCCACTGATTACTAGCCATTACTTGTAGTTCAGGTGGTCAGTGATTAAATCACTGGTGGGGTGACATCTTGCTGGAGATCTGCTATAGACTACCTACTCAGGATGAAGAGATGGATGAGGCATTCTATAAGCAGCTTCCAAAAGTTACACAATCACCATCATTCTTATGGGAGACTTCAACTTCCCTGATATATGCTGGAAGTATAATACTGCATGGAGGTATCGGTCCAGGAGGTGTGTGGAGGATAGCTTCCTGATACAGCTGGTTCAAGAACCTACCAAGAGAGGTGCCCCACTAGACCTGCTCTTCGCTAACAGAGAAGGACTGGTGGGAGATGTGAAGGTTGGGGACTATCTTGGGCAGAGTGACCATGAAACTGTAGAGCTTTCTATCCTTGGTGGTGTTAGAAAGGTAACTAGCAAAACTGCTGTCTTGAACTTTTGGAGGGCATACTTTGATCTGTTCAGGACATTTTTTGCAGGGGTCCCTTGGGAGTCACTCCTGAAGGGCAAAGGTGTCCAGGAAGCCTGGATGCTCCTCAAGATGGAAATCTTAAAGGCACAGGAGCAGGCTGTTCCTGTGTCCCATACGGTGAGTTGGAGGGGAAGAAGACCGTCATGGACGAACCAGGAACTTTTATTGAGACTCTGGGAGAAAAAGAGCATCTACGTCCACTAGAAGAAGGGACAGGCTACATGGGGAGCAACTCCAAGTTGCTAAAATATGCAGAGAGGAAGTTAGAAAGGCAAAAGCCCAGCTTGAACTAAGGTTGGCCACTGCAGTAAAAGAGAACAAGAAATCCTTTTACAAATATATTAATGGCAAGAGAAGAACCAAGGAGAATTTCCGTCCTTTCCATGATGCAACAGGGAATGTGATCACTGAGGACAAAGATAAGGCTGAGATTCCCAACGCTTTCTTTACAATGAAAAAAAAAAAAAAAAAAAAAAGCTTTGGGGGTTAAGCCTGATGTCTCTTGCAAAAGCCTTAAAGCCTTTGCAGAAAAGCTTAGCTGAAGATGGAACAAAACTATTGTTGGACAAGTAAATATGAATTGTCAACACTATTTGTACTTACTTTTTTTTTTTTTTTTTTTTTTTAAACAATTTTTTTTTTTTTTTTGTAAAGTCTAAGAAGTCTAAGATTTATTTTGCAACTCATTGTGTGGTTTTAATCACTGCTAATTCAAGTAAGCCTTGAGTGCTTCCAGTTATTCAATTACAGTGAGAAAATCCTTAGTTAATAAAAGTTTAATACTTTTATTAAAGTAAGACCATTAAATCTCAAACTCATAATGCTATCAAAAGCACATGTCACTGGAAGAGATTCAGAATTTAATCTTAAGTCATTTTGCAATTGAATGCAAATCTTTCTAGGAATAAAAGAAAATTTAGAAGCAGGTACAGAATACTATAAGTGAGAATAACCAAATTTATCTTCATTTAGCACCTTCAACGTTCACAAAATATTGCAAAAAAAAAAAAATTACATAACTTTTGGGCACTTGTTTCTGATACTCAGTGAATTTTCTTAATTGTACTACCATACAGATATGTCAGACATGCTAAATATTTCCTGGATTAAAGTCAGTGAACATCTGCTATCCTTAGCTCTGAGCATTCATTCTCTAGCTCGGTTAAACTTAAGCACTACTTCGTTCTGTGTATTCTAGATCTAGTCTGACTCTCACTAACTTCAGTAACTGATCAGATATCATTAATTAGCAAGTATTTATGAAAGTTTAGTCATTTAAAAAGGACTTAACAACATGAAGTCTTTGGATGTTTGATCTTCATTAAAGGTCAAATTTTCCTTTGTTAGTATATGAGTTGCATGAAGTGGATTTAACAAAAAGAGTCGCATTCATTTCTGAATTCTTATAGAAAAGAATTATAGGATTATTTCCTATAGTTTGAAGACTGTTGTATTCAATCATCTAAACTCCAAGAAAGACATTTAAAAAATACTTCCTGCTGTACAAATTAATCTTGGTGGAATTACTCAAAGTTTCAGATTCCTGGGAAGATATTTACATAAGCTTAAATTCATGAGATACTTTGCTGTGCCTTTCTTTTCTATCTATTAAATGTGTTTAATGGTATCCTCACTTCATAATGAGTTGACTGATTCACTCTCTTCTGTTCAAAGTAGAAGGAAATGTGGTAGTTAATTATTTCTTGTTACTATTTTAAAACTTTGATGTAAATATGCATTTCTTATATAAATAATGATTAACTTAAATTACAAGATGAATTGTGCAACATTAAAATGCCTTAGTTTTTGTGCCTACAAATATACAGTGGCACTTCATTTTTAAGTATTGAGAAATTCAGGTACTAACTAGTAATTAAACCTGATGAGGATTTTAAATTTCATCTCGTTCCTTGAGAACTTGATCAACTCAACTGAATGCACATTGATGGCATGAAACTCCATTTCACAAAAATTGCTCTAACATAGAAGGTTTGAGATTATATACTCATAGAATATGCTGAGTTAGAAGGGACCCACCAGGATTCTTGAGTCCAACTCCTGGTTCCACACAGGACCACACAGAAATCAAACCATATGGTTGAGAGTGTTGTCCACATGTTTCGTGAACTCTAGCAGGCTCAATACTCTGACACAGAGGATCGGGACCCTGTTCCAATGCCCAGTCAACCTCTTGGTGAAGAACCTTTTCCAAACATCTAATTTGAACCTCTACTTATGCAGCTGCTCCATGCTGTTCTCTCAGGTCCTGTTGCTGTCAACAGAGAGTGGAGATCAGCACCTGCTCCTCTGCTCCCCTCATGAGGAAGTGTAGGCCGCGGTGAGGCCTCTACTCCCTCTCCTCTTCTCTGGGCTGAACAGTCAAGTGACTCCAGCCACTCCTCATGCATCTTCCCCCATCTTCATAGTCCTCCTTTCGGAGCTCTCTAATAGTTTTTTGTCCTTCTTATATAGTGGTGCCCAAAACTGCATATAGTGCCTGAGGTGAGGCTGCAGAACAGAGAGGGATGATCCCTTCCCTTGACCAACTAGCCATGTCATGCCCGATGTACCCCAGGGTACAGTTGGCCCTTTTGGCTGCCAGGGAACACTGTTGACTCAATTTAACATCAACCAGAACCCTCATATCACTTTCCAAAGGGCTTCTCTCCAGCCTCTTGTCCCCTAATCTGTATGCGTAGCCAGGGATACCCCATCCCAGGTATAAAATCTGGTACTTCTAAATGCATAAGTGTTTTTCATTTAACTTAGTATTAAGTGATGAGACTATGAAGTTTCTGGGAAAAAAAATAAAAAATAAATAATTAAAATAAATAAATAAATAAATAAAACAGCTTTGTATAATAACAGCATTATATCATAGCAACTTGGAATCGTTGAATCATAGAATCATAAAATGATTTGGTTTGGAACAGACCTTAAAGATCATCTAGTTTCAAACCCCCTGCCATGGGCAGGGACACCTTCCACTAGATCAGGTTTCTCAAAGCCCCACCCGAATTGGCCAACAGTTCCAGGGATGGGGCATCCACAGCTTCTCTGTGAAAGCTATTCAGTGCTTCACCACCTTCTGAATAAAGAATTTCTTCTGAATATCTAATCTAAACCTACTCTCTTTCAGTTTAAAGCCATCACTCCTTGTTCTTTCACTACACTCCCTGATAAACAGTCCCTCCCCAGCTTTTCTGTAGGCCCCCTTTAGGTACTGGAAGGCCACTGTCTCCTTGTAGCCTTCTCTTCTCCAGGCTGAACAACCCCAACTCCCTCAGCCTATTTTCATAGGAGAGGTGTTCCACCCCCTTGATCATTTTTGCGGCCCTCCTCTGGACTCAGTCTAATAGGTCCATGGCCTTCTTGTCCTCCTGAGGTGAATGCATTAGTTCACGTGAGGTCTCACAAAAGCAGAGTAGAGGGGGAGAATCATCTCCCTCGGTCTGTTGGCCACACTTCTGTTGTGGTTTAACCCGGCCGGCAGCCAAACACCACACAGCCGTTCACTCACCCTCCCCCCTCCCTCTCTGGGATGGGGGAGAGAAACGGAAAAGTGAAACGAGAGTTGAGATAGAGACAGTTTATTAAGATAGGAAATAATAATAATAATAATAATAATAATAATAATAATAATAATAAATGTGTATGAAACAAGTGATGCACAATGCAATTGCTCACCACCCGCTGACCGATGCTCAGCCTATCCCGAGCAGCCGGCCCCCCCACCCCGGCTAGCCACCCCTATATATTGTTTAGCATGACGTCAGATGGTATGGAATACTCCTTTGGCCAGTTTGGATCAGCTGTCCTGGGTCTGTCCCCTCCCAGCTGTTGCTGTACCCCCAGCCTGCCCGCTGGCAGGACAGAGCGAGGAGCTGAAAAGTCCTTGGCTTGGTACAAGCACTGCTCTGCAACAACCAAAACATCGGCATGTTATCAGCATTCTTCCCATCCTAATCCAAAACACAGCATTCCACCAGCTACTAGGAGGAAAACTGTCCGAACTGAAACCAGGACAACTTCTTTTGATGCAGCCCAGGATACAGTTGGCTTTCTCATTTTCTCAAGTGCTCATTACTGGCTCATGTTGAGCTTCTAATTAACCAACACCGCCATGTCCATCTCTTCATGTCTACTTTCAATCCGTTCTCCACCCAGTCTGTATTTGTGCTTGGGATTTCCCTGACCAAGATGCAGGACCTAAGATGCAGAACCTCACACCTGGCCTTGTTTAACATCATGAGGTTCACATGGGTGCACCTCTGAAGCATGTCCAGTCCCTCTGGGTGACATCCCTTCCCTCCAGTGTGTTGACCACACTACATAACTTGGTGTTATTAGCAAACTTGCTGAGGGTGCACTCCGTCCCATCGTCCATGTCATTGACAAATATGTTAAACCGTGATGGGGCCAATACTGACTACTGAGGAACACCATTCATCACTGATCTCCATTTGTACTTTGAGACATTGAATCTTACTCTTGGAGTGCAACCATCCAGTCAAATCCTTACCCATTGAGTGATCCATCCATTAAATCCATTTAGATTTATAAACAAGGATATCATGTGGGACACTGTCTAATGCTTTGCACAAGTCCAGGTAGATGATGTCAGTCTCTCTTCTCCTACCCACTAATTCATTTCATCATGAAATGTTGTCACTTTCAACTTGTGGGGTTTACGTGTCCAAAAAATGCTGTTGAACCCTTAAAAATGGAAGACATAGGATCAGACCTTATGTCCCTTCTAGATTTTGGGTAGTCACAGCAATGAAAATGAACTGATAGCTTTTTGGTTTGATTCAGTTCTTCTTTTTTTGTTTGTTTGTTGTTTTGTTTTGTGTTTGTTTTGTTGTCTTTGTTTTATTTTTTTTCCTTTTGATTTACATCCTTTTACATCCATTTACATCCTTTCATACTCTTTCTTTTTTATATCTTTTAGATGCTTGAGATGAATGGCTTCTTTCTTTCATTATAAATTTATTGTGAAAAACTAGTTAAAGTAGTTAGAGAGCTGGCTGCCTCAGAGAAATGCTTGCAGAACCATAGTAAATTAGCTGTAACTGACTGAAATCATTCACCTTTGACCTTAGTTTGACAGGCCTTCTAGTTATTCAGCTTTCTATTAATTTAATAAATTTGCTAAACATATTAAAAACATAATGCCAAACATAGCATCAAGCAAAACAAAATCCATGTATAATCCACTTATACCTGGGCCATATTTTATTATGTTGCATTGTCATCCTGAAGCTGAAATGTTTAATTGAGTTATTGTCTTAGACATTTATTGAAATGAGTATAAATTTGAAGGTTAACAATATAGTACTTTTCCCCTGTTAAACATATCTTTTTAGACAGATATGTTGAGTTGGTTATTTCAATAAATGCCCTACTGTGAAGAGCAGGGCTTGAAAACAGCTACAGCTATTGGATCATGAATTCAACTGTATTAATTCATTATCCTGTATTCATTACCCTCCCTTCTGTGTAAACGGAACTTTAGAAGTAAGCATTCTCTGCCTGAAATAATTTCCATTAAAAAATACCTAATTATAAGCATTAATCTATGTAGATTTATAGGCTTCTGACAGACAACTTTTGAAATAGCAAAGGAGGAAATTCTTTTAAAATGAGCTGCATACTAAGAAAGTACTGAGAACATTACATATATATATATACACATACTTTATGTATTATATATATTATGTAAATATGTATGTAAACATGTATATAATATATATGTATACTAATACACACAAAAATATGTATTACTGGAGAAAACAGGAGTTTTCACTTTTCTTGTTTTCACTGCTTCAAACATTTCAAAATGGCTTTGAAATATGGAATAATTTATGTCTGTGATACATATTCATGTTCTAGAAACCAAAAATGAAGGATATTAACAGAAGATTTTCATAGTATTTTTTATTATTCATGGCTATTACAATTTAAATAATCCTTCAATTAGCAGAAATCAAGATCAAACATTGATAGCTTCATATATCATCACGTATTTTTACACACAACTCCTGTTGAAAATCATCAAAATTTTATGGTTATTCCTCCACAAAATGTGAGACATTACATTACATATTACACTCTAATTCTAATCTAGTTAGCCAAATGTTCATCTTCTTTAACGTTTTGTAATAATGATATTGACTGATAAGCTGTTTGTGACTGATTCAGCAAACTATGCTGAATATAAAGCCAAATTTTATTTCTGGAAAATTTTAATGTAATTTAGATAATTTAGTTCAATCTACACTCGTTGTTGTTGTTTTCAAACTGAGGATGTGACCATTAATGTCATAACTCTACACCCATTTGTTTGATAGTTTGGTCACTGACTTCACTTTAAACAAGATTGTACCCTACCTTGCAATACATTTGAACCTTGCAGTACACAGCAGAATTTGGCAATGTAACTAAATATTTATTACTTTTATTTTATAGTGATTGATTCTCACCACAGATACTCACCAGCCTTTTTAGTTTATTTTTAAGACTTATTTTATGAATGTAACAGTTTGCCAGATTACAGGGGAAATTTTAAAAAATTCACTCTGGTGTTCTGGTATTCCCTGTTTCCCTGTCACTTCCAGCAGATCTTTCCTCTTGCTAGCCACTTACAAACACTTTTTCCTCTTGCTAGCCACTTACAAACACTTTTTCCTCTTCTAACCACTTGCACTATTGTGTCTAAAATTAAGCTGCACAGATTCTACAGAAATACTTTGCTAGCTTTCAGATACTCTAGAGCCTTTTTTGGGCAGCTTTACATTTGTCCAGTAGTACAAGGACAGCATTCCTTTGCATTGAATGTGTCATGAAATTAAACACTTACTTGAAAATTGCACTTAGAAAAACCCAGTACATAGCAAAAGGCAATTTATAATATTTATATACAGAATTCTAAAGCAAGCAACACAATCGTAAATCTTAAAAAAGATAGAGATCAGAATAACATAAAGTACAATAATTACTATTTTTATTCTAAGATGAAATCCTAAAGGTCACTCTTCCTCCCACTCTGCATTTACACATCTAGACAAAGACATATTTTTGGCACAGCCAAAGACTCTATGGGATAATTAGCACCGAAATAAGTAATTTTCTACCATGTAGGCTTTTTGTCAAAGCTTGTCACTTTAAGTGATCTTCATGGTCATGGAAAATAAATAGGTTCTAGAATCTCATCTTAGAATAGAAATCTAAAACATGCAGATGAGTTCTGCCCTTGTAATGTGTTACATACACACAGAGATACACCCATTCCAGTGACTACAAAGGAATCTTAAAGCAATTAATTCAGATGCCCGTAGCCATGATGTAAACATTTCTGGCAAACTAATTCTGCATAAGTAATCTGTGTGCACCGCTTCTCAGCTTTTTTTTTTTTTTTTTTTTTTTTTTTTTTTTTTTTTTCAGTTGAAAACTAGTTGCTTCTACACATTATCTTTGGAGTCCTTCAGGGATATTGTTTGTATCAATTGCATACCCTACATCTAAGTACTTCCAAGCCATTCAGAAATTAGTTCTGATCTGTTTTACTATTATCAATCTACTCCACAGAAGATTAAAAACAATCAACTAAAATATATTTCCCCTATATAGCCAGTCATTTTGAAGCTAGTTCAAATTTATGTTTAAGTTTGAAGTGTCTTTACCCATTGACTTTTATATTTTACATTCTTTTAAAGTGATATAGTTGTGCATTAAAAATACCTTTATTTTATTTTATTTTATTTTATTTTATTTTATTTTTGGTTTTACAAATTTAGTCACACATTTAGCTCACTATTTTCATTGGGTTTAAAATAAATAAATTAAATCTATTTATTTAGCCATTATTCTCAGCAAATTACCATCATTTTTCTCTGTATCATTTCATGCTATTTTCTAGTCATTATCTTTTTAAACATGTGCTACTGGAACTAAGCACAGTACTTCACAGAGTATCACTGGTCCTTGGTATCAAGTGTTTAATATTTTTCTATCTCAAATGGAAAAATCTTGTTTCCTGGGGTCATAATAACTTCTCACTGAGAGCGCCAACTCACACATGCAAGTCTCTGTTTCAGTGATACTTGCAGCTGATGAACTCCAAACTGGTAGCAGAAATTCTGTTTTTTAGTCCCCAGACTCATGATCTTACACTTTGTATAATTATAGGTTCCTACTTGTGTTAGACCACACAGAGTCATGTAGTTCTTCATGGATCGCCCTCTAGTCCACTTCCGTTTTGGCAATATCTCAAAGATTTGCATCATCATGACAACTTGTTAGGAAGATCTGGATAGTTTTCAGCATAATTAATTAAATATTACCAACTGGAGGATCACTCTTCCACCAGTGTCTCCAATCTAATTCCCAAAATCAGTTGTCATCTTTTCCAGCATCTTTTTCTCTTATTTTCTATAATTATAGGCTTTATTTTCTGTATTTATGGTTGATTAATTTTATTATATTACTGCAGTAAAAGGATTAATTTGATGACATAGGTATAATTTCTTTGGGGGGATCTCCTCACAGATGCCAACTGCATTCTTCCATATTTGGTGGGGAGGTGGAGGGTGGGGGAAGAGTAACACAGAAACAAAAAGTAGAAAAAATGAAATCAATGAAACTTTTGATTAGATCTTGGGTATGTATTTACCTACTATGCCATCAAGCTTTTAGAAACATTTAATGCACATGAGTAGTCAGAAGGAGTGGTCTTGCAGCAAGGTTAAACTAATCAAAGTACTAGAAGTACTACAAAGAAATCCACAGAAGAGGAATTACCTGTGCAAAGCAAAATTCTAAGTGACTGACATGGGAAAGTAAAGTGCAAACATATAGAACCACTAATGTTATCAATCTGAAAGACAAGTAAGAAACAAAAAGATAACAATTGATGCTGACAATACTCACCTTGAGCCATGAATCAATTTACCCTGACAGTGAGTATTTAGAAAGGACATTTGTCTGATCACATAGTTAAATGCTACCATTATCTGCATACAATTGGGGGAAAAAACGCTTTTTCTTTTTCTTTTTTTTTTTTTTTTTTATTTTCCCATCTTAGGACCATATTAATGACGTACACTATAATACTGTATTATTTTTATTTTTATTTTTATTCCTTTCTTTTTTCTTTCTTTTTTTTTCCTTTTCCTTTTCCTTTTCCTTTTCCTTTTCCTTTTCCTTTTCCTTTTCCTTTTCCTTTTCCTTTTCCTTTTCCTTTTTTCCTTTTCCTTTTCCTTTCCTTTTCCTTTTCATTTTCATTTTTTCCTTTTCCTTTTCCTTTTCCTTTTCCTTTTCCTTTTCCTTTTCCTTTTCCTTTTCCTTTTCCTCTTCTTTTCTCTTTCTCTTTCTCTTTCTCTTTCTCTTTCTCTTTCTCTTTCT
>CM021765.1:154698430-154736079 GCA_011076525.1 Nettapus auritus
CCCTTACCCTTACCCTTACCCTTACCCTTACCCTTACCCTTACCCTTACCCTCTTCTGTTTCTTTCCTCTCTATACCTTCCCTCTTCCCTCCTCCACCCCCTACCTATTCTTCTTTCCCCCACCCCTTTCTGTCTTTGTATCTCTCTCTTTCTCTGTCTTGATTGTTTAGACTTTTCTTCTCTAGAATAATGGTAGTGTTTTCAGATAATGGTGAATTCATTTGCTTTTGATAACATTCTGGGGAAACACACAAACAAACAAACAAAACCACAAGACACAACCTAAAGGAAACATATTTATGATCACTGTGAACATCTTCATCATATCATCACCATGACAGCTGGAGATTCTAAAGAATGAGAATGTATATCACAGATTTTTTAGTTTTTGCACTGTCATGGCCAAAATACTCTACTGAAAATTGCAAAATCACGAATTCCTTTCAAATGTAACTTGAGCCATACTTGTGTCCTTACCGCTTTTTACAGCCCTCTCCTGGGAGGGAGAAGAGGTTTATTTCTGTTCCAGAAACCATATTTTCTGCCTCCAGAGTAAGTACTATCATCCTAAAGGTATTATATAAAAGCTAAATGATGGCTCAACCAACTTTTCTATCTATGCTTTAAAACAAAGAAAAAATTTACTGCCTAATGCATGGGAGATATCTCCTGGCTGCAAATCTTAATAAAAACTGACTCAAGATTTCAGGTACTTTAGTTTCCACTGCTGCAGGTGGAAAATTTATATGGAAAATATCTTGATTCCTGTTCTAGAAAAATAGAGGTGTTATGTGTTGCAGCTTCTGCATCATATATATTTAGGGAAGTGTAATAATAACATGGGAAGACTGTACAGTCCTTCTTGAGTCCAGTGCTGCTGGTCAAAGAACATTGAGGGTTTTACTGAATAAATATTAATATATTTATTATCAATACTGGAGTATTTTATGGTTAGTTATTGTGATAGATCCTTGAGTGTCATTTATTTTTAAAGCCATCACATGTTTTTAATGATCATTATTTTTAATATTTTTAACCAGCTTCATATTGTTAGTGGGAACCAGGAGGATAAACTGTATTTCCTGTTAGTTTTCTCTTTTGTAATAGGCATTAACATTTTAAAGCTACTTAGATATTTTTAACCTTTCTATTCTGTGTTTCAACTCTCTAAATGCACATATCAAACTTATTTCCCTGTAAACCAATCTCCCTTGAAGAAATATGGATCTCCTGTCTGACCTTCCTCCATTACTCAGTCTCAGAAGAATACTTAGATCTAATTCTTGTTTGCCTGCTTACACTGTTCATCTTGGGACCATTTTTGTCAAGTTTGGGGGAAGTACTGAACATAGGGAGTGGGGCTGCATGGGGCACTGCATCATAACCAGTGCCACAACAAAATAGCGGAGAGTCTTAGTGATTGGAGACTCCTTGTTGAGGGGCACTGAGGCTCCCATTTGTCGCACAGATAACCTATCCAGAGAGGTGTTCTGTCTTCCTGGATCACATGTAAGAGACATTAGGAAGTCTCTGCCACAGCTCATTAAACTGGAGGACTACTATCCTCTTGTCGTCATTCAGGTTGGGAAGTTGCAACTAGAAAAATGAGGAATATTAAAAAGGACTTTGCATCCCTGGGAAGGTTGTTGAAGGGATCAGGGATGCAGGTAGTGTTCTCCTCTGTCTTCCCACCGGGTGACCAGGACCCAGAAAGAAGGAGGAGAACGGGGCAGGTGAACAACTAGCTGAGGGGGTGGTGTCTGGACCAGGGCTTTGGGTATGTTGACGTTGGGCAGTCCTTTGAGAAGCTGGGTATGTGGGCTGCTGACAGACTCCAACTCAGCAAGTGGGGCAGAAGTTTGTTGGGGAGCAAGCTCTCTGGGCTGATTACCAGGGCTTTAAACTAGGTTTGACAGAGGTAGGGAGGGGAGGTAAAAGTGACAGAGAAGGGCTGGGGGAAGTCGTCACTGCTGTCACTGTTGAAGATAGTAGGGAAAAACCTCTGGGTTGTCCCATAGGATTGTCCAAGGGCTCCTCAGAGAAAGTAATGATCCCAATACCCCATCCGGAATCTTCTTCTTGCAACCCTGAAGGGGTAACTGCACCTGCTGCTTCCCTAAAGTGACTGTATACCAGTGAGTGGAGCATGGGAAATAAACAGGATGAGCCTGAGATCTGTGTTTGGTCACAGGGCCACGATCTCATTGCAATCACAGAGATGTAGTAGGACATCTCGCATGACTGGAACGCTGTCATGGAGGGCTATGTCCTCTTTAGGAAAGACAGGCCCAGGAAGCAAGGGGGTGGGGTTGCCTTTTATGTGAGGGAGCAATTAGAGTGTACTCAGCTCCACCTGGGGGAGGGTGAAGGACAAGTGGAGAGCTTGTGGGTGAGAATTAAGGGGTGGACTGGTATGGGGGACACTGTTGTGGGGGTGTACTACAGGTCACCAGATCAGGAAGAGGAAGAGGTTGATGAGGCCTGCCACAAGCACTTGGTAGTAGCCTCACGATCCCGGGTGCTGGTTCTCATGGGGGACTTCAATTATCCACACATCTGTTGGGTAAGCAACTTGGCCAGGCACGCACAGGCCAAACAGTTCCTACAATGCATTGAAGATAATTTTTGGATGCAGCTGGTGGAGGAGCCGATGAGGTGGGGGGTGCTTTCAGACCTTGTCCTTACCAACAGGGATCAGCTTCTTAGGGATGTGAAGGTTGGGGGCAGCTTGGGATGCAGCACCCACGAGATGGTGGAGTTCAAGATGGAACTTAGTGGAAGAAGTAAGGCTAAAAGCAGGATTGCTACCCTGGACTTTTGGAGAGCCAACTTTGACCTCTTCCGGGACCTGCCTGGGGGTATCTTGTGGGCTAGGTTGCTAGAAGGCAAGGGTGCTTGTGAGAGCTGGGCAACATTTAAACAGAACTTCTTCCAAGCTCAGGATCTGTGCATCCCGAAGAGTAGGAAATCGGGGAAGGGGGCAGGAAACCTGTGTGGATGAGCAAGGAGCTCATTGATAAGATCAAAAGGAAGAGGAAGGTGTATGAAATGTGGAAAAAGGGCCCTTGGGAGGAGTATAGAAGTATTGTCAGGGCCTGCAGGGACATGATGAGGAAGGCTGAAGCCCATCTAGAGGTGAGGCTTGCAAAAGAGATAAAGGATAATAAGAAGTTTTTTTTGTTGTTGTTGTTTGTTTGTTTTTTTTTTAATGTAAACAGTGAAAGGAAGACTAGGGATAATGTGGGTCCCTTGTTGAACGAGGGGGGTGTCCTGGTAATGGGAGACACCGAAAAGGTGGAGATACTGAATGCTTTCTTTGCTTCAGTCCTTGCTTCAAGGACTTCCCCCTGGGACTCGTCGACCCTGGAGGGAGGAGAAAGGGTCTGGCAAATGGAGGGCTCCCCCCTGATTGATGAGGGAGTGGTTCAGGAGCGTCTGAGTGGGATCAATGCACACAAGTCCATGGGTCCCGATGGGATGCATCTGCGTGTGCTAAGGGAGCAGACAGAAGTGATAGCTGAACCGCTCCCTATCATCTTTGAAAGGTCCTGGAGAACAGGACAGGTGCCTGAAGACTGGAGGACAGCCAGTGTCACTCCAGTCTTCAGGAAGGGCAAGAAGGAGGATCTGGGAAACTACAGGCCAGTCAGTCTCATCTCTGTCCCTGTAAAGATGTTGGAACAGCTTGTTCTGGATGCCCTCTCCAATGAATTGGAAGAGAAGAAGGTTATGAGGAGTAGTTAGCATGGATTCACCAAAGGGAAGTCATGCTCGACAAACCTCGTTGCCTTCTATGATGGCATCACCAGCTGGTAGATGGGGGAGAGCAGTGGATGTCATCTACCTTGACTTTAGCAAGGCTTTTGATACTGTCTCCCATGACATCCTGCTAGCAAAGCTGAGAAAGTGTGGGATAGAGGAGTGGACAGTGAGGTGGGTTGAGAACTGGCTGACTGGCCGAGCTCAGAGGGTGGTGATTGGTAGTGCAGAGTCCATCTGGAGACCAGTGACTAGCGGTGTTCCCCAGGGGTCGGTGCTGGGTCCGGTCTTGTTCAAAATCTTCACTGTGGGAAAAGAATTTGCAGGTGGCTTCGCGCTGTTTCACACGTCCCTGAATTAGAGATAATGAGGAAGCAAGCGGCAAAAAACCAAAAACTTGAGCAAGGTTGAGATAAAGAAAATTAGCTACAGTGCTAAGGATGAGCTTTGGGTGGTGGCCAATTGCTGGCTGGCTCGAGGTCTGTGTCTGAGGGTCTCTAACCAATTGCATGTCAGATTCGGGCGCATGGACAGTATGTGGGGCTACGGGGAAAGTATATGTAGAAGTGAAAAATAGCAATAAAGGCCTTCTGTTCAAGAGCCATCGGGAGTCCGTGTCTTGTATCCCTTCACTTCATCAACGATCTTGACCAGGGAATAGTTGCTGCCCTCAGCAAGAATGCCGACGACACAAAGCTGGGAGGAGTGGCTGACATGCCAGAAGGCTGTGCTATCATTCGGCAAGACTTGGACAGGCTGGAGAGATGGGCAGGAAAAAAAACAAATGAGGTTTAATAAGAGCAAGTGTAGAGTCCTGCACCTGGGAAGGAATAACCACATGTATCAGTACAGGCTGGGGGATGACCTGCTAGAGAGGAGCTCTGAGAAGGACCTGGGGGTCCTGGTGGACAACGGATTGACCATAAGCCAGCAGTGTGCCCTGGTGACCAAAAGGGCCAGCGGGATCCTGGCATGCATTAAAAGTAGTGTGGCCAGCAGGTCAAGGGAGGTGATCTTCCCCCTCTACTCTGCCCTGGTCAGGCCTCACCTGGAGTACTGTGTCCAGTTCTGGGATACCTGGTAAAAAAAGACAGAGATCTTCTGGAAAGAGTGCAGCGGAGGGCCACAAAGATGATACGGGCCTGGAGCATCTTTCCTATGAGGAAAGGCTGAGAGTCCTGGATCTATTCAGCCTAGAGAAAAGAAGACTGAAAGGGGATCTCATCAATGTGTATAAATACCTGAGGTGTGGGAGACGGAGGGATTTGGCCAACCTCTTCTCAGTGATTTGTGGGGACAGGACAAGGGGTAATGGCCACAAGATGGAGCACAGGAAGTTCCGCACCAAGATGTGAAAGAACTTCTTCGCACTGGAACAGGCTTCCCAGGAAGGTTGTGGAGTCTCCTTCTCTGGAGATATTCAAGGACCGTCTGGATGCCTACCTGGGCAGCCTGCTCTGAGGAACCTGCTTTGGCAGGGGGGTTGGAGCTGATGATCTTTCAAGGTCCCTTCCAACCCCTACAGTTCTGTGATTCTGTGGTAGTTCAAAGGCAGCTATATATATATATATAATAAAATAAAATAAAATAAAATAAAATAAAATAAAATAAAATAAAATTATAGTCTTCTTTTCAAATTAATCATAAGAAAAATTATATCTGACCAGTAGAGGGAGATATAATACTGGAAAAATATTTTTCATTTCCATGTTTTAATACATACTGAAGCTGTTTTTAATTTTTTTAAATTATTTTTATTGTTTTGAAGATTTTTTTTGTTAGTTGACCACAAGTAGACTAATATTTCTAGGGCATACATATAAATGGAATTCTAACACAATATTTATAGATCAAAGCATTCCCTGGACACTAAGTGATATTGCTTATAACAACAAAATTTTCATCAGCTCTACAGGGATCAAGAGTCAAATGACATAAAAAGACACAAGTGACATCTCTAAATAATTCTGTAAAAATATAAACCAGGAACATATCCCTTAAGTAAAAAAATAAATTACATTTATCTATATGCTCAAGTACAAACTTAGCTTCTACAGTATTAGACGAGCTACATAAATATTCTGGTCTACAATCTAAAGACATAGATTGCATGCTCCATGGACTGCCATATGGGATTTAAATGGACTCTATGTAAATATAGTATAACTGGCACCATTATTTATTTTATTTTTTCTCCCTTCTCCTCCCTCCCTAAATTAATTAATCATACTTAAATGTTAGCAGAAGGGGAAAGATTTAGAGTTTTATTTACAAATTGTTATGAGAACTTCTCTAAAAATAAGCACAGTTAACATCAGTGTTACCGTTAATATTCTATCTACTACTATGCACCTTTATATTAAAAAAATAGCTTCCAGAAGCAGAGAAAATTTACCATTTTCCCTAACTTATACATATCAACATGTCAGTTATAACTTCTTTGTTCTTCATTTCAGCCATTTTTTGTTCCATCCTTTCTGCTATTAGGCATTGAAATTGTTGTGGCTTTAAATTCTGTATGAATTTTTCTTTTTGTCTATGGGAATTATGCAATTATCTTCAAAGAAACCTTACAAACAGCAAAACCATCCCTGTGGCAACATATAAGGCTAAAAGAAACTTCACCTCTGTGAGCTTTCAGCTTTAATGGTGTCATGCTTTGTCTGAAGCAAACTTTTCTCCATTAGCTACCAACTGACACAAATTGGTGGTTTATAGTCTATGCTTACTGGAATAGAATATCTTTCTTTGGACAGCCATCTTGTAAATCAACACAATTTCAAAAGCAACAGAATAATTGGATGCTTCAATAATATGACAAGTTGTCCTATTTAGGTTTTGATAGTACCATAAGGAGAAGTATAAGATAAAATTAAAAAGCAATGCACAATGTCTTAGGGGATTTGACTTTAAAAGTATACACCAGACAAAATCAACAAAAATACCTCTGACTACCTTTTTTTTTCTTTTTATTTATTTATTTATTTATTTATTTATTTTTATTATGTGGTCTATTCTTATCTTGATATAGTATAATATTTTTAATAATCACTTTGAGTAATTTGGGTAAATACTTTTTAGAGCTCAAATACTGTTCAAATGATTCGTTCTTTCAGGGATGTTCACAAAAAGATAAATTATATAGTCAGAGATGAACATTAGAACTGTCCATTCTAACAAAAGCTAGACTTGCTTTAATTATGCTGTATAAGACGAATTAGTGTATATTTGATTTGTTTGTACTGATATCACAGTAGATTACACAAAAATACCATTCATTTAACAGCTGATTTGATTAAAACTGCAAGTACTGCATCTAAGTGTTGCTGAAGAGTAACCTTTGTTGCTTAGTAACACCACATAAAACCTAAATGGTGACACAGGAAGCTACAATCATTCTGATTATTAATCACTGTATTTTCTATGCTTATGAAAAATTTACTTAGTTTGGTTTAGTATATTTTACTAGTTTTAATATTTTTCTTGTAAAATTTGCCAACAGCATTATCTCAGTAAATATTACATTGATTTACATATTTTATTATTAGATCTTGTATGAAGTGAAAAGTATGAAAGTGAAGTACATTTTTAATAATATATGAAAAACAGAGTTCTGGTATATATTGAAATGGAAAGTAAAGAGGTTTATATTGCTATGTAGAACATGAAAAATATAAATGTTGTTATCAAATTAAAGAAGGTCCTTATTAGGGAGTAATTGTTAAAAAGTTTGAGTGTCCAGTACCATGGTTTTATTTACAATCTGATCAACATCTAGCACTGAAAATTCAACTTACTGAAATTTGATTGTACAGATTTGTATTCTTTATCAGAAGCTGCACAAGATTTAATGATAACAAAATAATAATTATAGTAATAGTAATTGTAATCATAATAGTAATTATAGTAATAACAACAACAACATAAAATATTGCATTTTTTTTTTAATTAGGGTTTGGGAGGAATTATAATTATTTATATGCTGGTTATCCCCTGGTATTTCTTGCTAATCTACTAGGTTTCCAGCTTTTATATCAGAGACATGAGGGGTTTTGTTTTCCATCTTACTAAGTAACCTGGGACTATATCAAAAGACCTAACTTCTTTCAGATATTGCAAATTAAAAGATAGCAGAAGATTGACTTCAGGAGGAAAAGGGGTCATCACTCATTTGCTGTAAGTGTTCAGAGAAAATGTTTGAGTTATAAATAGTTATCACATTGTAAAATAATATATCCTTAAATTAAGTGCAATCATACACTGATACTTAAATCTGAGTTGTGGTTTCAATTCTAAATACTTTCCTTCTTTTTTTTTTTTTTTTTTTTCTGGAATTTGTATCTTGGTCATAAAACTTTGCTCAGAGCTAAGCAGTGTTGCACAAGGTATACACTTACAGAGTGAGCTATTAATACCTTTTAAAAAACACTACAACCAACAAAAAATTGGTACTATTCTTTGTGTCTAAAAATGCTGACTAAACATAATTTGACTGACTAAAAACTATGTATAAAGTTTTCCTAATATTTTTGTCATATCAGACAAGGAAAACACACAGTAATGCTACATGTACTGCTGTTAGGCGGATTGAAACTATTGCATCTAAAATCAAATCAATGTCTTTATAACAGAAGAGAAAGATCATCTCAGAGACCGCTGGAGAACCAACAGATGAAATACATTATGCATGAATAAGTAGGAAAAGAGGTAAACTGATATTTATAAAGATGATGAGAATTGATCTATATACTTCTGAATTCGTTTCTTCTGTCCTTAAAATATGCAAGTATTTAGAACAAATATTTAAGGACAAATAATCAAAACCTCGGTTAATTAAATAAACATGATGAAAGCTTACACACGAATATACTGTGTCAGATAACAATAGATGTTTTGTTGTATGGAAGGGAAAACATCAGTTTGTGTAGGAATCATGACAGGAACTTGTTGAGGACTGGGAGCTCAATATTCAGTTCTGACCTTGGCTTAAAATTTGAAATGACGTAATGAAATTAGATGATATCACAAATTGGCAATCATTTTGATTAGAGAGGAACAGTAAAATATTATATATAAATAAATGAACGGTATTAAAGAGTGAAGTAATAGGACAAGGGGGAATTTATGAGTACAAAGTGAAAGTCCATTCATTTAGAACCTGAGAAAAATAATTTTTAGCACAGCCTTGGACTTGGAGACAAGCTGGAATTTTCTCTGCTGGAAACAAATTATGAATGGAAAAAAAAAAAAAAACAGGTATGTGCGTATTTATGATTTTATATGTATTTATGTATATGTATATGTAATTATATGTATATATGTATTTTTATAAGCATGACATTAAATCAATTATGGAATAAATATGTGAGAAGTGAAACTGTGGTCCCCCAGTTCGGTAAGAAATTTGATTCTAGCTAAGCAGAAGTCTTAGTACCTTGTGCAAGACATTGTTGAGACTTCATTTAGAGTCAGTATACAGATTTAGTTTCTTGAGTTCAAGAAGTATCATGGACATATAAAATGAAAGACAAAGAAAAAATATATTTGAAAAAGAAATTAGCAAAGCATTACTCAGTGACTCACTTAGCAAATGAAATTCAGAGACTATGTCTATCCTATACACTGGGGAAAAAGCTCCAGCAGTTGATCCTATCTATTCACTATCTGTACTGCTTTGATATAGCTCTTAAGTATGTAGAAAATTAAACAACTGTCTACTTTGCTTTGTTTCTCAAAGGATCGTTTGTTGTGAGGTTGCTGAGGGTTGAAGAAGCTGGTTGCTGCCACAGTGGTGCACCAGTGTCAATACTACATCAGCTGAGACTCCCTGATTCCCACCCATAAGCCGATTCACTGACTGGTAAGCGAAGGTGTGATCAAGACTCACTCCCTCTTTATAGCCCCATATGGCCAGTGCAAAAGTCTAATGGAGAGTGGAAGCTAATAATGGGCTATTGTGGCCTGAGTGAAGTCATGCCACTGCTAAATGCTGCTGTGCCACATATGCTAGAACTTCAATGTGAACTGGAGTCAAAGGCAGCCAAGCGCTATGCCACAACTGATACCGCTAATGTATTTTCCTTGATCCCTTTGCGTTCAGGCCACAATTTGTTTTCACACGGAAAGGGCCTTCAGTACACCTGGAATTGACTGCTCAAGAGGTATAAACACAGCCCTGCCATTTGACATGGACTGATCCAGACTGCACTGGAACAGAATGAAGCTCCTAACCATCTGCAATATATGTATGACATCTTATTTGGGCACAAACTGATGCACAGAAAGATCCATCTGAATATGACAGGGCACTTTACTGTGAGGGTGACAGAGCACTGGAACAGCTTGCCCAGAGAGATTGTGGAGTCTCCTTCTCTGGAGATATTCAAAACCCACCTGGATGCCATCCTGTATGATGTGCTGTAGGTGATCCTGTTTGGCTGGTCAGTTACCTAAACTAATGAAGAATTAATTTCAGATTATATAAAAAAAGTTTCCGAGGTAAAACTTCATAACAATAAACCAATTAATCCTTTCCAACTAAATCATGCATAAGGAAGTATTAACTAGTTCAGTTCTTTGTAGTGTTTTCTACTAATTTGCTAAAAGTTCTTCAGAGTTCCCCTTAGAAACATTTTAAAGAATTAACATGACATTTACCGCTTTCTACCATCAGCTGTCCAGAAAGTATTAAATTACAACAGTATTCAGCTAATGCATTCTTAAGTTGTGTTAGAGCTCTATGATGAACACTGGTACTTCTTCTGCAATGATTTTGTTAAATGGGGAATGAAGTCCCTTTCCCAGTAAAGACTGATGTAAATATATCTTTTTTTAATTAATATTTTTATTTTAACTTATCTATAATGGTCTTAATTTTCATGAGCACTCTATCATGCATTTTGGCCATAAGAAGGTGTTTGAATAAATCTTCAATATTCGATTTTTTCTTCTTCTGATGATGATGATGATGATTATTATTATTATTAACATTGTCTTCTGCTTTTTAGTAAGGAATTGCCATGAAAACAGTTCTGGTTTTGGAGACATCAGAACCATTTTTACCTCAGGATTCTGTTTATATTCTGAGTAACTTTAACATGGAAGAAAACATAAACACAAATAGAAGAATCCATTTACATTTTATGGGTTACATGTTCTAGTAATTTTTTAAAGAGTATTTCATTATTGCCAATAACATCATAAAAGAAAAAAAAAGATAATTAAAATGACATAAATCAGGCAGATATCTAAATCTGACATTTATAATACTATATATATATTGTTTTACTACACTGCAATGAGTATTGTTACTAGTGTAACAGGGTTAGGTGCTAACAAGAGAGGATGTTTTGGGCAAATTAAGAAAATTAATTTACCATACAGGTATTAAACCAGAATACCGATAGAAATAATAAAATAATTTTAAGATAATTTAGGGATGAAAGATCTCAACATTTATGGACTCAAGAATTATTCTGACCTGGACATCCTTCTGTCTCCTGTTTTAAATTAGAGGATTTTATTATTGTTGTTGATGATAATTTGATTTATTTTTTTCTTACTTCTCATTAGTCACTGGAATGTCCTTAAGTAAAATGTCTTAATTTCAATCACAGTGCAACAGGGATAATTACTGGGCCCATATCAGAGTAAGGGAAAATATAATGTGGATATAAAATGACACAAAATAATTAAACAAACAAACAACAACAACAACAAAAAAAACTAAAATTATACCACTGCTAACAATCATGCTCATGTTTTTTATTTTTCTGTATTTATTTTATTGTGGGAGTTAAATCCAGTTTCACCTCTGCTCAGTTTATGGTAAATGGTATACCAAATCATCTTTTTTCTTGTAATAAACTGCATTACCACATCTGTATAACATGCACAGTGCATCTATACTTCTGAGTAACAAGGTCTCTAACATTTTTTGTAACCCATTATTGATATATTGTGATAGTACTTAATAGTATAACACATGCTTTAAGCCTCTTCCAGCTGGCATGGTCAGATACTGCTTACTTCCAGTTCCCTGATAATGTGAATTTGATTATCATTGTCTATTTCAGAAATATAGGAATGCATAGCAATGGAGTTAATCACTAGTTCTGTACCTATAATGTTCCCATAAAGATCTGTCACAATGACATGAATAGAGAAGGCATGACTCATTTACAATGCTGACTCTCTACTTCTCCACAACTTCAAAGCATATTTAACACAAACTATAGGAGTATGATGAGTGCTAGAAGAAAGGAAAATCAGGCCAACATAAAGTAAGACTATAGGAAAATATTCATGGACCTTAATTTTTCTCTGGAAAACCTACAAGTGATTTACATGAGTACATAGGTATAAACCTGCTATCTTTCTTTCCAGACAGTCTTCAAACGTCTCTGTCATCTCAGTATAAGAGGGGACTCAAGAGGTGAATAGTTTAAAAGAACCCATAGGCCAGACAAAAATATGTGAAATGTTTTCAAATTGTCAAATATATTTATACACTTGAAAGAAATATTAATGATGGATAAAATGAAATATCCAATATTAGTCTAAAAACGAAAAAAAAAAAATAAAAATAGTGCAAATATTAAAGTTCCTATCTTAACTGAATAAATGCATACATATATTAATAAACATGTTTCAACTAAACACTTTGATATCTACAATTAATATCTATCTATGCATATTTACAATTAAAATCTATCTATGCAAATATCAGATAATAAAGAAAAATATTGGGAAAAGCATTTCAGTAAGTGCATTCAAATCTTGATTAATAGAATGATCCTCAATATTATAGCTGCATTTATTATAAATGTTAGCCTTAATTTAATTAATAAGTTAAAAAGATCAGTATTGTAATAATACAGTTAGATTAAAACATAATAAGATGGGTGAGCAATTGGCTGATCTGTCAGACCCAGAGGGTTCTTGTAAATGTGGTTACATCAGTCTGGTGCCTAGTAGGGTTCCCCAAGGCTCCATTTCAGGAGCAGTCCTCGTCAGTGTTTTCATAAATTATTTGGATAATGGACTTAAAGTTTTTTTGAGAAAGTTCTCAGATGATACCAAATTGGTTGGAACTGTGGACTCTGTCGAGTGTGATGAAGCCTTGCAGAGAGATCTGGACAAATTAGAGAGCTGGGCAATCACCAACAATATGAAGTTTAACAAGAACAAGTGTTGGATTCTGCACGTGGTAAGGGGCAATCCTGGTTATACGTACAGACTGGTGAATGAGATGCTGGAGAGCAGCCCCACAGAAAGGGAACTCGGAGTGTTGATCGACAACAAGCTGAGCATGAACAAACAGTGCCTCTTGGCATCCAGGAGGGCCAACTGTATCCTGGGATACATCGATAACAGCATTTCCATCTGGTCAAGGGAAAGGAGTCTCTCACTCTGCTCTGGTGCAGCCTCAGCTTGAGTACTGTGTGCAGTTTTGGGTGCCAAAGTACATGAAATATATAAAGATGTTAGAGAGTGTCCAAAGGAGGGAAATAAAGTTGGTAAAAAGTCTAGAGGGGAAGACATATGAGGAGTGGCTGAAGTCACTTGGATTATTCAGCCAAGAGAAGAGGAGACTGAGGGGAGGCCTCATCACAGTCTGCAGCTTCTTCATGAGGAGGAGCAGAGGGGTAAGCGCTGATCTCTCTGGTGATTTGAGGAAATGGCTTGACGCTGCAACAAGGGTGGTTCAGGCAGGATAACAGAAAAAGGTTAAACCACCCATCAAGAGGGTGGTTTGACACTGGAACAGGCTCCATAGGGAAGTGGTCATGGCATCAAGCCTTCCAGAGTTCAAGAAACCTTTGGACAACACTCTCTGAAACATGTTCTTAATTTTTGGGTGGTCCTTTGGAGACCTAGAAGTTGGACTTGATGATCCTTGTGGGTCCCCTCCAACTCAGATATTCTGTGATTCTATAATAAGTCCTTACAAACAAAGATTGAAATAATATTAAGAAATTAAATAAAATATATCTTTTTTCTATTCCGATCAAAATAAATTAGTATTTTAACACACTTTTGGAAAATAGCTTCATTTAGTTCTAAGATATCTCTGTTAAAACAGTATATTGTTTTGGACTTAACATTTATTTCTAAGAGATCAAAATTACTTAATTTATAAAACAATAAACAAAGATCTACATAATTACCTCCAAAATAAAGTTCTGACCGTTTTAAATACCTTATGATGGGATGAATCATATTCTAGACGTGTCCTCTTATTTATTCATGGAATAAAACCTCTAGCTGGCTAGCTCAGATGTCAATGTCTACAACATAAAGATTTAAAAGCAGATGAGATAAATCACACTGTATTTGACTTACCTCAGTGGAAAAAAATATGAATTGCTATATAATTCTTACTAAGCTTCTTATGTGTTGTGGAAGGAAATGACATTTTCAATTGTATTAGAAATAGGGGAGCTAAAGATAACTTTTTGCTGTGTATGATGACTGCAAACACTACACCTATTTCATCTACACTGCAGCATAATTTCTGAAGTGAAAAAAAAGTGTTAAGATTCTGCCTGAAGAAGCTTAAGGAGGAAGAGGGCTGCATAACTTATTCTAGCTCCAATAAATTCAAAGTATTCTGAGCCTATTCTCTGGCAGCAGTCACATAATGTCCTGTACAAATAAATATGCTGATATACACAGCATAGGTAGACTTGTCAAGACTATTTTGATAAAGGTTCATGGCACTTGCTATACCCTTAATCATGCCCAGGAAAACATGGAATAGTGTTAACAGAAATGAAGGACGATCAAGCCAAGGTTTGTTCTACAAGTCTGCCTAAGATCAGCTTCCAAAGTCAGGAAATATTGCCTAATAGTATTACCTCTAGCACAGATATTGCCTTAGATCTCATGAATACCCCTGCTCCGTACTTATAAAATAGGAAAAATGAATCCATCACTTTTTTTTTTTTTTTCTTTTTTTTTTTTTATGCTGTACCTTGTTTTTTACTTCCATTTTGTCTAGAAATATAGTAGAAATGGAGACCACTTCATGGCTCAGTTTTGTTTATTAATTTGCCACTACTCATAAGAAATAATGACCACTAATTTTTATATTGACAAGCACAGCCACATCTGATATACTTCAAATATTGGAGCTTTGGAAAAGAAGGAGACAGGAAAAAAAATGTCATGTCTGCCTCTAGTAATGGTTCCCAGTAATCACCACATAAAATAAGAGAATAAAAAAAGAGTTGAAAAGGGAGATTGATATTAAAATGACAATTGAGGAAAGGCAGAATATTCTGGTGAAACATAAAGGGTATGGTTACTGTCAAAACATTTTGGTATACACAACAAAGTGACATTTGCAAAAACCCAAATTTGATCTTTTGGAACAGGAAAAAAATGTTTGGCTAGAGAGAATAAGAAAGAATTACTAGGAAATATTAAAAAAAAAAAAATGAAAACTTCGGTGTATGTTCGCTTAATACATCAAATTAAATTCAAGTTATATAGGGTAAATGAGTTCATACATATGCTTCTTAGAATATATGTCATACTGAAGAATAATTTTGTCCCACTCATAGCTACACTGCATAGAACATTTAATGGTAATAAATTTTATATTACATAAAAATTAATATCCACTTATTACATCTGTGCAATTGCAATGATTTTTTTACCATTGTGATTTTTTTTTCATTGTTTGATGTCAGATTTTTTTTTTTTAACCATTTGAATAAACAAATTTGATGAATATTTTTGTTAGTGAATAAGAATACAAACTGTGGTTTTTATCATTCATCTTTGTTTCCAGAATGTAAATCCTTGCCTGGTGGAAGAGTAGGGGGTGTAGGGGGTAGGGGGGAGGGAGCACAGAACAATACTTTATCACATCAGTAGAATGCAAGTTTTGGAATTCCATACAGTGTCTGCAGTCTGACTCATGCATACTAATCATTTAAAAAAATATTATTGTCTTTATTTTTTTCATGAATCAGATATGGTCTCCAGGGTGATTCATAGTTTGTAATTTTCTACATATTATTCTACTTAGTTACAATAAAATATA
The DNA here is from genome assembly GCA_011076525.1 of Nettapus auritus. NCBI lineage: Eukaryota > Metazoa > Chordata > Aves > Anseriformes > Anatidae > Nettapus > Nettapus auritus. The sequence goes on from CM021765.1 coordinate 154,714,242, forward strand.
TATTTGGGGAGGATGTGGGATAAAGTTAAAAATGATTTTGTTGTTGTTGTTGTTGTTGTTGTTGTAGAATTTTCTTGCAATGTCTTGCCATCTTAATGTCCTTAAATATGTCCCAGACCCCTTATATAAGTTAATCTGAATTCTCTCAGCAGTACAGTCCATATGTCCCTTAATTTCAACAAATTAACAGAGATAGCTATAAAGCAGGCAGTCTGGTAAACTATTGCCTATATCTGAGGGAATAATTTATCCCTATGAATTGCAGCAAAAGGCAATTTTGTCTCATTACAGTCAGCATATTGAAATGTTAGCTTTTCCCTCATGGGTACTTAGAACAGATTTGTAACTGTTGTAGGTATTGAATTTAAAATGTCCCTCCATTTGGGAATGAGAAGACCCAAGTTTACTTTTGAATATATGACACTTACATACTAAGGACTGCAATAAACTTAGTACATTCTTACAGATGTCCCTATGATAGTTTGAAAATACAGCACTTCATTTTTTTAGAAAAGATTTACCAGATTTCAGTTTTAATCTGTTTCACTTAATAATCAAAAAGCTATGTTAATCTAACCTAGAAATACGTCATTTCAAATGTGCAAATAATTGAAAATGTTGGCCTTTTCTAAAGATTATTTAAAATCTTTTCAAAAACTATTCTGAGTTTTTGAAACATAATTCACTGCAAGGGTCACAAAAGATATATATATAAAGGCACCCAGGCATCCCTCCACACACCCTTCCACCCATATGGTCCATGTGGATAAGCTATTTACCTTAGGCTAGGAAAGTGACCTCCCCTCAGGAGAAAAAAAAAAAAAAAAAAAAAAAAAAGGCAATTTACATTCAATTTCCACTGATAATATCCCAAATATCTTGACTTTTTAAATAGAAGTCAAACAAAAAGAGAAAGGAACAGAAAGAGAAGAAATAAAACAGAAAAAAAAAAAAAGGTATTTCCCCCTCTGAAGCAGAAGTGCCTCATGGACAATAAGCTAGTAAGTCTTCTAAATGAATCTTTTTCTTTATATGTCATTCCTGGTAAAGCAGTTCTTCAGTACAATCTGAACAGTAGAATTTCAGCCTAAATTATTATACTGAAATAAATAATTATTTGTTAAATTCTGCTTATTGGTTTTAATTCTTGTTTAATTCATTTCATTTCCAATGAAATGTATAACAACTGATAAGCATCTGCAAAATAAATAATTAAATAAAATCATATTAGCAAAGAAGTTTTATTGAGTTCATCCTTTCATGTGACAATGTGCTTATGTAATAGAGAAATTAAGCAAAAATTACAGTAATCCACCCAAAGCTAATGATCTCTTAGTTGTTTTGCAGCTCATTATCTATCAGACCAATCCTACTCAGAGTACTCTTAAAAGTTATTCATTTCCTGCATTGTTTGTTCAGCTCCTGATTTTTGTCTTAATGTGTATTAAAATGTGTGTTAATTGAACAATGTTAAGAAAAAGTGAGAAACCTGCATTATCTTCTACTTTTCAAAAATGACTCAAAGAAAAATTGATTTTGATGTTATTGTAGTTTTGTATTGTTTTGTTTTCTTCTGCTGTGTTTTAATGTTTACTCAATATTTTTTATATATATTATAATGTCACATCTGAATAAATGTGTAATCAGCTCTGGAAACAGAACAGATCCTTCAGCCACTTCTATTTAAGAGTAGTGAAGAGGTCTGAGTTAGCAGATGGAAAATCCAGATGCAGTTTCTCCAGACTCTAATCAGCTGTCAGTTCAGTGACAGAAGACTACTCTGGTCACCTGCACTCCTCTAAACACAGGATTTTCCCATCAAATCTGCAAGAAATGCTGCTGCTTTTACAGCCTTGTTGATCAGTGAACCAAAAGCTTTGGTTTAAACTGTTGATCAGCTTAAACAAAAATTATTATGCTATGCTGCTTATAAATTTCATCGATTTTGCAAGCCAAAAGTCAGCCCTTTGGAAAGCGTCTTCCCCCATACCAGCTTGTTGTCTTCTGTTATGAAACTGTATTGATATCTTAGTATTGATTGAAGCATTCATACTGTAACACTATCATACATAGCTGTCCACTGTAATCCTAATTTTTTAGACAGTTTGCAAATTATAGTTACCAAAGAAATACCCTTAGTATTTTTCATGCTCCACTGTATGAGCTACAGCATGTACAGTAGGTACCTTCTCACAGCACTTAAGTAGCATGATATTTCGTCTGGTCAAATCCTACTGAAGTTCTTGGAAGCCTCCTGTCAACATGAACAGACTTTGCAGCAGAGCTTACATAAATACTCTGGCTACTCTCCTGCTTGCCTCATAAGGATGGATAGTCTGTTCAGAAAAGCAGCTACAATAAGACACAGTTTGTACTCATGCAGCAGATGGGCACATCTATAAGATGAGATGATAAGAAAGCCAATAGTGGTTCAGACCAAGGTTGATCTTACTTGATAATAGACAGCAGGAGAAAGAACAAAAGAAATATGATAAGCATGACGTAATCTTTTATCACAGAGTCGCTAGTAAACATTGTTTTAGGGACTTTCTAATTGTGAACCCAGTCACCTTTTCAACACTTTTGCTTTGCAGAGTGTTTCTGAAGAAAATATTTTCCTTTTCTTTTGATATTCTAACTGCTAATTTCTCTATTCTGAAAAAGCAAAAGAAAACAATACAGAAATTATTATTATTACTATTATTATTATTATTATTATTATTTTAAATCTATTTGCCTTCTCTAGTCATACAATTTTATACAGTTCTTTACCAAGTTAAGGAAACCTATTAAATCTCTTTCTGTGAAAAATATTCCATGTCCCCGTTTTTTGTTGTTGTTTGTTTGTTTTCCTGTCACTTTTGTTTATTCATTATTTATTTGTTCATGTTCTGCACTTAGGACCCAAGGAGATAGCATGAAGCTCCATCAGAGGATATTTGGGCTGAATATTAGGAAAAGGTTCTTCACTGAGATTGTGGTTGGCACTGGGACAGGCTCCCCAGGGAAGTGGTCATGGCCCCATGCCCTCCAGGGATTTCAAGAAGCATTTAGACAAGACTGTCAGAAATATGGTCTGATTTTTTGTGTTCTGTGTAGAATGAGGAGTTAGACTGACTGATTCCTGTGGGTCCCTTCCAACTGAAGGTTCTATGATTCATATGATGCTACTTTCTTTCCTAGACCTACAAAAAGGGCCAGGAATAATAATAACAACAAAAAATATATCCCTTATTTATTTACATCATCAGATCTAATATGTTCCTTTTTCTTTTTTCTTTTTTTTTTTCTTTTTTTCTTTTTTCTTTTCTTTTTTCAGATTTGACTAATAATTCACATTGCTTTTAAAATTTAGATACCTATCAAATGCTGAGTATTTTTTATATGTATGTATTTATTTCATAAATAATTCCTCAAGATTTTCTACTGTATGACTTAACTTTTAATTTTCTGAAATGCTGAGATGATTTTTTAGATAAGAATTAGTAATTACTTTAAGACATGTTTTCTCATCTTTTTATATGTTTATGTGCAAAATCTCAACCCTGAGTGTCAAACCTACCGAGTTTCATGTGCTGGACTTAAAAGAATAGCTATGTTGTTTAGCTGGTAAATCTGAAGCAGCCCAGATTATTTTTAAATTGTAATTACCTCCTGTCATCAACATTTAGGGCTTCAGCTAATGAGTATTAATTTGCATACTTTGCTTTGACTTAAATTGGATTATTTTCATATCTTATTTCTCAGCATATAAATAATTATATAATTGCTTGCTATATTACTTTGATAATCTGTATGTTCCTTTTCTGCTATTCCAAGCAAAAGATACTCAGTTCAAGTGTTTTAAACCAAAATCCTGATCAAAAGAATTTATGAACTTATTAAAGACAGGTAATTAGCTAACAATCAGTAAACCATACATTAAGGATCAGTATTAGTAATACAACATACAAACCATAACAATAGCTTTGCATGATGTTACTAAACGCTTGGGTACTCTCTCTTCACTAGTTGTGAAGGGTGCTGCACTAGGGTGCTGGTTGCTCTCATAAAACTCACAGGGAGGCTGCACTGCCCAGCGTGGGAAGTGACTGAGGTACCTGTCCCCTGGTCAGTGCTGACAGGGACAGGCCCCCATGGAGGTTGTTGCTTCTTCCTCAGGGTTTCTACACTTATGCTCAAAATGTTTATGCTTATTGTATACTTATTAGGCTGACTCCTTTACATTGAAAGTCCCTCTGGTATTTCCTAGTTAACGGTTTGATCCAGCTGATGGATCAGCTGTGGGCTGATGTTTGTTTTTCTTTTTAACATCCTAAGTGATGTCTGTCTTCCTCTTGAACAAGATGAGTTTTGTACCCTTAGTAGAGTTTTATTCAGTACATAAACACACACACATAGGCACGTACACACATACACAACACGTGAGGGTTAAACTCACAGTCTCATTTTAGCAGCTGTTGTTAAGAAGGCCACTTATAGTGTAGGTACACATACACATTTCTCTCTTCCAAACATTTTTTTTCTGTAAGTTTCCTCAAGGTTATGATTGAAGAATGAATATGCAAAGACATGTATGAGTAGTATCCCTTTTTTTGGTCTTTTTCTCTCCTCAAACTTGTATGCTTACATAGGCAGAGATACATGCTTGTTTAGCTATGTGGGAATATTAGAAATACTATAGAAGTAGAACTGGAGCTGATGATCTAAAATAATGTCATAAATTAAAACATTTAATACCATTTAAATTTGTAATTTAGGTAACTTTTAGCTGTATTTAACCACCAACAGTGGAATCAGATATATTAATTTATTTAAGTTTTAAATGCTATAATGTGCTTTAAAATTCATAAGGAGTAATACAAAAGAAACAACAAGAACTAAAAGGGATCTTCTTCCATTCCATTGCACAATCATTTCTCAAGAATGCATACAGTTCTATAAGGGAAAATAAATAATCCTTAATTTTATACATAACCAAGGGAGATTAATACAATCTTTCAAAATTTTAGAGGTAAGAAATTATTGCCATTGTAATTTGTATATATATTATTGGTTTGGGACTGACTTTTTGAGCTGATCCAGCTGCATTTTGTGGGTAAGATGTTTTCATGCACCTCTACAGGCACAGTCATTTCATGTAGAACCAGTCACACCAGGGTTAATGGCAACAGAAGAACTCTTCAGGTAAATGCTGGACCATTCATATCAGTGACAAACACTATTAAACTTCACATGAGAGAAAAGAATAGACTTCAAGGAATACTGATATAGATTAAAAAACAAACAAACAACAACAACAAAACACAACTGTTTCTTCTTGCCAGATTGATGTGTTTATCATGTATTTAGAAAGTATCCAATAAACAGATATATTTAGAGACAAACAATTCAAAACAACACATTGCTCATTTATACATATATAATATATATATATTATATATATATATATAATTTCTTCTTTCTACAACTGTAAAAATGTAGGTAGGATTAACTGATATTTTTAAAGACCATACAATAATGGTGAGCTTTCAGAGTCCAAGCCTGGAAAGTTCCAGTTTCAGTATTGGTATATTCATACAATTTTGAATAGTTATCAAAATAAATGTGTGTTATTTCAAGATTATAGCCATATAGCAAAAAAAATGTGTATCTCTGAAATCAAAGGTGTTTTCACTAAACTGTCTTCTAAAGTAAAATCTGGATATTCATTTTAAGTGCTGGAACATAACCTTTTTTTTTTTTTTTTTTTTTTTTTTTTTTTTTAAAAATTTTTTATCCAAGGACAAATTTCCAAAAAGAGACTTGCAGAAAGAAGTATAACAACTAACCAAAGTGTTCAACGCACATTCCCACAGAATTGCCAAAGGCAAGGTTTAAATGAACAGCAGATTGGTGTTCAAGTTCAAGTTCAGTGGACACAGCATATCACTTTGAGAAACTTTCTTATCCTGTTGGTGGATTGATCAGAACAGAGCTCTGCTCCTGGTTCTGCCATAGAGGATAAATGACCCTCTCTGGCTTGTCAACCTGTCAGTGTGGTTTGACCTAAAATATAGACCCAAATTTTGCTCTGAGTAACTTTTAAGATATTGATTCCCCAAAGTAGACATAGATATTACACAGGAGCTGGGATAGATTCTGAAAAAAAACTTGTCACATCATTAAGACACAAAAGTATTTTCTGACCCCTTAGTGGGAAAATAAAAGGTGAGAAAAGTGTAAAACCTTTACTTCCAGTTTATTTAGTGGGTTGAAGCTCGAGATCTTGAAGAGAATCAAGAGATTTCAGCATACTCAAATTTTGATCATTGACTCAACACCTCCTATCCAAGAAACAGAACACATTTCACATCGCCAATGAAATATGGATATCAGAGCACTTAGAAATACGTTCTTGTGTAGAACAAGGTAGTCTGAACCTAACTACTGAATTAATTTTGCAATGCTGTCAAATTTACCAGAGCACCATGAATAAAGACATTGTGACAATAAATATTTGAAAATATCTATAATGGACTGGAGATTGATTTCTTAGCAACTAAATATTGCTAAAACAAACAAACAAAAAACAACACCAACACTAATAAAAAAAAAATGTCCCAAATTGTTATCTGTGATCTAAAATGTCTCTCAGCTAATATTAAGTTGGAAAATTAAAAACAAAAGCAAAAACAACCAAATTAAAAATATATATATATTTGTATTTGGACAATTTTAAGCTTAAAATGTGTAGGCATATTTTTCACTCCTTTGTTTCTCTTACATGTGAATTAATTTTTTCATGTTCACTGTCTGAAAACTAGTGACATAATGGACAAAATGCTTGATTATGGTATGTATATGATATTTTTATTTTAAAGATATGAATTTCAACATTGAAAAAATACTCAATATCAAGGACAATAGAAAATTTCAAAATGCAGAAAATGCCAAAGGCTTTGACTTTGAGATTTTGGTAATATAACAAGAGACTTGGTAACAATACTTGAGACATACACCTATGTTTCAAGTAGTATACATACATACACATACATACACAGTAGTATAGTATAGTCTAACACAGTTTTACAAACATGGAAAATAAGAAAAAAAAATTGCTTTTATAATAGAAAAATAATAGATGATTTTCAACTAAATTACTTTTATCATGTTGAGACCTTTAGTCAGATGGGAAATTGCCTTAAGGATTGTGAAGCTTGCATTAGAGTGATCTTTTAGATCTCCAAGAAGAAGGAAAATATTGCTTACCAGCTGGAGTGATTTGGAGCACAGAGTGCCATACTCTACATGCCTAAGATTGATAACACTAATATATCTAAAAGTAAGTGAAGGGAACATGCAATAGCACATCAGTTTCCTGAAAGAAAGGGAACACGTCCTCAGATTATTTATATATATTTATAATATATATATATATACATATTATATAAATTAATATAATATTTATATTATATGTATAGGCTGGAGAAGATAGATCACAGCGAGACAACACAGAGAATGTTGCATCTTTTGCCTTTCTTATTTCAAAGTAACTTGTGTACTACTAATGTTATTGATGGAACGTGATCTGTTTTTTTTCAGGGCAGTACAATGGAAAAAAAAAAAAATAATAATTTGCTTAGTCAGTAAGAGGAAACAGGCTAGACAAGGTTTTCTGTGTACTCCTTCTGACCAGCTAGCTGAAACAAATCAAATCAATTATGTCCAAAATTTTATCCCTTTCCTCCTATGATAAGGTTGGAATTTATTAGAAAGTACTTATTAAATGTAGAGATTGAGCTTACTAAAGTTAAAACAGTCCCAAGGAAAGAAGAAACTGAACCTAAACTCAGATGATGTTGTTCATAAAGTTAGCCTTCAAAATAAAATACTTTTTTTATTTAGCTGCTGTTAGAAAAATAATTACATAGAACTATAATAAATATATGCAATCCTGTCTTTTTATTATACAAATTGAAGAGGTGTTTTATTTTCTTTAGAATAGTAACAATGACAAAAGAAAGGACTGTGGCACTGATGAGAAGAGCAATAAGTTAAGGCAAACATCAGCTGAGATCCACATAACACAGAAAGAAAAACACAAATGTGGGCTTGTATGGACTTTTTTTTTTTTTTTTTTTTTTCCTTTTTTAAGTAAATGAGCAAGTCTATTGTGAAAAAAAAAAAAAAAAAAAAAAGATAAAAGATAAAAGGAAAGCTCTGTCTTGCAAAGCTCTCCCTTAATGGAAGGGAGAAAAAAAGGTTTATTTATAAGCCATTTTTGTTTCTGTTTTGTTTCATTTTGACCTCATTTTAAAAGTTAGCTCTTCAATTTTCTGTTCAAATGTGGTCCTGAATTTAGAAACCTTGTGGATTTGGGAAGGGAATAGAGAAGTATGGTGGGAGAAAGGGTACTTACACTGGATATCAGTCAGTGGGTGGTGAGCAATTGCATTGTGCATCACTTGTTTTGTACACATTATTAGTAGTAGTGCTATTATTATTATTATTATTATTATTATTTTCCTGTCTTAGTAAACTGTCTTTATATCAACTCACAGGCTTCACTTTCCCGTTTGTCTCCCCCATCCCAGAGAGGGAGGGGGGAGGTTGAGCGAATAGTTGTGAGGAGTTTAGCTGCCGGCCAGGTTAAATCACAACAAATCTATAGAAAATAACAGAATTCCCTCATATTCCCTCCCCTCCCCCCCTTATTCTACAATATATTCTAGTTTCTACAGTAGAACAGCTACAGCCCTTCTATTCATGCTAGGAACAAAGTCATTTTGTGTAGTTAATAGCAAAAGATTTCCATACAAATCATCCCCAGGTACATACAGACCAGCTGTAGTTTTCTTATGTCCTTGAGTACTGCCCTTAAGTACTGAACTACTCAGCTCAGCCTCAGGGACCCTCCCTGGACAACAGATCTCTGGGGCAGCAGTTCAGAGCCTGGCAGACAGGGCCCATCACACCATTCCAGTCAGAAACAAAGCATCCAGGGGCACCAGGATAACTCAAGCCCCAGGTACCAGGCACCTCCACTAGAACAGGCCAAAACCAGGCCAGGATGTGTGGCTGTGAGATGGCCCACATTGGACAGGGTCCACGGCAGGGAAGGACAGGTCTGTGGAGAAGAATATATTGCAACTAGGGCCAGGGGCATCCCAGCTATAAAAACTGCTCTCCAGGACAGCAGGGTTCAGGGGCAGAGTGGCTAGAAGACTGTGAAGTGGAAAAGGACCTGGGAGTGTTGATCAATACTCAGCTGAACATGAGCAGACTGTGTGCCCAGGTGGCCAAGAAGGCCAATGGCATCCTAGCCTGTATTAGAAACAGTGTAAACAGCAGAAGCAGGGAGGTGATCATCCTCATGTACTCAGCTCTGGTTAGGCCACACCTCGAATACCCTGTTCAGTTTTGAGCCCCTCACTACAAGAAAGACATCAGGACCCTGGAGCATGCCCAGAGAAGGACAACAAAGCTGGTGAGGGGTCTGGTGCACAAGTCTTATGAGGAGCAGCTGAAGGAGCTGGGATTGTTTAGTCTGGAGAAGAGGAGGCTCAGGGGAGACCTCATTGCACTCTACAGCTTCCTGAAGGGAGTTTGTAATGAGGAGGAGGTTGGCCTCTTCTTCCAGATAACTAGTGATAAGACTCAAAGAAACGGCCACAAGTTGTGCCTGGGGAGATTTAGATTAGATACCAAGAAAAAACTTTTTCTCTCAAAGAGTAGTCAGGCACTGGACCGGCCTGCCCACGGAGGTGGTGGAGTCACCTTCCTTGGCAGTCGGTGTTCAAGAAGCACCTGAATGAGGTGCTATGAGCTATGATTTTGTAACTTAGTGGGTAGCATTGGTGATAGGAGGACAGTTGGACTAGATTATTTTGTAGGTCCTTTCCAACCTTGTGTTTCTATGATTCTATGATTTCTATGAACTGACCTCTTTCTTTCCTCTGAAACAAGCAAGCAAATAGTTAAATGTAAAAGAATGCTTAGTTAACTAGACAGTAGAATTAGTTGTTGTCTGCATACTGAGATTGGAATAGAATGTATACTCAAAGTTATCTGTTGGTCGGGGAGGAGGTTGTCTGAGTCTGTAGGATGTGCTGTTGGGGGCCAGGAGGCGAAGGATGTGTGGAGACTGGTTGCGGGGGCTTGCCAGACCATCACGTCCCAGGCAGAAAACAGGTGGACAACAAGGACATAAATTAGCTCAGACCGATAAAGAAAATGCAAGCTTGCCAATCACTACATTCCAGGCCAAAGGTGAAAAGCATACTACAAGGAAGACATACGGCCTGCCTCCCAAGGACCACTGCCCACATCCTGAAGACCCCTGCCCACAATTCTTGGAAGAATCTGCGCAAGCGCAAAGGACTGATAAGCTAATTAGCATACGAAGCGAGAGTAGGCGGGTTTAGGTAATGAATATGTATAGGCGTTAATTGAATATTCATTATTTCATTGTACAAATATGAGATAGTTTGTCATGATAGGTATGCACGTTAGGCAGAGAGATCCCCCGTGCATCCAGCCATGTCAATAAAGAATACTTCGTCACTAAGAACATTTCTGACTTCAATCTTCAAATCACCTCCCACCAGATTTCTTAAGGTCACCAACTGGGCCTGAGACCAGCCCCCAGAAGGCATTAAGATGTGCCCTCAGTCGTTACCCTTAGTACACTTTATTGCAATTTATGTTTCTGTCTATAAATTTGCCCATGTATGATATACTAGGTATGGTCCAGCTTTTTCAATAGATTCACTGAAATAAACAAAACAAATCAACAGATTGCTAGTAACAGTTTAGTATGATTTATTTATTTATTTATTTTTAATCTAAACTTTTGGTTTATTTATAAAACAGGAAAAAAAAAGTAGAAAATAGTTTTTAAACTTATAAAAGGTGTGTAAGAATAACGACAACCCTGGAAATAGCGTTGCTATTTTCTTTTTCGAGACTTTTTTATTTTGAAACAGATTTGTTTTAAAGTTTACAGAAATAAAATTTCTAAGTGTAATTCACAGAACTGCTGCAAATTGAACTATTGAATAATTTAATTATTTCTGTCTCTCAGCATCATGGAACTGTACTTATACAAGTAGAAAGTAATGGAAGATTTCATAGAAAAATAGGGCTTAAATTAATCAGCAGAATCATAACATCATATGAAAATAATGAAATCTAATACCCAACATTTTACTAATTATTTTTATCCTTTTCCTTTAGGAATATTATTTCTTTCATCTGAATATAATTTTTATGTATTTTTTCAAGCTGATATTTGATTGAAAATTATCTCAGACTACATAATACCATAGCATATATTAGAAACAAACAAAACAAACAAACAAACAAAAAATACAACATAGTGTGTAAATGATAATACCATGTATTGAAATGGTAATACCATATTCACTTATTATATAAATAATTAACCAATTTTAAAATATGTTCTCCAATTGTTAAGATTTAATGGCAACCCAGAAACAATTATCTTCTGAAATAATGAACAACTTAGAAGATAGATATGAATGACTGTCAATGAAGATGATAAATAAATGAGTGACATTTTGATAAAGTGTAATGGAATGTTGGACATAGTTTTTTGATAAAATATACTCTTTTCCTTTTGAATAAGAAAGGACCCAAAGATTTTCCCACCATTATACTTGGGGAACTCTGAAGGCAAATTTAAGTGTCATCACTAAATAAATCTTGCTTCCCTGGTATGGAGAAACCAGGTATTTCCTGAAACGATCATTAACTGCTCAGTTCAGTGATAACTGCATACTGAGTATAAGGAAATAAGTGGCATGTAATTAGTTTTTCAAATAAAACCAATTAGAAGAAAAATAACAAACTAATACATATGAGAGTGTCGCAATTAAAAAGAAGAGGAAAGATAATCTTACAATCATAATTAAATGACATGGTAAGTGATAAGTGTCTACATTTCTTTCCTTCATCTTTTAAATTATTATTATTATTATTTAAGATTCAAATTGTATATATTCACATTGAATTAACCCCTGGCTGAAAAAGAAATTTTCTACCAAGTACACATGGACATATAGTGCAATTTTTATTTCATTTTTCATCCAACAAAGATAATTATCTCAGTCCTTAAGGGTCTTTTAGTGTGCATTTTGATTCTGATATTTTTAGAGTGCTAAGAAGAGAAGAAAATGCTAATATTTGGAAAATAAGAATCAATTCCTTAAAGACAACCATGTTTCCAACAAACCTGAGTATTACTTCTGAGGTGTGTAAGTGGAAATAAAGGGACAATTAGTGCTTATCTTTCTCACATAGTTTGTGCATGTGTGTATCTCACATTCAGAGAATTAAGGATAATTTTACAGTTATCTCAGAAATGTTATTATGTTTTTAAGCTGTTCTCATTAAGTTAAATCAAGTCTAAGATTTATTTATTTATTTATTTATTTATTTAATTCATTTTTGTATTGTGCATAGAGAGTATAGAGAGAGAAAGAATGCTTTTAATTATTATTACCTTTCCAAACATTTGCAACAACAGTTTGTGCACTTGCTTCCAGGGTAGTTATTCAGAAAGTCCGAGTTAGAAACCCATGTTCATGAACACTCAAATGACAATGATGGTTCTTGTCGTTTCTTGTTAAAGAAGGGCTACTATACCAACTATACTATACATTGAAGAACAATAAAACTCAGAGAAGGATGAAGAAAGTTTCTGAAAAGGAACCTGGTAGGGGAGAGTGGAAGGTGCTGATAACGAAGACCTCCCTTCGTGTGAACCTCAAATCAAGCTCCAATTCCTTGTTTCTTTCCATCACCCCTTGCATTTTCCTGCTTTGCTTCAGTGAAATTTAATTTACAAGAAATAGTTCTTTCCCTTGGCTATGCTGCACAACATGGTTTCTTCTTCTAAAAAAAACATCCAATAGTTCAGGGTGCTGCAAAGTGAAGTCATTCCAGCTGTCCTAAGCGAACTCCATGGAGTCTGATTGGCATAATTATTACACTATTAAATTATTTGTTCTTTATGATTAAGATACTGAGAGTTTTAAGATTTCAGAAGACTAGTTTTTTTATTTTCATTTTTTAACTTTATTATATATATATATATTTTTTTCTCTAAACATGATCTTGGAAAAGAGAAACTCTTTCCTATAAAAGCATGTGAATGTGTATATACGTATGAAAATGTATATGTATATACTGTATATAGTTACATGTACACACACATATATAGATAGATAGATAAATATGTAATTTGAGAATAAAACCATGAGGTTTTATTGCTGTCATAGAAGTACATGAAGAACGAGTAAATCAATTTTCACTGCCTGTGAGTTCACAGAAACACAGAATCACAGAATGGCTGAAGCTGGAAAGGACCTCTAGAGGTCATCTGGTCCAATCATAGAATCATAGAATCACAGTTCAAGTTCATAAAGACCTCTAAAATCATCTAGTCCAACCTTTAACCTAGTACTGACAAGTTCAACACTAAACCATGTTACTAAATAATACATCTACATGTTTCTTGAAGACCTCTGGGGATGGTGAATCAACTACATCCCTGGGCAGCCTATTCCAATGCTGCACAGTCCATGCAGTAAAGAAATTTCTCCTAATATCCAACCTAGACTTCCTCTTACACAACTTGAGGCCATTTTCCCTAGTCTTATCACTTGGTGTCTGGGAGAAGAGCCTGACCCCAACCTCACTACAACCTCCTCTAAGATAATTGTAAACTACTGTAAGAAAGTACAATAATACAATCTTCCCACTCAAACAAGGTCACATAGATCCAGTTGCCCAGCATAACAGCTTTTGAGTATCTCCACAGGTGGAGCTTCCACAACTTCTCTGGTAAACTGTTCCATTACTCAGTCACCTGCACAGTAAAAAAGATTTCCTGATGTTCAGATTACACTCTCTGTGCTTCCGCTTGTGCCCGTCACTTCTTGTCCTGTCACAGTAAACCAGTAAAAAGAGTCTATCAGTGTATTAAAGTTCTCTTCTGTTTTGTTTTGTTTCATTAAAAGAAGGTTAATCAGAGACAGTACAGAATATCTACATTTCATGTCTATTCAGAAATTAATAGTCCAACAAAAATGAGAAAAACTAACTTTTGGGTAGGTTGATTGGTTTTGCTTTATTTGTTTGTTTGTTTTGTCTTAAACAACAACAACAACAACAAACAAAACAGGATTTATTGATTCAACAAAGCTGGTTCTTGACTTTTATAATTTTGATTAAAGAAGCAAAAGCATTCAAATTGAAAATACTGAAAAAATAACAACACAACTTTGTCATGAATATGTCACTTAAATTAAAAGGTGGCAGAATAGAACTTTCAGTTGATGAGATAATTATTGAAATGTAGATCTAGTAAAATAACACTGGAATTTATTAGTAAGATGAAAATCATATAAATATTATGTTTAGTAACAGGATTGTTAAGTCTTTTCTTTCAGTGTCTTAGTGTGGTAGTTCTTATTCTTATCACTTCCTACTAGCTTTCCATTCTAGAATTAATTCAATAAAGATTGGATTTCTTGACCTAGAGAGGTGCCATAGATTGTTTATTTACTCAAGGTTTCAGTGAAAACAAGCTGTGCAAGAATAATATTCATGTAGACATTTGTATGTCCCACACATTTCCTTACAACAGAGAAGTGCACGATATAAAATATATACAAAACAAGAATTTAAAAAACAGAAGTTTTCCATTAAATAAAATGGAAAATATATTAAAAAATTCAGTCCTTCTTTTTATGAGTCATGATACTGGATCTCTGAGACTTGCCAGTAACAAATTAAATTTATATATATATATAAATTAGAAATATTCATGTGTGCATGTGCTTAAATTCTAGAATTATATAGGATTAACAATATCTGCTATTCTTTGGCTCCTACAGGTAGTTACATCTGTTCCTGGCAGATTTCCCAGTTTGTTAACTGGGAATGCTTTAAAAAAAAATGCTTTAAAATAATGTAATGCCTGTTGAAACCTAATAATTTTAGAGCAAGCAAAGTAAATTCTTTTGCCTGTAAACTCACTCTATACAAATAAAGGTTATGTCAGTGTTATGAAAAGCAATATTTTTAGAAACTTGAGTTGCTGTTTGCCACGAGACCCAAGAAATGACAGTGGAGTAGCATTTAGGTGAAGGGATAAACTATACTTAATATGTGCTGATAGGTACGACTTAAAGCAAAACTAGTTACTCCCTATCCCCCTCCCCCTAATAAATAAAATAAAATAAAATAGAATTTACAAATATTACCCAGTTAACTTTGCATAATTTTAATATGAGCTACCTTAATATAAGGTTATCTCTTAAAGGATGCTGATTTAAGTTTGCAATATATAAAAATGATGAGTTTTAATACTAAATCACTGTCTATAGTACATTTCATTTTTTGTATGGCAATTTGGTATTTGAGTACTTGAGAGGAAATATTAACACTTTCATAGTGTCTGTATACTTCCATTGGCATAATTTTGTCATGTGAAATCATTGAAAACAGTTCACTCTTTCTCACACAGCTGTTATTCTGAACTAAGTTCTACTTACAAAATTATTCCTGTAACTTGTACTAAATCAGAATATTTCAGTCTATTTTGAGTTGATACAGAAGAGTATATACTATGTGTATTCTGCTTTGGTGGTACATCTGAACAAAATGCCATGGCAGTAAGAAAGAAAGAATTATAATGGAAATGTGAATGGGTAGAGAAAGGGGAAACTGGAAAGGGGAAAGAGGAAACAGGAAGCAAGAAATGAGAGTGGATAGGGAGAAAAAGGGAGAAACTTTTATTATCATTAATGAATAAAATAAATATCAGCCATCAGATCTCACTGATAAGTATGCCACATCAGAGTATTATACAACTGAAATTCTAAAGATGGTTATGCCTGCTTCACATATAAAATGATATCTAGTGTTTTTGCTTTCTTTGGAGATTGATTTTTAATTCATATGTTTGTTTTTTGAGGAGATAAATTTCTTTTAACATTTACCATTTAAATAAACATGGTTCAGGTTTCAGTTTTCCTGTCCTTACTTCAAAGAAATATACCTTTTCATTAGTCATTAACTGACAAGAAGGTTTTAGAAGTATTTCATGTATAAAAATATGAAGTATGAAGTGGCCTGTTACAGGTACAGACAGATACACATTCTTCTAATTAGCCTTCTACATAACCGTAATTGCAGACATAGCTACACAGTCTTGTATTTATCCATCAGCTGGGTGACAAAGTCAGCCCAAGTAATTAAGATCAGAGTACAAGGTTATTTCTCAAGGAGTTTTCCTTGATATCTAATTATCTCTTCCAAAAAACAACAAAATGTAGAAGTGATAAAAAAGAGGAAAAATGTGAGAGAAACTACCCCGCAGACACCAAAGTCAGTGAAGAAGGAGGGGAGGATGTGCTCCAGACACTGGAGCAGAATTTACTCTCTAGCCTATGGAGAAGATCATGGTAAACCATGTTGTCACCCTGCAGCCCAAGGAAAGCCCAAACACTTCAGCCTGTGGAGTAGACCACAGTGGAGCAGGTGGATATCCTCTGAAGGAAGCTTTAGCCTGTGGAGAGCCCAGGCAGAGGCAGGCTCCTGGTAGAACTGCAGTCCATAGAGAAAAAACAATGCTTGCAAGTTTTCCATCAAGTACTGTGGCCTTTGGTGGACCCACATTTCATCAGTCTGTTCCTGAAGGTCTGCAGTCCATGGAGACAAACCATGTTAGAGCAGTTCTTGAAAAACTGCAGCCCATAGGAAAGACACCACTCTGGAGCAGTGGAAAAATGTGAGGAGAAACAGCAGAGGGTACTATTAAGGACTAACCAAAAGCCCCACTCCCTATCCCTGTTCTACTTGTTATGGGAACGTAGAAGAATCAGATTCCTGAAAGATCTAAACTCTATTTAGATATGGTATGAAAAAAAAAAAAAAAAAAAAAAAAAAAGGAAAGAAAATACCAACACCAAACTTAGATAAAGATTTGATTCACAAGCAAAAACTTAATAAAAATGCAGTAAAAATACTAGAAAACTCAAGAACAACTTGCATGTAGTTTAAGAAGTAATTCACTTACTCTATACCGATGATGTTGTACAGATTATCACAATATATCCATGGATTTCCAGAGCTAGACCAGTTTACAATATAGTTTTATATTGGATTTTGAACAACATGACTGTGTTTTATTGAGCTGAGGTATAAGCAGTCCCAGAATATGAAGGTTTTTTTTTGTTTGTTTGTTTGTTTGTTTGTTTTGTGAAATCACATATGAGCTATTATTACTGAACAGTTCAACAGAATTTATTGTTTGAATATGGAGTATCAAGTGTAAACTAAACATCAAAAGATATCCTTATTGTAAAGTAAAACTGTGGTTACACAGGATGCTCTAGAATTTCTATTACAACTTTATTTCATATTTTAGGTTAGTTTTTAACTCATTCTCCAATGTACAGATTTTAATTGAGACTTTCCACTTAATTTTCAAGATCATCAAAAGATTGCAATATTTCTAAGTAAACCAGTAAACTACATTGTTTTATTGTTTATTTCTTTCACAATGACAGGTATACATTTTTTTTTTCAAACAAACAAACAAACAAAAAAAACCAAACAAATCAGTAATGAGAATATTGTACAGTCTAATCAAACTATTTATTTTCTAGATTCTGCCTTTTACTTCAGAAGGTGATGCTAACTGGTGTTCCATATTTTTATCATTTATTACGTGCTACCAGATGAGCTACTGTATGCATCTGTTATCAAGATAAATTAAAAGATAAATTAGTCGTTCCTGGGACATGTTCTAAAAAGTTGTTCAAATAAAATTTAGTGTTACTTCTGGCAGAACTGATACTTAAGAATATGAACTTTCAAATGATAATTATTTAAAAGGAATGTCTTGCCTGAATCATATTTGAAATGTACCTATTTGACTTTATAACTCTTGAATGTTGCATAAGCACATGATTACCTAAACATCAAGGAAGCTTGAGATCTGCCTGGTTGCATTCCTGAGTCATTACATCAAGTAGTTCTAGGTCATGGAAATTATTATCATTGTCAGCAATCTGTCATTTTTCTTACCTGGTTCTGTTTCTTTGCTTCTTGCTGTAATGTGTAGCTCATATTATCATAGCATGCAACAGAAGTTAGGTACAATATTAAAATATTAATATTATTATTCATAATAATAAGA
This sequence comes from Nettapus auritus, assembly GCA_011076525.1. Classification (NCBI taxonomy): domain Eukaryota; kingdom Metazoa; phylum Chordata; class Aves; order Anseriformes; family Anatidae; genus Nettapus; species Nettapus auritus. The sequence continues at coordinate 154,732,456 of CM021765.1, forward strand.
ACAACAACAACACTAATAATAATAGCCACTTTTTTCATCAACAACCTATTGATATGGGTCATGCTGGGACCCACCTAGGGTGATCCAGCAAGCATATTGTTAATTTAAAAAAAAATTTACTTTATGGTGATGATGTACAGACAGTGTGCCTGAAAGTTAAAAGCAGAATTAGAAGTTTATTTAGCAATAATTGAAACAAATGAATCCATAACCCAAAGGCTAAATCAAACACATCTAGAGGAGATGGAGAAATACTTAGTCTTACTTGTCTGTTTGATCATCTCTGTATCATATTTTGCTCTTATAAACAGGAGCTGGAAAAAAAAAAAAAAAAAAAAAAAAAAAAAAAAGTACATTTACATATCTATAGAGAAATGGTATCTGGTGGAATAAAATCAAATCCACCAAAACTGAAAGGACAGGATAGGACTGGAAGGCAAGGTAAGGCAAGGGAAAGTCAAGGGAAAGGCAAGGCAAGGTAAGGCAAACAAAGGCAAGGCAAGGCAAAGCAAGGGCAAGGCAAGGGTACTTGCCATAAACAAGTTCCTGACATTAACTGGTATAATATATATTAATTTCATTAATATTTTATTCATTCAGTAGCATGAGGTTTTCTATATTTTGTCTGAGATTTTGCAAGGGTAAGAAGCCTAAGATTACAGAGATCATACTAATTACTCCTAAAATTTTAGCAAAATATTCTCTTCCACAGCATGTTTGCATCCCATGAGAAATGGAAAATAAACATTATTGGCCTATAAATATTTCAGAATAAAACTCTTTTTGAAATGACTTTAAATATCAAGATTTTGAAATATATATGAGCAAAAGAGTCTCCTTCTCTGGAGATATTCAAGGCCCGTCTGGACACCTACCTGGGCAGCCTGCTCTGAGGAACCTGCTTTGCAGGGGGGTTGGACCTGATGATCTTTCAAGGTCCCTTCCAACCCCTACAGTTCTGTGATTCTGTGATCTGTGAAAAAAATTTACTTATGGATTTACATACATTTAAACTCACATATATATTTATTATAATTTCATATTATATATAATATAAATTTGTTATATAAATATACTTTTTATATATAAAAAATCAAAATAAGCATGGCCAGAAGGACGAGGGAGGTGATTCTTCCCTTCTATTCTGCCCTCATAAGACCCCACCTAGAGTACTGCATTCAGCTCTGGGGCCCCCAGCACAAGAAGGCCATGGACACATTAGACTGAGTCCACAAAGGAGGGCCACAGAGATGATCAAGGGGCTGGAACACCTCTCCTATGAAAACAGACTGAGGGAGTTGGGGTTATTCAGCCTGGAGAAGAGAAGGCTACAAGGATACAGTGGCCTTCCAGTACCTAAAGGGGGACTACAGAAAAGCTAGGGAAGGACTGTTTGTCAGGGAGTGTAGTGAAAGAACAAGGAATGATGGCTTTAAACTGAAAGAGGGTAGGTTTATATTAGATATTCAGAAGAAATTCTTTGCTCAGAGGGTGGTGGAGGACTGGCACAGGTTATCCCAGAAAAGCTGTGGATGCCCCATTCTTGGAAGTGTTCAAGGCCAGGTTGGATGGGGCTTTGGGCAACTTGATCTAGTGGAAGGTGTCCCTGCCCATGGCAGGGGGTTTGAAACTAGATGATCTTTAAGGCCTCCTCCAACCCAAACCATTCTATGATTCTATGAAAATTCTTAGAATCTGTGTGTGTGTGTTTATGGAAAGTATGCACTATAGTATTGATACATCATTTATCTTCTGCCCATAGTCAGAAATCAGTACACTTTCAGCACTTATAGTGTTTTCTGCTACAAATGTTAGTTTTACTATTTTTATTGATAAAAGGATCCCTTAGTTCTGAAGTATTTAGTGCCGCTCATATTTTCTTTATTTCTATTTGTTTTATATTTCTGTTTACATCTTTCTGATTTATCTAATTTTTCATTAGTCACTCTGTGCTTTATGTATTTCTTCTGTTTTCTATTATTTTACTGTAAAGTAAACTACCTTCAGTCCCTCAGTAATCTATGGTATGTTTATAAATTGACACGCCTTTTCCTTTATAATGAATGGGCTTTGGACTTCCTGCAGTACATCTTTCATGATCTCATTCATTACATACACATAAGCAGTTATGATCACTAAAACCTAAGCTAAAATCCATTCCTAGTTCTATAGTAGAATTCATAGAATCATACAATCATTTAGGTTGGAAAATACCTTCAAGACCTTGACCATCTGAGTCTCATCACTAAACAATGTCCCGCAACGCCATGTCCACACGTCTCTTAAATACTTCCAGGATGGGGACTCCACCACTTCCCAGGCAGCCACTTCCATGTTTGACCAAAAGCTCCATGAAGAAATTCTAATATCCGATATGTCCTTCTCCTGTCACAATCTGAAGCTGTTTCCTCATGTCTTAACAGTTGTCACCTGAGAAAACACACTGGCACCATCCACACTGCAACCTCCTTTCCATTTAAAGTTTGCCCTCAGCCTCCTTTTCTCCAGACTAAAATACCCCAGTTCCCTCAATGGTTCCTCATATGTCTTGCTTCCTAATCCCTTAAACCTGCTTTGTTCTTCATTGCACACACCTGAGCAACTTAATATCCTTCTTCTAGTGGGGGACCCAAAACTGAACACAGTACTCCCTGATCCTTCTGACTACAGTATTCCTGATACAAGCCAAGATGCCGTTGGCCTTCTTAGTCACTTGGTGTGGTGGCTTTACTCAGGTGGGCAGCCGAGCTCCACCATAACCTCTCTCTCACTCCCCCTCCTCAAAGGGAAGGGGGGAGAAAACACTATGCAAAGGGCTCAAAGGCTGAGATAAAGGCAGGAAGACCACTCAATAATTATTGTCACAGTCAAAACAGACTCAGAGTAAGGGAGATTAGTAAAATATATTGCCTATTACTAGCAAACTAGAGAAGTGAGAAACAAAGGAAAGAAACCAAAAACACCTTCCCCCCATCCACCCTCTTACACCTCCTCCCCCCAAGCAGCACAAGTAAACAGGGGAAAGGGGGTTGTGGTCAGTCTATAGAACTTCATCTCTGCCATTCCTTCTCAGTCACTCTCTTCCCCTACTCCAGAATGGGGTTCCTCCCATGGGATGCCGTTCTTCCTGAACTGATCCTGTGTGGGCTTCCCACAGGCAGCGGCTCTTCAAGAACTACTCCAAGTATGTGTTTGTACCACAGGGTCCATTCATCAGGAGTAAACTGCTCCAACATGGGGTCCCCACGGGCAGCAGCTCATCCCAGATCCCCTACTCCTGCATGTTCTTTTCTCCACAGGCTGCAGCTCTGGCCTGGAATTTGTTCCAGCGGGGTCCTCCAGAGGACAGAGCCTCCTTCAGGTCAGATTTACCTGCTCTGCCGGGGGCTCCTCCTCAGGCCGTGGCATGGAAATCTGCTCCGCCATGGGACCCATGGGCTGCAGGGGGACAAACTGCTCTACCAGGGGCCTCTCTCCTCTCCACAGGCCACAGGGGAACTTCTGCTCTGGAACCTGGAGCACCTCTTGCCCTCATTCTGCACTGACATTTGGGTGTGCAGGGCTGTTTCTTACTCCTTGTCCTGGTTTCAGTTAGGACAGTTTCCTCCTAGTAGCTGGTGGAAT
>CM021765.1:154736089-154835347 GCA_011076525.1 Nettapus auritus
GCACTTGGTGGGTAATGCAAAAAAATGGGGAGGTCCGATGTGTACCTCAAGGGGATTTAATACTGGGTGAAAATAGCCCATGAGCTGAATTGTATTATATTAATTACTGTATAATACTGTATGTCATCACTACCATGATTGCTATATACCATAGATGAAAATGGTGATTAATTAAAAATGTACTGAAAAGAGTGTAACCTCAGCATGACAAAAATGGTATGGAATAAGGGGTGGATATATGTCCTGGTTTCAGTTAGGACAGTTTCCTCCTAGTAGCTGGTGGAATGCTGTGTTTTGGATTAGGATGGGAAGAATGCTGATAACATGCCGATGTTTTAATTGTTGCAGAGCAGTGCGTGTACCAAGCCAAGGACTTTTCAGCTCCTCGCTCTGTCCTGCCAGCAGGCAGGCTTGGGGTACAGCAACAGCTGGGAGGGGACAGACCCAGGACAGCTGACCCAAACTGGCCAAAGGAGTATTCCATACCATCTTACGTCATGCTAAACAATATATAGGGGTAGCTAGCCGGGTTGGGGGGGCCGGCTGCTCGGGATAGACTGGGCATCGGTCAGCGGGTGGTGAGCAATTGCATTGTGCATCACTTGTTTCATATACACTATTATTATTATTATTGTTATTATTATTATTATTATTATTGTTTCCTATCTTAATAAACTGTCTCTATCTCAACTCTCGTTTCACTTTTCCGTTTCTCTCCCCCATCCCAGAGAGGGAGGGGGGAGGGTGAGCGAACGGCTGTGTGGTGTTTAGCTGCCGGCCGGGTTAAACCACAACACTCCTCATTCTCCCTGCTCCTGTTGTACAGCAGGTTTTTGTTTGTTTGTTTGTTTGTTTTCCCTTTTTAAAATCTGCTCTCCCAGAGGTACAAACTGAGTACCCAGAGGTACTCCTATTGGCCTGTCTCTGAGCAGTTGCAGGTCCCTTTGGAGCTGTCTGAAACTGCACTTTTCTAAAATGAGGCAGCTTCTGGATTCTTCTCACAGAAGCTATTCCTGTACACCCTGCTACCAAAACCTTGCCACTTAAATCCACTACACCTGGACACACCTCAGTCTCATGTTCAGGAGAGCACTGACCAACACTCCCAGAACCTTTTCCTCAGCACAGCTTTCCAGCCATTCTCCCCCAAGCCTGTAGCACTGGATGGAGTTGTTGTGGCCAAAGTGTAGGACCCAACACTTAGTTATATTGAACATCATTCTATTGGCCTCTGCCCATCAATCCAACCTATCCAGGTCCCTCTGCAAGGCCTTTCTACCCTCTGGCAGATTGACACTTCCCCCCAACTTGGTGTCTTACTTACTGAGGGTGCACTCAATTCCCTCATGCAAATCATCAATAAAAATATTAAGGAGGATGGGCCCTAATACAGACTGCTGGGGAACACCACTGGTGACCAGTCACCAACTGGATTTCACTCAATTCACCACTTCTCTTTGGATCCAGCCATCCAGCTAGTTTTTAAACCAGAAGAGAGTGTACCAAGCTATGGGCTTTCAGCTTCTTCATCTTCTTCAGGAAAATAATATGGGAGACCATGTCATAGGCTTTGATGAATTCTAAGTTGACTGCATCAGCATCCTTTCCCTCATCCACCAGGTGTGTTGCCTGGTTGTAGGAGGAGATGAGGTTGTTCAGGCAGGACTTGCCCTTCATGAACTTATGCTGGTTGGGCCTTATCCACAGGTTGTCTTGCACATTCTGCATGGTTGCACTCAAGAATTGTTCTGTAACCTTCCCTGGCACCAAGGTTGGGCTGACAAGCCTGTAGTTCCCCAGGTCCTCTTTACAACCCTTCTTATAGATTGGTGTCACATTAGCAAGTCTCCAGTCATCTGGGATCTCTCTGATGATGACTGTGACCACTGATAGATGACGGAAAGTGGTTCAGCAATCACATCCGCCAACTCCCTCAACACCCTGGGGTGGATCCCATCTGGCCCTATGGACTTGTGACAGTCCATGTGGAACAGCAGGTCTCTGATTCCACTTGAACTGTGGGGAGTTTATTCTGCTCCCCATACCAAAATTCCATGTCAGGAGGCTGAGTATCCTGAGGATAATTGGTCTGACTATTAAAGAGAGATGTAAAGAAGACATTGAGAATATCATCCTTTTCCTTATCCTCAGTAGTCATGTTCCCCATTGTATCCAGTAAAGGAAGGATATGCTCCTTGGCCCTCCTCTTACTGTTTATATATTTGTAAAAACATTTTTTGTTATCTTTTACCACAGTGGTTAGGTTGAGCTCGTACTGGGCTTTGGCCTTCCTAATTTATTTCCCTGCGTGTGCTATCAAATTCTTTGTACTCTCCCTGAGCTGCCACTCCATTCTTCCACCAGACATAAACTCTCTCTTTTCTCCTGAACACTCAGCAAAACTACCCTGATCAGCTGTACTAGTCTTCTTCCATACCAGCTCATCTTATGACACACAGGGACAACCTGGTTCTGCATCTTTAAGACTTCCTTCCTGAAGAGCATCCAGCCTTCCTGGACCCCTCTGCCTTTCAGGACTGACTCCCAAGAGACCCTCCCTACCAGTGTTTTGAACAATTCAAAGTCTGCCCTCTGGAAGTAGCAATTTTACTAATGCCCCTCCTGACTTCACCAAGAATAGATAACTCTACTATTTCATGGTCACTCTGCCCAAGACAGCTCCTGACCACCACATCTCCCACCAGTCCTTCCCTATTTGTGAACAGCGCGTCTAGAGGGGCATCTTCCCTGGTAGGCTTACTAACCAGCTGAGTCAGAAAACTGCCTTCCATGCACTCCAGGAACCTCCTATACTGCTTCATCGGGGTGTATTTTATTTCCAGCATGTGTCCATGAAGTTGAAGTCCCCCATGAGAACAAGTGCTGGCAATTGTGTGATTTCTGCCAGCTGCTTGTAGAATGCTTCATCTGTTTTTTTATCCTGCTTTGGTGGTCTATAAGGGACACCCACCAGGATGTCTCCCTTGTTGGCCTTCCCCCTGATCCTTACCCATAGACTCAACTCCCAGCCCCAAGCTGTACAACATTAAAACACTCTCTAAAATAGAGCCACACCACTGCCCCTCCTTTGCTGTCTGTCCCTTTTGAAGGGCTTATAGTCATCCATTGCAGCACTGTAGTCACGGGAGTGGGTCTCACCATTTTTCAGTGATGGAAGCTAGGTCATAGTTTGCCTGCCACACAACAGCTTACATCTCCTGTTTTTTCCCCATGCTGTATGCATTAGTGTAGATGCAATTCAGTTGAGCCTTTGCTCTCATCCCTAATTGATTGCTGCATTTTATGATAAAATTTCTAAGTTTGTGAGTAAGGAAAAAAAAGTGGTGGTCATTTACTTCAACTTTAGAAATATTTTTGACAGTCTTCTGCAATGTTAATTAAGTTACTATCTGAATGCTCTAGACAGACAGCTGAAAAAACTCAGGCTCAAAGGGTATTGGTTAACATGTCATACTTTACTAGAGTACTGTAGTAAGAGGAGAATCATAGGTATCTATCCTGAAAACTATCCTATTTAAGGTCTGCCTCTCAAAAGAGGCAATGGAGTGCTTGGTCAAAAAATTTGCAAATGACTCCAAATTAGGGCAGAATGGGTTAATTTGATAATAAAAGCATTATACAAAATCCTAGCATCAGCAAAGGAAGACACTAAGAATTCCAGAACAGTCTATTTATTGCAGAGGAAGTTTATTCAAATTAAAGTTTTATTCATTTTTGTGCATATTAATGCTACTTCTTGTTATATTTCTTCTAAGAGTTACTCAGCACTGAAGTTCATAATATTTCAAAAATGACTGGAATAAGTTCATCTTTAAATCATTCATGTCTAATATGTCAAAAACATTACTTTTTTGTTACTGAATTTCCATTTCTATAAACAATTATTTAACTTGTCAATGAATTGTTTTATTTGTAGACATTAACAAAAGGACAGGTGAATCTTTAGAAATGTAACCATATTCTGTGACAATTTTTGTATTACTGAAAATGTGGGGCTAAATTTTGAGAGATACATGGTATCCTCAGTGGAAAAGTAAATTGTGTTTGCAGTGCCTACTTATTTCTTAGTGATCTTGTCTCCTGTTTTTCATAAGATTTTTGCTGAAATAAAATGAAGTTGATTATTGTATATCAATATTAAAGAGTGTATAGTTCTATATACTTAAGCTTACTTTGCATAATATAACTATACAGATTATCTAATCCATGTAACTTTTAACTAAACAAAGCACAAAAGTACGTAACTAAAATATTAAAAATACTCAAATACTCAGAGCTCTGTGCTGAATTTACTTTCTTGAATGGAGCTTTATGGTTTTAAAACATATTTCTGAAAGAAAAGAGAATTTGGAGCAGAAACCTCTGTAGTTTGGAACAGAAACATGCAGCTCAAGAAGATAATTCATCTGGAATGAAGATAAGCATCTGAAAGGGTGTAATGACTCATCCTCGGAGATGCCAACATTTCTTCATTGATTGCATGGAAGAATCAAATGACAAACTTATACTAGAGCCCTCACTTTTAAATGCCTTAAGCGAAATGAACATTATATCTCAGTACTTCTCATATGTGACATTTCTCCAACCTTAGATGAAAGAAAACGGAAATGAATAAAAACAAAGAAGGGTGGGCGAAAATAAGAACTATCATCTTTGTTTTCTCTGACTTCATTTGTATTCAGGTGAGACCGTAAGTGCTAGACAAGTGGGTGAATATATAATATATTCTTCTTTCTTCCACTGGAAAATTTGGAAATCAATATAGAGAAGAATATTGTTATGTGTAGACCACAGAACCATGTAGGCATAGAATAAATCAACCCGAGAAATAATTAATTCAAGCATAACTTGAACTGGTGGACTTATCTAAGTACCGAGGATGGAAAGCCTCCTAATTTATTCAGGAATTAGTGCCAAAGGAAAAAAAAAAAAAAAAAATCCAGGAATTTGTATTTGAAATATTTTACATTGTTTATTCATTACAGTAAATGACAGTAAAAAGACTGATAGGTAGGTGTTACCAAGTAAGGATTCATGCAGATTTACTTCCTGTAAATGATTGTCTATTTTTTTGCTGAAAAGTATGCTTTATCCTTCTACCCTACTAGAACTGCGGCGATTGGCTCCGGGGCAGACGGGTTCTGCAGCGGAGCTGGGGATCAGGCCAGGCAGAGCTAATTTTCCGGCATCGAGCCTACTTGAGGGAGCCGCCAGGACCCGGCAGCCCTCATGAGGGAGGCTGACGAGGCATAGGTGGGGCCAGCAGCGCCCCCTCCCCAGCCGTTCAAAAGCTGCCCCTAGGGAGCGCGAGCGACCAGGAGCGCGGCGACCAGGGCGGGCAAACAGGGCGTGGCGCGGCAGAAGGCAGTGGCGCAGCAGTTAGCGCAGGCAGGGCGAGCAGGAAGGGCAGGGCGCTCTCCCCTGCCCATACGTAACACCTCCTGTAACGACAGCCGTTAGCTAGGTGATAATGGTCTCCACCAGGCACGGTGGGCTCTCCAGGAAGTCGGTACACACCCAGACAGACTACCTGTTAAAAAATGCAGCAGTTCAGGTCACCGGATGCAGGGAGTGTCTGAGCCTGTTGCTGCCGTCGGCGGGAGGCAGAGAAACTGGGTGCGTGAGCAGGTGGATAACCTGGTCCGCATGGTGGCAGTGCTCAAGGAGGAGGTGGAGAGGTTGAGGGACATCAGGGAGTGTGAGCGGGAGATAGACTGGTGGAGCAACTCCCTGCAGGGCCTCAAGGAGACATACTGGGGTGAGACCCCCCAAACGGGGGTGAACCCCCTGCCCTGTCGCCATCAGGCAGAAGGAGGGGATCTGGGAGTTGATGAGGAATGGAAACAGGTCCCTGCTTGACATCGCAGGCGATGCCCTCCCCTTCCGGCCCCACCTTCCCAAGTGCCCTTACATAACAGGTTTGAGGCCCTGGAGCTTGAGAGACTGGTGGGTGAGGAAGAAGTAGCAAGAGTACCCAGGAGGATGCTTAAGGCGAGGAGGCTGACTCCACGCCTCAGGACTGCCTCCATCAAGAAAGACAGAAGGGTTATTGTAGTGGGAGACTCTATCCTCAGGGGAACAGAGGGCCCTATTTGTCGGCTGACCCTACCCGTAGGGAAGTCTGCTGCCTCCCTGGGGCCAGGGTCAGGGACGTTGCCAGGAAGCTTCCCAACCTGGTTCGCCCCTCTGACTATTGTCTTCTTTTGATAGTCCAGTCAGGTAGTGATGACATTGAAGAGAGAAGCCTGAGGGCTATCAAACGAGACTTTAGGGGACTGGGACGGTTAGTGGATGGAGCGGGAGTGCAGGTGGTGTTTTCGTCCATCCCTACGGTGGCAGGGACGGGTACAGAGAAGACATGGAAAGCCCACCTGTTAAACACGTGGCTCAGGGGCTGGTGCCAACAAAGAAATCTTGGGTTTTTCGACCATGGGGCACTTTACTCGACACCCGGCCTGATGGCCGCAGACGGGTCCCTATCTTTTAGGGGAAAACGGATCCTGGGCCAGGAGCTGGCAGGGCTCATTGAGAGGGCTTTAAACTAGGTAAGAAGGGGGATGGGGCTGAAGCAAGGATTGTTGGAGCTGTGCCAGGGGGAACAATAGCAAGGCCAGGGGATAAGACTCTCTATATTAGAGAGTCTTTCGATGTTGTAGAACTCGAGGCTGGGAATGACAAGGTCAAGTCCCTTTGGGTTAGGATCGGCGGGGCCAACAAGGCAAGCATCCTGGTGGGGGTCTGTTATAGACCGCCGAACCAGGATGAGGAGACGGATGAGGAGTTCTACAGGCAGCTGACAGAAGTTGCGAAATCGTCAGCCCTTGTTCTCGTGGGGGACTTCAACTTCCCTGACATATCCTGGAAGCACAACACAGCCCAGAGAAAGCAGTCTAGGAGGTTTCTGGAGAGCGTGGAAGATAGCTTCCTGACGCAGCTGGTTAGTGAGCCAACCAGGGGTGGCGCCCCGCTAGACCTTCTGTTCACAAACCGAGAAGGACTGGTGGGAGATGTGATTGTCGGGGGCTGTCTTGGGCAGAGTGACCACGAAATGGTGGAGTTCTCTATTCTTGGCGAGGCCAGGAAGGGGACCAGTAAAACCACTGTATTGGACTTCCGGAGGGCTGACTTTGTGCTGCTGAGGACACTGGTTGGTAGAGTCCCTTGGGAGGCAGTTCTGAAGGGCAGAGGAGTCCAGGAAGGCTGGGCGCTCTTCAAGAGGGAAATCTTAATGGCGCAGGAATGGTCTGTCCCCACGTGCCCAAAGATGAGCTGGCGGGGAAGAAGACCAGCCTGGCTGAACAGAGAATTGTGGCTTGAGCTTAGGAGAAAAAAGAGGGTTTATAATCTTTGGAAAAGTGGGCAGGCCACTAAGGAGGACTATAAGGATGTTGCGAGGCTGTGCAGGGACAAAATTAGAAAAGCCAAAGCTCATCTGGAGCTCAATCTGGCTACTGCCGTTAAAGATAACAGAAAATGTTTTTATTAATACATCAACACAAAAAGGAGGACTAAGGAGAATCTCCATCCTTTACTGGATGCGGGGGGAAACTTAGTTACAAGAGATGAGGGAAAGGTGGAGGTGCTTAATGCCTTCTTCGCCTCAGTCATTAGCGGCAATACCGGCTGTTCTCTGGATACCCAGTTCCCTGAACTGGTGGAAGGGGATGGGGAGCAGGATGTGGCCCTCACTATCCACTAAGATATGGTTGGTGACCTGGTACAGCACTTGGAAGTGCACAAGTCGATGGGGCCGGACGGGATCCACCCGAGGGTACTGAGAGAACTGGCAGAGGAGCTGGCCAAGCCGCTTACCATCATTTATCAACAGTCCTGGCTATCGGGGGAGATCCCAGTTGACTGGCGGCTAGCAAACGTGACGCCCATCTACAAGAAGGGCCGGAGGACTGACCCGGGAAACTACAGGCCTGTCAGTTTGACCTCAGTGCCAGGGAAGCTCATGGAGCAGCTTATCTTGAGAGTCATCACGCAGCACTTGCAGGGCAAGCAGGCGATCAGGCCCAGTCAGCATGGGTTTATGAAGGGCAGGTCCTGCTTGACGAACCTGATCTCCTTCTATGACAAAGTGACGCGCTGGGTGGACGAGGGAAAGGCTGTGGATGTGGTCTACCTTGACTTCAGCAAGGCTTTTGACACCGTTTCCCACAGCATTCTCCTCAAGAAACTGGCTGCTCTTGGCTTGGACTGGCGCACGCTTCGTTGGGTTAGAAACTGGCTGGATAGCCGGGCCCAAAGAGTTGTGGTAAATGGAGTAAAATCCAGTTGGAGGCTGGTCACTAGTGGCGTTCCCCAGGGCTCGGTGCTGGGGCCGGTCCTCTTTAATATCTTCATCGATGATCTGGATGAGGGCATTGAGTGCACCCTCAGTAAGTTTGCAGATGACACCAAGTTAGGTGCGTGTGTCTATCTGCTCGAGGGTAGGAAGGCTCTGCAGGAGGATCTGGATAGGCTGCACCGATGGGCTGAGGTCAACTGCATGAAGTTCAGCAAGGCCAAGTGCCGCGTCCTCCACCTGGGGTGCAATAACCCCCAACAGAGCTACAGGCTGGGAGATGAGTGGTTGGAGAGCTGCCAGGCATCACCTGGGAGTGATGGTTGATAGTCGGCTGAATATGAGCCAGCAGTGTGCTCAAGTGGCCAAGAAGGCCAACAGCATCCTGGCCTGTATAAGAAACAGTGTGACCAGCAGGGCTAGGGAGGTGATCGTCCCCCTGTACTCAGCTCTCGTGAGGCCGCACCTCGAGTACTGTGTTCAGGTTTAGGCCCCTCGCTACAAGAAGGATATGGAGGTGCTTGAGCAAGTCCAAAGAAGGGCGACGAAGCTGGTGAGGGGCCTGGAGAACAACTCCTACGAGGAGCGGCTGAGGGAGCTGGGATTGTTCAGCCTGGAGAAGAGGAGGCTCAGGGGTGACCTTATCGCTCTCTACAGGTACCTGAAAGGAGGCTGTAGCGAGGTGGGGGTTGGTCTGTTGTCCCACATGCCTGGTGACAGGATGATGGGGAATGGGCTTAAGTTGAACCAGGGGAGTTTTAGGTTGGATCTTAGGAAGAACTTCTTTACCGAAAGGGTTGTTAGACATTGGAACGGGCTACCCAGGGAAGTGGTTGAGTCACCATCCCTGGAGGTCTTTAAAAGACGTTTAGATGTAGAGCTTAGGGATATGGTTTAGTGGGGACTGTCAGTGTTAGGTCAGAGGTTAGACTCGATGATCTTGAGGTCTCTTCCAACCTAGCAATTCTGTGATTCTGTGATTCTGTGAACACTGACTGATACACATAATTTGCCACTACAGAATAACAAAAAAGAAATATTATAATTTCTCCATTACTTGAAGTTTAAATCAACACTCAGTTTTGACCTAAATAGAACTGTTAGCTCAAACAAAAACTATGTACTTAATGGGGACATTGATGAGTTTCTGAGGTCTGTATTAAACATACGGTCAAGACAGATGTGTAGTGTACTGGATGACTGTGGCAAGGTGTTGGCAGCTGGAGGCTATAGGAGTTGCCTCCATGACCCTCCAGAACTGCTCCAGCCCAGAAACATCTGGTTCCAGGCAGCTCCAACAGCCCTACCACAAGACATGGCTGTGCCCAGCAGCCAAGATGGTGGTGCCTCTGTGATAACATATTTAAGAAAAGCTAAAAATTGTGAAACATCCTTGCAGACACCGATGTCAGTGAAGGAGGGAAAGAGTTGCTCCAGCTGCCAGAGCAGAGATTACCCTGCAGTCCATGGAGAGAACCATGGTGGAGCAGACTTTCTCCCTGCAGCCCATGGTGAACCACGTCAGAGCAGGTCTCCATGCTGCAGCCCATGATATTCCAGCTCTTGTGGTGTTGGCCCTCAACAAAAGTTGGTTTTATGCCCAGTGTGGTAGAGCCAATAAGCACACTGAGCTGAGGTCCAATAATTAATCTTTATTTCAAGTCCATGAAGAACTGGATACCAGGTAATAATTCACAAAGCAAGCCACAGAGAGTTGTGTACCAGGCCCTTTATATAGTTTATGAAGCACACATAGAATCACTCATTAGTTGTTTTTGGTTACATAATTTAGTAACATGCATGCTCAAGCTCAATGCCCAATCCTTAACTTCAAGTGGTCATTCATTATCATCTCAGATCTCCACCCATGGATCTGTATTTTATCATGCTAACTAAAGATAGGTTACTTTAGAACATCCTGGTTTCTTCTTTCATGCTGACATGAGCACATGCTTGTGGTTAGACAGCTATACTTCCTTGTTCTTGCAAATTTTCATCCTTGTTTGACTGCAATGTTTCTAGACTGTACCCAACAGCATGGGTGATGCCCTCCTGATATTATACAATATAGACATGTCTGATCTCATCAGGTTAAACTCTATAATAAGCAGAGGAATAGGAGTACATCTAAACTCAAGTGTGTCTACATTAGACTGGGCTTAACCAATGCCTTATAACTGACTATTGGTTGACAAGGATCTTGTTAATTCAACCTGTGACTGCAGTGTATGCTCTCTTTGTACTTTTTTTGTCATTATGCCTTTAGAGTATTCTGTTGTCTCTGGTCTCTCATTCTTGAGTTTACCATCACTCTTTCTACATTTTTTTTTTCTCAAAAATATTACCTTTTCAGTTTATTTACTCATGCATGTTGTTGAAAATTTTGCTTTCTAAATATAGTTGTATTCTCCATACTGATATTACCAGTATCCATACAATACTTTTTTATTCCATATATACATTTTTTTTTGTAGTTTTTATTTTTTGATTTTTGTAGTACTTTGACTGTAAAATACCACTGCATTTTTTTCTGCAATTACCACATAATACTTACCACTGCAATTTCCTTTCCTTAAAATGTCACATTACTTTTTCAGTACCTAAATGTGTTTTTCACAGCACTGTGGTATCTTCTTCTTTTTTTTTTTTTTTTCGCATTTCTGAGATAAATTCTTAATTTTCTTGTAAATTTCAAGATAAAAGGTGTTCTTCCACATTTCCTAGTAAGAAAGAAATGCTAGCCGAATTAGTCAGCTGACCTCATTGAAAGTAGTTATTTATTATATAAATGTTACTTCTAAAAAAGTTGGGTTCAGGTTATTACATATGAATTCTGGCATTATTCTGGCAGAAAGAAAAGAATGCTGAAAGGTGACGTGTCTCATTGGAAAGAGAGAAGGAAAATTTCCCTTTTGTTGAAAAGGGAAATTTAGCAACCTATCATTTCTATCATCTTCCTGCAGTCTCATCTGTTCATTTTCACAAGTGTGATTTTCAGGACAGATGTCTTATTTTGTCTTTTTGAAACTATTGATATCATGCATTATTCATTCTATGGAAAATCAATGAACAAATAGTAATATATTTTCTATTAGTTGAAGAATTGTCAAAAGCATCTAAATAGGTTCTGAAATACGGTTTTCAAGGTTGAGACTATCAGACAAGAAAAAAAAAAAAAATGAATTGGGACTTCCAATCACCCTGTTTATTTCCTATAGAAATTCTGCAGATCAGTGTGAATTTTGTCTGTTAGGATCTCATTGCAGGAAAAAACATCATTTTTGTCCACACTGGATTTCAGCATCACATGTCCATGAAAATGGAATGTGAGCATTCAACAACTATACCTTTTAGGCAGTTGAACCCACATGCAAAAGAGAGCTGTGATGACACTCACTAGGTCCTGAATGCAAAACTGAGTGTTCTGTATATTAATGGTTCTATATTTGAAGAATATATTTAGAACGTGATTTGTTATTGTGATGCCTGGGCTAGACATAAAGAACTGTTGAGCAGGAAGGCATTAGAATAGGTGGGAATGGCTGAAATCCTCCAGTGTTACAGTACATCAGCAGCTCTAAAAAGGTGAAAGTCTCTGAATCTATGATTCAAAAGCTAAAACTATTTATTGTATTGCACCAAGGAATGTAAAATGATTTTGGATATAGACAATGGACTCCCTGAACTTCTTTGTAAAGGGCAATGGAGTAGATCATTAATAATCTAATAATTAACATAGGGAAAAAAAAAGGCAAACCTGAAAGGTACTGAAAAACTGAACTCAATTTATTTCTGTGTGGATTTGTATTCTTTTTTTTTTTTTTTTTTTTTTTTTTCTCTTACTAAAATTGTCCATGCTGACAGAAAAAGTGTCTCATGTTCAATCTCGGTCACTGAATGAGAAAAAGAGTGCAAAGTCATCGGAATCATGTGTACCATGTGAAATGTGCATTTATAAGACATAGACACTGACTAAGGCAGTAATACACCTTGTTTCTACACTAAGAATTTATCTTACATTTAATAGAAAACTCTTCATAGTTTAAAAGCAAGAAGCTGATAGCATATCCAAACCTTTCCCATTTCATAGTTTAAATGACAGCTGAGTTTGAGTTGCTAGCATCACAAGTTTAAATTTAGTTGCCTAAGCTACCAGTACAGCTTTTAGATGTTTAAATTATTTATATAGAAGACAGCATCTAATTAATCATGAAAGCTGCATAAAGGGGATAATATTCCCTGAATATTATTGGAGAACAGTATTAAAATATCTATGGTCTTCTTGTAGATTAATCAGAATTAAGAGAAAGAGTAATAAGAGCCTATAAAATCAACCTTGTATAAATCAGGTTGCTTACTAGCTAGGTAACTGACTTACATTACTTAGCAACAAACTACAAATTACTAAAGGACCTAGGCAGATCCTTTAGTCTCATATTAGAAATGTACTAGTGTAGCACTCCTGAAATTTAAGGCATGAACAATAACACTCTGGATTACTCAGTGACTCATGAATAACTCACTTATAGGTATCATCTGCAAGACTTTTAAAAATGATGTGAATCATATCACAGTTGTATGGCTGTTTCGTCAAGTCATAAAAAAAGAATATATACATTTGTATGTCTCATTGCTTTCCTGGTGTCACGTTAAAGGGGTGTAGCTAATTAACCGTTATGGGTCCGGTCGGATTCAGGAAAGCAGATTAACCGTTACGGGTCCGGTCGGATTCAGAGCACCGAGCACTGAACTATCACGGTCACGGATTCACCAATAACGTATGACCACCCTTAGCACTTAGTTGCTGATTAATCATTATGGGCCCGGTCGGATTCAGGATACTGAACTATCACAATCACAGATTCACCAATACCGCATTAACCGATACGGGTCTGGTTGGATTCAGAGCACTGAACTATCACGGTCATGGATTCACCAATAATGAATAACCGCTCTTACTCTAGTCGTGTTCGATAAGAACTATCACGGCTAGGAACAATACAATCAAGTGCAATTTATTACAGCAACAGGTACACAGGTTCTTTTGGATTGCCGGCAATAGTGACTGTCTGCAAAAGCAAGCTAGCATGCATGAATACACAGGTGCACAGCCTAGAAATTAACACATTAAAAGGAGTATAACCAAGTGTTTGAATCTCACCCAAAGGCGTCCCAATGGGGGGGAAGAGAGGCTCAGCCCATCGACTGATCCCAGAAGTCAGGAGGTCCTCGGGATGATGTATTCCCTTGGGATGATATCTCCCCTGACGATGGTGTCTTTCCTGACGATGGTATCTTCCCTAACATCCCCTCTCTCTTAGGGCAATTTATATTATTTTCTATCTTTTAGGTGGAGCTTGAGTGACTCTAGTCAAGCATACCTTAGTTATGATTGGTGAAAAGTTTTCCCGTCTCTGTTTAAAGTAATAGGCTCCGAGAAATTCAGAGCGCATGCTCAGTGAGGGGTGTTCGCACCTCGGAGGCGGGTAGCTTTTGGGATGGAGGTGTGTTTTGGTATTATAATGATATTATAATGAGCAAAAGTACACTAGAATACAGCATTTATCAAAACCTGACAGGTTGTTGGCTCAGGGTGGCAAAAAGTGCTGCTTATCGGTCTCGGTGTGCACAAGAACAATCGAGTCCCCACCTGGTCACAGAGCCTAGCCCTGGTGTCTCCACTCCACTCTACGCTCCATGCTGTTCCTTAGAGCCAACACACCAGGTTCCCCAGCGTGATAGCATCTAAGGTTGGAAGCCTAGGGAACACTCAGATAATGCAGCTGCACCTTACCCTGAAAGCCTCTTCAACGCTGTACATTTTCTTTAAGATGTGAATGTTAGTTTTATTTTCCTAGTTACTTTAAGCAATTGCACCACACCTGGTATTTGTAATTCTCTGTGTTTCACATTGTTTCCTCACTAGAATTATATGCATCTATAAATAATACAAGATAGGTTTCTTCAATTTTGCCTACAAATTTTATAGTCAAAATAATAATAATAATAATAATAATAATAATAATAATAATAATAATAACAAACCCAAGGGAAAAAAAAAAATATGGCGGTATTTAACTTTTTTTTTTTCTTGGTTATTTAGCAGTATTTATCAGACCAGGAAAAAAAAAAATCGTGCTTGTTTGCTTGCTTGCTTACTTGTTCCTATTTGGTAAATTTTTGCATTTCTGAAATCCACCCATCTGAGCATGTGGACAGGCCATCTAAGCTCCATATTACTGCTCTGTAGAATGTCAATGATTTGAGTCTACCAAAACTAATGAAAAATATATACTTTAAATTTTGTTTAAAGTCATGGAGATTTCAGTGAAATAGTCATTAATATATATATATGGAACTTGGGACACTTTTATTTTATGTAGGGAACTGTAAATCTTTAATAAATATTTCTGGAGTCCAGCTGATAGTCTGAAATATGCAGGCCTTCAGGTCTGTAAGGTTTCTCATGATGAAAGGCCAGGAATAAAAATAAATTTTTTACATCTCGTACAACATCTTACTCAGAAAAGCCCCTGTGACTCCAGTGTTTAGGTCTGAATATTTCTCTTCATATCAAAAAAGATAAAATCTGTTTATATATATAAAAAGCAGTATTGGAAAGCATGATTGAATAAGATGTTTCCCATTGAGAGTATAAGGCAGTATACTTTGCACTGGGCCTGCCTTGGCCTGATTGGCTTATTGCTTGTTTGGTAGTGGTAGCAACCTGGATATCTCAACTATCAAATCATTAATCGTATTAACAATGAATTCTTATCTCTGTATTTGCTCATAATCAAATGTCTCTATTGGCACATAAGAAAATTTTGTCTATAAAAAAATGGAAAAATGTAAAAATGTCTTCTGCATGAAATTTATGGCACGTGAATTTTACTTGTGTAAGAGGTTATCCACATATCTTTTGTATCAGATAGAAAGCTTCCCCCCCCCTTCACATCACATCATAAATTATATTCTAACAAAAGTCAACCTATTAAATCCATTTATTTTAGTAGTTTAGTTGCTCAACATCTGCAAGTAAGTTTTCAGTGGGGCTGAAAATAGGGACAAACAAACAAGATGAGGGTTTCATCTATGTAAAATCTAGTTATTTAATCCCATCTTCCAATTCTCTATTCTATTATTTTCTTGAGGACATTGGCTGAAACATTTAATATAGGAATTGGATGCCTAGAATAGTCCTGACTAAACTGTTGCATGAAGGGTATACCCAATTAATCATTATAAGTCCGATCACATTCAGGGTAATGAACTATCACGATTATGGATTCACAAAAAATCTAAAACACCCTCAATCTAGTTACACTCCATGAACTACTACGGCCACACTTAAAGAGTTTGGTTCCATTCAGTGAGAGTTATCATGGCTAGATTTAATGAATAGTGCAATTTATTAAATCAATAGGTAAACAGATTCTTTGGATTGACAGTGATAAATTCACTGTCTGCAAAGCACATTCAAGTACCAAAAGTATGAGTAACACAGCCTGGCTATAAACTCATTAAAAGGTATAAAGTTTCTATAGAGATTTCTAAGTTACCACAGAGACACCTGGTATAACCAAGTGTTCAAATCTTACCCAAAGGCTTCCCAGCGTGGGGGGAAGAGAGTCTCAGCACATACACTCATCCCAGAAGTCACAACAGTATCTTCTCTAATATCCCTTCTCTCTTAAGCCAATTTATATCTTTTAGGTGGAGCTAGAATGACTCTAGTCATGCATACCTTGGTTACAATTAGTGCCAAGTTTTCTCGCTTCTGTTTAAAGGTGTAAGCTCAGAGAAATTCAGAGTGTGTTCTCAGTGAGGGCTGGTCACACCTTGAAGGCAGGTAGCTTTTGGGATGGAGGTGTGTTTTGGTATTATAATTATATTATAATGAGCAAAGTACAGCATTTTGTCAAAAATATGACAGGCCATTGGCTGAGGGTAGCAAACGTGCAGCTTATTGGTCTCAGTGTGCACAAGAACAATCAAGTTCCCATCTTATCATGGAGCCTAGCTGCAGTGTCTCTGTTCTGCTCTGTGCTCTGTACTGTTCCTTAGAGTCAGCACACCATGGTCCCCCCGTGTGATTAATATCTAAGGTTGGAGGACTAGGAAACTTGAATGTAGCACAGCTACACTCCACCCTAGAAGTTTCTTCAGTGTCATACCTTTTCTTTAAAATGTGATTATCAGTTTAATATCCAAGTTACCTCAGGCAAGAAGTTACCTATTGTCATTTATGCAGAATGTCTTACTTCACATTAACAAAGATCTATAGTTACCAATGGCTGGTTATACATTCTTCCCATCATTAAATTTACAACAAATGCTTAGGAATGAAAGTCAAACTGTCTTTCAAATGAATGGAGATAACATATATGCAACCATAACAGTCTCTCTGTCTTTTAGTATTCTTGGAAATTGAGGATATTATGAATAAAACATTTCTTAGAGACAGATATTGTTCTTATACCTGATTAAAAGAACCACCACAGGAGAGTAACAAAACAAAACAAAACAAAACAAAAAAAGGAATATGTAACATTATTGGACATGTAGACCAACAACAGTGATGTGTAGGTAACTAAACCCTACAAAGCCACTTGCTTACTCCCTTCCTAGTAGGATGGGGGACAGAATCAGAAGGGTAAAAATGAAAAATCTTGTGGGTCAAGATAAAGACAGTTTACTAGGTAAAGCAAAAGCTGTGAGTACAAGCAAAGAAAGATAAGAAATTAATTCACTACTTCCCATAGGCAGACAGATGTTTAGCCATTTCCAGGAAAACAGGGCCCATCATGAGTAATGGTTACTTGGGAAGGCAAATGCCATCACTTTGAATGTTCCACATCCTTTTCCTTTCCTCTTTTCTTTTATTGGCTTTTTATGACATCATATGGCATGGGATATCTTATTGGTGCATTTGAGTCAGCTATCCTAGCTGTGTCTCCTCCTAGCTCCTTGTGCATCCCCAGCCTCCTTGCTGGCAGGGCAGACAAGTAGAAAAGTCCTTGCCTCTGTGTAAGCACTGCTTTGCAACAACTAAAACACTAGTGTGATATCATCATTATTCTCATCCTAAATCTAAACCACAGCACCATACCAGCTACTATAAAGAAAATTAATTCTATGCAGCCAAAACCAGGATATATGCACAAATACAGATGGTGTGGAAAATGGATTAAGGGCAGCCCTGATGAGAAGGACCTGCGGGTGTTGTTTGATGAGAAGCTCAATATAAGCTGGTAATGTGGACTTGCAGTCCAGAAAACCAACCATATCCTGGGCTGCATCAAAAGAATTGTGGAGAACAGGTTGAGGGAGGTGATTCTCCCACTCTTCTCTCGTGAAACCCCATCTGGAGTTCTGCATTCAGCTCTGGGGCCCCCAATCACAGAAGGACATGGAAGTATTAGAATGATCCCAGAGGAGGTCCTCAAAGATGATCAAGGGGCTGGAGCACCTCTCCTTTGAAGACAGGCTGAGAGTTGGGCTTGTTCAGCCTGAAGAAGAGAAGGCTCCTGGAAGACCTTATAATAAACTTCCATTACTTAAAGAGGCTCTACAGGAAAGCGGGAAAGGAACTCTTTACCAGGCAGTGTAGTGATAAGACAAGGGGTAATGGTTTAACCTAAAAGAAGGTAGAGTTAGATAAGACATTAAGAAGGAATTCTGCACTAGGTGAAGGTGGTGAGACAGGCACAGGTTGCCCAGAGTTGTGAATGCTCCATCTTAACACTGTGAAGTGTTCCAGGCCAGGTTGGATGGGGCTTTGGGCAACCTGATCTAGTAGAGGTGTCCCTGCCCATGGCAGTGGGTTTAGAATTAAAGGTCCCATCTAAGTCCCACCATTCTATGATTCTATGATTTTATGAATATTAAAAGCTAAGATTAGCTTTTCTGTATACAGTATTTCCTAGCACAGAATGCTGTTCCAGTAGAGATTTGCAATCAGGTTGACAGTGCTTCTTTGTGGGCTATAAAATTATTTGACAACATTTGGATTAATTTTGTATATGGTCCAAGATTTGGTAGTGGGGGAACAGCAGTTGCAGCCTCTGTGAGAAGAAACCAAGTCTGCTCCATTTCAGACACAATTGGTTCCAACTGGCTCCAAATCAGACCTACTCCTGATTGAAAAGTTGAATTCCTCTGCCATGTGTGTTGTGCCCTTGTGAAACCACATATAAAGGGCAAAATATTGCATAGACAGTGCTAAGTGAGGAAAAAAATAGCATGAGAAACAACCTTGTGACCACCAGTCAGAGAGGAAAGAGGGAGAAAGGTTGCTTCAGTTACTGGAGAAGACCATCATGGAGAAGGTATTTCCCTGCAGCCCATGGAGAGGAACACAATGCAGCATATGGAGGTCTCACTCTAGAGCAGGTTCTCATGACAGGAACTTTAGCCCTTGCAGAGGAGCTCTGCTGGAGTACAGGAAATGTGTGAGAAGGAAAGAGTGGCAGAGGGGAACTGTTAAGAACTGACTGTAATCCCATCTCTTCCCAGTGCCACCCAGCTAATGGGGACAGGAGATACACTTGCGGATGAAGGAGTCAAGTTTAGATTGGGAAAAAGTTGTAGGAAAGGAAAGATGTTTTATTTTTCATCTTTGTTTCTTACTACCCAACTGGTGTGGGGCAATAAATATTATTTATTTATTTATTTATTTATTTAATTTTCCCCAATTTGAAGTTGCTTTGCCAGTGGTAGTAATCAGTAAGTATCTCTCTTCCTTTACCTTGGTCCACTTGCCTTACTATCTTATTTTCTCTCCACATTCTTCTGAGGAGGGGGAGTGAGAGAGCTGGTTAGGGGCCCGGCAGCCAGCTAAAGTTAAGTCACTATATGGGGGAAAAAAAAAAAAAAAAAAAAAAAAAAAACAGAGAATGGAAGGAATACTATTTCTAGATTGGGAAAATGTTTCTATTCCTTTAGAATATATTTTACTTCAGCTAGAATAAGTGAAACCCTCTGATGTGTTTCTTTGGTGGTGAAAACTTTTCTTCAGAATGTTATCATATACGTGGGAGGGAGGAAAAGAGGATGAGTAAGACTTTTTTATTATTATTATTTTTTTTGACACTATGTAACAGTTTGCATAATGGAAGAATACATTAACAACGTAAAAGACTCTTTTCAGTTTCAGAAAGTACCTAGAATTTACCATTCTACCTGCACTAAAAAAGTTCATGATTACCTCAGAGTCAACTCTTAAAAAATATTGAAATCTTGAAAAGATACAGGCATCTTATAAAGCCTTATTTTTTCCATGATCTGTATCAATACCCTTTAAAAGCTCCAGACAACTAAGAGTAAAAATATTCTTAGGAAACAAACAAACAAACAACAAAACAACTTATAGATTAATTTCAACTTTAAACACATATTACAAGAAATAGTAACAGTACAAGTACTTTTCCAATAGGTACCTAGGTTCCAAATTAAGTACCACATTGTACTGAAGTCTATATGGATTTCTTTACCAGATTCTAAAACACAGTGTAAAAATGAAAGAGGGCTGAAGGTCCTCAGCACAGAACCTTGAATCTGTATGTCAATTAATAGTCTCCTTCTCCTCTAAAAGTATTGGAAAGATCTTGATTTTGTTGATATGTGACAGGTAAATAAATAAGGAAATAAATGCTGACAAAAAAAACACATTCTTAATGCAACCTTTAGTTAAGCAATCAAGGATAATAATAATAATAATAATAATAATAATAATAATAATAATAATAATAAATGCATGCCTTCATAGGCTTTTAAATTTTCACATTGTTTAAAAGACATTAAATACAACACCTGACATATAGCCTGACACTTCATATTTCCATTGCACTACAAGACAAGAGTACAATTTAGTTGTGTTTATTCACTTCCTCCCTTTCTCTTCACATGTGTTTTTTCTTTTCTATAATATACTAATTCAACAAAAGTAAACCTGGAAAAAAAATTTAGCATATCTCTGTCAAGGAAAAAAAGTTAAACAACCAGAAACGCTTCTTTAAACTATGAAGAAAATAATTGATTTGATTGCCTATGGTAGATATCTAATGAAATAATGTATAGGTCTTAATTAAATAAAAATAAAAATAAATCAAATATGGAAGAATGACAAGTAAGATTAGGAATGAGAATAATAAGAATATGTTCTGTCTAGTTAACATAGTTATCATAAAAGAAAAGCTTTTACGATATCTATTTGACTACATAGAAACCTCAGTGGCATCAGGGAGAAATAATATTACCATATTACCATAAGCCATTAAGTGAGAAGTTATAAAACGTATACATGTATTGATTTCAGAGTATAGTACTTTTTTGTACTGCTTGCATGAAGTGATTCATTGAAATGGGCTTAAACTGGAGAAACAAATTTATAGTAGGCACTGGGTTATGGTTTAACCTAAAATGATGATAATAAAAACAAATTGCTCTGCTTCCTGACAGTGTCTCTCTCATATCATAATTGAGAATTATGTATAAAACATCTGGAAAGAGAGGGATCACAAAAAAGGTTGCTGTATGATATATTTCAGACAATCAGTTAAAAGGGAGGGAATAATCTTCTGAAGATATTTGCCTTTCAAAGCTGACTGAGGAATCTATTAGAGAATACATTTTGCTCTAAAATACTTGAAGTTACAAGAAATTAATAATATTCTAATTGTACATCATCTGTACCCCCCCTCCCCCAAGCTTAGTTTCAGTAAAACTGAACATTTCAATTGCTGCATGAGAAATCTGATTTTGACTCTTCAGAATCTACACATAAATTGAAAGAAATTGAATCAAAATAGGTTTTCTTGGGGGTACAAAATAGATAAATTGAATATGGAAATTAAACCAAAATCCAGATTAATGATTCTCACAATAGGTAATTGTGTACTGCCAAGAAATGGAAGTAAACTGCACAACTCACATGGTACACTTAAGAAATTTCAGCAATATTTATGTTTTCATATTATTTTTCAAAACCAGCAAATCAAACAGATTTCCTTTACAGATGTTCCTTTAAAAGAAACAGATTCTGAATGAGCTTTAATTCAGACTTCAGGCTTTATGCGCATAATCAATTATTTTATTAAAAATTAATTACTTTTCCAGGCAGCTTTCTTAAGAAGATACATCTCCCTCAGTTGACTTGAATCTCAAGCCTTAATGTCTATATCACTTTATATGTCATGAAAACAAAACAAAAGAAAACAACAAACAAAAACAATAATTTCAAAAGTA
Organism: Nettapus auritus; assembly: GCA_011076525.1. NCBI lineage: Eukaryota > Metazoa > Chordata > Aves > Anseriformes > Anatidae > Nettapus > Nettapus auritus. The sequence goes on from CM021765.1 coordinate 154,757,649, forward strand.
GACCAAATATTCATGTGTTGTCAGGTGTTAGATATTGAGTATACTGGTTTGCTTGTGGTTCAGTTCTAATTGTCAAAACTGTCAATATATGTGACTTTGAGATTAATTACAAAGTTGTAAATGTGAGAATGTTATTTGTGATAAAGAAAAAATTAATAAATTTACCTCCAGACAAAATAGTAATGAGGCAGAGAAAGGGTACATGACTTTGGAATAAAGTTAGACAATAATTTTAGTTATTTGACATATTATAGCTACTAGGGAAACAAACAATCAAACAAAAAAAAGTTACTGGAGATGTGCATTTGGAAAATCAATAATACAATTTCATTTTGATGACTTCAGTGACAGTTGTGAAGACCAGCTAAAAGACTTAATGACTAAATCTTGAAAAGAGACTCCTTACTGAAATGTATTGATAAACGATGCACTCAAGACAGCATAAAGGTATCCTGTTCCTATAGGACATTTGTAATATGAGGGGTCAGTATAACCATTTATTGTTCTTCTATCAAATAGCCCTCCACACAAATTTCTACAGTTATTCATTAACTGTCAACAGGGATCAACAAGCACAAAGTAATATTTATGGCTTTTTATGTACTTTTTCTGGTTCTGTGAGAAAGGTGTAGGGGTAAGGAAGAGCTTTATAATACTACCAAAACTTAATACACAAAATATATTTTGACATAAAGGGAGGAAGGAAGAATTTGCACTAGCCATGTCAAGTTTAGGAAACTAATGTTTGTAGACCTTTTCCTGGATTGCTTGTAAGTAGATAATCTCAAATGGCTCTCTAAGGGTAGGGTGAATCACCTGAGAGCTTGAGTAGTTGAAGCTAAATGCTTAAATTTTGAATTGCTCAAATAATGAATCTTACTTACATGTAATGGTAAAGTTTCTTCCTATATATCTTGGATATTTAAGTATTCAAGCACTTGTGTTTATCTCTATCACTTTTTGGCACTCAAATAAATCTGAAAACTACTGGTGCAGAATATTTCTTGAGTTACTGAACATTAATTTATAGTCACTAACTTAGTAATTGCGTGTACTGGGTGCACAAGGCCTGGTTTTGGGAGGGGAGAGGAGGAAACAGGTGCAAGGTTGGCCTCTGTGAGGAGAGGCCAGGGCTGCCCTGTGTCAGACACAGCTGGTTCCAGCTAGCTCTACTGCAGTGCACAGCTGAGCCTAGCAGCCAAAAGGAGGGTGAGTAGGCACTCCTGAGGGTTCAGAGCAGAGATTCTCGTGCAGCCTGTGGAGCAGACCATGCCAGAGCAGATATCCACACTGAAGCCCCTGGAAGTCTCAACACCAGAGCAGATCACAGAATCATAGAATCACAGAACTGTAGGGGTTGGAAGTGACCTTGAAAGATCATCGGCTCCAACCTCCCTGCCAAAGCAGGTTCCTCAGAGCAGGCTGCCCAGGTAGGTGTCCAGACAGGCCTTGAATATCTCCAGAGAAGGAGACTCCACAACCTCCCTAGGCAGCTTGTTCCAGTGCTCCGTCACCCTCACCACGAAGAAGGTCTTTCGCATGTTGGTGCGGAACTTCCTGTGCTCTCTCTTGCAGCCATTGCCCCTTGTCCTATCCCCACAAACCACTGAGAAGATGTTAGCTACATCCTTCTGTCTCCCACCCCTCAGATATTTGTACACATTGATGAGATCCCCTTTCAGTCTTCTCATCTCCAGGCTGAACAGACCCAGGTCTCTCAGCCTTTCCTCATAGGAAAGATGCTCCAGGCCCGTATCATCTTTGTGGCCATCCGCTGGACTCTTTCCAGAAGATCTCTGTCTTTTTTGTACAGGGGATCCCAGAACTGGACACAGTATTCCAGGTGAGGCCTGACCAGGGCAGAGTAGAGGGGGAGGATCACCTCCCTTGACCTGCTGGCCACGCTCCTTTTAATGCACGCCAGGATCCCATTAGCCCTCTTGGCCACCAGGGCACACTGCTGGCTCATGCTCAACCTGTCATCCACCAGGACCCCCAGGTCCTTGTCCTCAGAGTTCCTCTCTAGCAGGTCATCCCCCAGATAGATATTTCTTGAAGGAACTATGGCCTGTAGAGATGCCATGCTGAACAAGTTTATCCTGAAAGACTGCAACCATGGGAAAGTCTCATTATGGAGCACAGATTAAGTGTGAGGAGGAATAAGCAGCAGAGATGAGCTGTTATGAGCTGTTATGTGCTCACAATCCCCCATTCCTCATCCTCCCTTCACTGCATGGAGTGGGAAGCAGGGTGGGCAGATGACTTGGAAACAAGGGAACGAAATTGATCCTGGGAAAAATGGGAAGTGGGGGCTGTTGCATTATTTATTTGTTTCTAACTACCCACATTTACTTTAATTGGAAATAAATTTTTTAAATTTTTGCCAAGTCCTGTTGATGAGGCTGCTAGGGACATGGTTTACTGATGGATTTGTTTATGTTATGTCAACATAACATTGGTTGGACTTGATGATCTTAAGGGTCTTTTTTCAGCTTAAACAATGCTATGATTCTATAATGTATTTTATTTTATTATTATTATTTTTTGCCAATGACAGTAAGTAGTAAGTTATATTCCTGTCTGTACCTCATCCATCAAGCTTTTTCATCTTATTTTCTTCTCCCATCATGTTGAGGATGAGTGAGTGGCTGGGTGGAAGTTTGTACCTTATCCAAGGTTAAACCACCACAGTGCTATATGCACTACTGAAAATGGATTTAAATGTGAATAGATTTAAGTGAAAGGTACATTTTCAGATGTGTCAGACCATTCACACTTCACAGAAAACAAAGTCGGACACATCTTCCACTTGAATTAGACTATTTACATTTTTGGTAGTCTGAACGTATTTTCCAAATGGAACATGATCTAATTCCAAATAGCTGTTCTAATTCTGTCTTAGAAACCTGTATTTCACCTTTTTGACTTTCCTATACGTAAGAAACGTTATTGTAAGAAAGTGTAGTTTCCATATAATTAAACAATTTTGATTCCTTTTTAGGACTTGTGTATAATTCTTTTAATCCATATGATGGATTAAAACCATTTTTACAAATGTACAAATATTTTGAGGAGTTGTTCTTTTTTTATTATTTTTCTTTTCTATTATTTTTTTTTCCTCTGAACATTCTGAATCTGAAATAATATTGTTGTGATTTGGGATGAAAATCGGAGGAACAGCATGGCATAGTTGATGATGTGTCTGTGGAAAAAGAACTGGGATTATGTGTGTGTGTATGCATATGCATGTAAGAGAACAGAGAATTGCACATGTTTTCTGAATTCTCAACTTCAGCCAAAGGTGATAGAAGGAATAGTAAGTATCTATCTCATTGATTGATTTTTCCTACTAAAATGGAATCTCCCACTAGAGAGCTAGACTGTCATACTCTGGGTGATCCTGCTTATCAGAGAGTGGACTTAGATGATCTCCAGAAGTCCCTTCCAACCTCAACCATTCTGTGATTCTGTAAATGAGGTTCCTGGATTCAATCTGAAATACTGTTGGACACACTGAAAATCACCACCCAATTATCATTCTGTAAAATAAATAATAAATTCAAGACGCAAAATACTTGCCTTATTTGTTTGTGCTTACTCTTACTTTTTTGAAGGAAAAACAACAGCAATAAAATTACAAAATCGTTTCCAGTAAAAGGTCCAGCAAGTTCTGTATCTTATTAAAAACTTGCAAGGTATACCTGAGAAACTAATTAAAGCCTAAGGGATACAGAAATCACTTTGTATAAATATCTAATTATTAAAAGTGTTTTAAAAATATCTGAGTAATGCATCAGGTTTCCCTTGTAATTACAAAAGTATCGCAAAAACAACAAGCTAGCTAATATTTCTGTACTGTACATTCTTAGAATGCAGATCTCAGCTGAAAACATCTATACATCCTCCTTTCCATCTTTTGCATGATAAAATTGCATATTAATCTCATATTCTGCTTTCCTCCATGTCACTAATTTGAAATATAATACTATGAGAATCACAGATTATAAAGCAGAAAAAATCATAAAGGTTTTATCTATTTTAGCTGAAAAAAAAAAGAGAAAGCACTGAATCATAACTTTTTACCAGAATTCAGAACTTGCAGTAAATATCCAGCAATCAGAAAGTCCTGATTCATGCTTCCCAATAAAAAGAGAAATTTAAGAACTATGCTGCATTACTTTTTAAAAATAATTTCTAAATACCATTAACATATTTGTTGTGAAAATGCGGTTCTTACTTACATGTTCAATGGCCAGTGTATTAACTTAGGAGAAATAAAAAAGAAACTTATGCAAGACAGTAATTCACTACTATTTTAGAACTTGTATGGTTTCATACAATTTAAATATGCTGTCCTTACTAAAGATAAATGCCACTCATTTTTTTGTGGTTGAAACTATGCAGTGGTTAGTTGCATACATTTTTGTACAGTATCGTTGAAACAGAGACTTAGAACTACTGTGGCTCCTGACTGGGACCAACCCCAGGGACTCGAGGCAATTCAGTCTCAAACCTGTATTGAGTCAAGACATGGATGGAACATATATCAGCCTCAGAAATTGATGGTAGCAATGAATCCAGTCATACAGACATAGCTTCTGGACACATTCCTAATGCTACAGAAAATGTTACTGGCTTGAATATTATCCTTGTCTTGCTCAATAACTGATCAAAGTCTGAAGATTTAAGATGCATGTTAGTGATATTTTACAAAATGCAAGCTGGCAGAAGCTGGTAGATAGAAAAATATGAGAAATGAAATACCAGTCCTTTGAAATCCAGCATATTTTACTGATTATCTTATGAATTTTATCATAGGATTATACCAAAGAGCATTGAAAGAAAAACCTCTCCATGAATTTTACTAATCTGGTGTCAAGAAGGAAATTTGATGACCACTAGAGATGTAGTGTGTATATATATATATATATATATATATATATATATTTCCTGTGGTAAAAAGGGACAACTAAGTATATTTTAATGGCAAGAGTTAGTTTTAAACTTTTGTTTGTTTGTTTGTTTGTTTGTTTGTTTCATTATTTACAGACTTTTTATTATGGAGTTCTGCGGTCACCTATCAAATTCTGGAATAATCAACGTAGTCAAGATTAATGTAGCTTCTTTCCCCACAGACCCTTTGTTCAAATCAATTCACTATGTTCATGATGCATTAAAATTCTTCACTTTCTGTACAAAGTTAATGGACCAGATAGAAAACGACAACCTCAAAACTGCCTACACTATTTGGTGGGCTGGAACACAGAAAATAACAGTCTTACAACAATGTAGTGGGTTTACGTGGCAAGGTTTTGGTAGGAGGGGGGCCATAGGGGTGGCTTCTGTGAGAAGGATCTAGAAGCTGCCCCATGTTTGGTAAGGGCCCCACTGCTGACAAGAGCTGAGCCAATAAGCGATGTTGTTTTGCGCCTCTGTGAGAGCATTATTTAAGACAGGGAAAAAACCACTGCGCCACTCAGCAGCTGGGAGGGTGAGAGGAGTGAGAAACAGCCTTGCAGGCGTCAAGGTCAGTGAAAAAGGAGGGGGAGAGGTGCTCCAGGCGCCGGAGCAGAAGTCCCCTGCGGCCTGTGGTGAGGACCATGGTGAAGCAGGATGTCCCCCTGCAGCCCATGGAGTAAGTACCACGGTGGAGCCTGTGCCCCGAAGGAGACTGCGGCCTGTGGAAGACCCCTGCCGGAGCAGATTCCGGGCCGGACCTGCAGCCCGTGGAGAGGAGACTACACAGGAGCAGGTGACCCGGCAGGAGCTGCTGCCCGTGGTACACCCAGGTTGGAGCACTTTGCTCCCAAGGGATGGACCCCGTGGTACGGACCCATATGTGGAGCAGTTCTTGAAGAGCTGCTGCCTGTGGACAGCCCACGCCGGATCAGTTCGGCAAGGACGGCATCCCGTGGGTGGGACCCCACAGCACAGGGGACAAGAGTGACCGAGAAGGAGCGGCAGAGAAGAAGTGCTGTAGACTGACCATGACCCCCCTTCCCCCGTTCCCCTGCGCCGCTCGGGGGGAGGAAGTGGAAGAGGGCGGATGGGGGGGGAAGGTGCTTTTGGTTTCTTTCCTTTGTTTCTCACTTCTCTAGCTTGTTAGTAATAAGCAATAAATCTTACTTTCTCTCTATGCTGAGTCTGTTTTGCCCGTCATGATAATTATTGCGCGATCTCCTAGTCCTTATCTCAACCCTTGAGCCCCTTTCATCGTATTTTCTCCTCGCTCCTCTTTGAGGAGGAGGAGTGAGAGAGCAGTTGTTGTGGAACTCAGCCACCCACCCGAGTAAAACCACCACAAACAAACAAAAGATTTTCTACATAAAACAGTATAACAAAATATCTTCCACATGCAGACCACAATTTTCCCTCAACTTTTCCCTTTGCGACCTTTTGACTACACACTTGCACTGCTGAAACAGTAGGATCTGTAGGGCTTACCAAGTGTTTTACCTGGTACCAAAGTTGATTTACCCCTACCTTCCATTAAATCCTGTTCACGTGAGCTCGAACATGTCTACTGAAAATAATCTCTGCAAAATGACACCATAACACAGTCTGTGGTCTTTGGTTGTCAGTAGACAGAAAGAGCAACTCAGGGACTCTCATTTTAGGTGTTCCCTGTTTGTCTCACACCCTTAAATACTCCATGCCCATAGATTTTTCCAATGGATTTAAAGGGGTCCCTGGAATTTACATTCTCTGAATTACCCTGAAATGTCAAAGAAGCTGTAGGTAGGCATAACACCTAACATTCTGTCTAAGCTTTCAAGCAAATGTTTCTTAATAATATCAGTAGTTCAAATAATATAACACATTCAGTGGAAATAGACAGTGGCAATGTTTGTGAAAAACATCTTATCTGAACTAAAAATAGTGAATCTCTGTAATGCGGCAGATTCGAAATTCTTAGTCACAGTGAAAAAAATACATACTTTTTTTGTACCAGCCCATGCGTCAGGGTTTTAGTATATCATCACTAGATCAAGTCTATTCTTAACTAAAATTTATCAAGAAATAATTCTATGAGCTGAAAAAAGACAAATGTTATCAACAGGACTTAGCATTATCTTAGGCACCAAGTGAATATTATCATGATTTATCTTCCTGATGTAAGTGAAAAAATTCACATGAATCCAATTCTCAGATGACTCCAGTATTTCCACATGCACTTAAAAAGGAGAAAAGGGAATTAAAATTTAACAATGCATTTACCGAGGTCTTACTGAATACCTTATTTTTCTTTAAAATAAAATATTTTAGGAGAGCAGAAAGTTTTTGTCCCACTGAGTAGACCAGGTAATCTTCTCCTTAATATTTCATATTTCCATTTCTAATAAATAAATAAATAAATAATAAAGTAGAAAGCAGTTTCATGTCTCTTCCATGTAGAAATATAGTGCTTAAATATATATATACATATATATATATAAATATATATATATTAGAATCAGAGGGACTGTGTACTAGTGAGGATCTTCAGTCAGCTCCACAAGATGCTGTGTGTAGGGAGGCACATTGGAATTCCTTCTACACAAATGCATGCAGTATGAGGAATAAAATGGATGAGCTAGAAGTCTTGGCCCAGTCCCACAGCTACGACATCATCGGCATAAATGAAACCCCATGGGATGAGTCCTGTGGATGCTGTGCTGCAATAGATGGTTACACGCTCCTCAGGAGGGACAGGCAGGGTAGGTGAGGTGGCAGGGTGGTGACGTATGTGAAACATGGGCTGGACTGTGTGGAACTTCAGGTTGGTGATGGCAAAGTTGAGAGCCTCTGACTAAGGATTAAGGGACGAACAAATAAAGGGGATGTTGCTGTGGGAGTGTATTACAGACCACCTGGCCAGGACGGCAACGCCGATGAATTATTCTTTGCAGAACTGAGAGATGCCTTGAGATCAACTCCCCTTGTCCTTATAGAAGACTGCAACTTGCCAGATGTCAACTGGGATCACCACATGGCTGACACGAGCAAGTCCAGGAGGTTCATAAAGCACCTCGATGATAACTACTTGGTGCAGGTGCTAAGGGAGCCAACTAGGAAAGGTGCCCTCCTAGATCTGTTGCTAGAGAACAGAGAGGGTCTTGTGGGAGACATGGCAATTGGCGGACATCTCAGTCATAGTGACCATGAAATGGTTGAATTTGGAATTTATGGTGACAGAAGGAAAACTGCCACCATAACTTCATCCCTGAATATGGGGAGAGTGGACTCTGTTTTTTTCAGGCTGTTTAGGGAACTAGTCGGCAAGGTCCCCTGGGAAACTGCTTTTGAAGGCACGGGTGTCCATCAATGCTGGTCAGTCTTTAAGCACTGCCTCCTAAAAGCACAAGATCAGGCAATTCCAAAATATCAGAATTCAAGCAGGCGGGGCAGGAGTCTGGCCTGGCTGACCAGGGATCTTCTACTGCAGCTTAGGTGAAAAAAGAAAGTGTATGGCTGCTGGAAGGAAGGTTGGGCGACAAGGAAGGAATACAGGGATGCTGTTCATGTTTGCAGGGAGAAAATCTGTGTGGCCAAAGCCCAACTAGAGTTGAAGCTGGCGGTGTCTGTGGGAGACAATAAAAAAGGTTTATTTAGATATGTGAGCAGAAAAAGGGGAACCAAAGAAAACATAGGTCTGCTGCTTGATGGGGAAGGTCTCCTCACAGGCAATGATGTAGGCAAAGCAGAGACATTTAATGCCTTCTTCACGTCTCTCCAACACTGATGATGGGCTTTGAGACCCAGGGTGCCCTGAGCTGGAGGACCATGATGGTGGGAATGACAAACTCCCAACCGACCCTGAACATGTGCTGGATTTGCTGCTCCACCTGGATCCATACAAGTCCATGGGTCCGGATGGGATTCATCCCTGGGTGCTTAAAGAGCTGGCTGACATCATTGCAGGACCTCTCTCAATTATTTTTCAACGATCTTGGGAATCTGGAGAGGTCCCGGTAGACTGGAAGCTGGCAAATGTTGTGCCAATTTTCAAGAAGGGTAAGAAGGAAGACCCTAGCAATTACAGGCCTGTCAGTCTCATGTCAGTGCCTGGTAAAATTATGGAGAAGATGATCCTTGAAGTTACTGAAGCGCACCTGGGGGACAATGCAGTCAGTGGTCCCAGCCAACATGAGTTCGTGAGGGGTAGGTCCTGCCTAACAAATTTGATTTCCTTTTATGATAAAATCACCCGTCTAGTTGACCAAGGGAAACTAGATGATGTGATCTTTTGGGACTTCAGCAAGGCTTTTGACATGGTTTCCCATAGGATCCTACTGGACAAAATGTCCAGCATACAGCTTAACAAAAACATCATACTGTGGTGGTTTTACTGTGCTGGGCAACTGAACACCACAACTGCTCTCTCACTCCCCCTCCTCAGCTGAGGAGGGGAAGAAGTAAAGGAAAGAAGTAAAGGGTTGAGATAAGGATAATTTAATTAAAGGGAAAAATATATATATAGTAAGGAAATATTATTAATTAACAATTCAACTAAAGGGAAAAAGAGAAAGGGGAAAAGGAGGGGGAAAGGGAACAGCAAAACAAAACAAGTAAAGGCTATGTGGAAGTGCAGAGGAAATAAATTATTCTCTACTTCCCACAAATAAGCGATGCCTGACCACGTCCTTGAAGCAGGGCCTCAACGCACGTAGCTGGTGTTCGTGAGGAGGACAGACGTTTTCGCAATGAAAGCCCACCACTCCCCTCTTCCTCCTTTTTCCACCTTTTATTGCTGAGTGTGACATCATATGGTATGGAATATCTCTTTGGTTGGTTTAGTTCAGCTGCCCTGGTGATGTTTCTTTCTCACTTTTTTGCCCACCCCCCAGGAGGGTTAGAGAAAGTCCTGATGCTGTGCCAGCACTTCTCAGCAGCAGACACAACACTAGTGTGATACCACTGCTGTTATAGCTACAAGCGCAGAGCGTGGCACTGTATGGGCTGCTGCAGGGAGAGTTAGCATCCCAGCCAGACCCAGTACACATACGATGGGTGAGCAATTGGCTGACGGGCAGGGCTTAAAGGGTTGTGGTAAATGGGGCCATGTCAGGCTGGCGGAAGGTCACTAGTGGGGTCCCCCAAGGCTCCATTTGAGGGCCAGTCCTCTTCAATGTTTTCATCAATGATTTGGATATAGGACTAGAAGGTGTTTTGAGCAAATTTGCTGACGACGCCAAACTTGGAGAAGTTGTAGACTCAGATGAGGGTGGAAAGGCCTTGCAGAGAGATCTGGACAGGTTGGAGAGCTGGGCGATCACCAACCACATGAAGTTTAAAAAAAGCAAGTGCCGGGTCCTGTACCTGGGACGGGGCAACCCTGGTTGTATATACAGACTGGGTGACAAGACGCTGGAGAGCAGCCCCGCAGAGAGGGATCTGGGGGGTTGCGCTTGACAGCAAGTTGAGTATGAGCCAGCAGTGTGCCCTGGCAGCCAGGAGGGCCAACCATATCCTGGGGTGCATCAAGCATGGCATTGTTAGTAGGGCGAGGGAAGTGATCGTCCCACTATACTGTGCACTGGTGCGGCCTCACCTGGAGTACTGTGCACAGTTCTGGGCACCATAGTACAAAAAGGACATTCAACTGTTGGAGAGTGTCCAGAGGAGGGCGACAAAGATGGTGAAGGGCCTGGAGAGGAAAACATATGTGGAGTGGCTGAGGTCACTGGGCCTGTTCAGCTTGGAGAAGAAGAGGCTGAAGGGGAGACCTCATCGTGGTCTAAAACTTCCTCGAGAGGAGAAGTGGATAGATGGGTGACCTATTCTCCGTAAACACCAGTGATAGGACCCGTGGGAACAGGTTTAAGCAGAGGCAGGGGAAGTTTAGACTGGACATCAGGAGGAGGTTCTTCACTGAGAGGGTGGTTGCGCACTGGAACAGGCTCCCCAGTGAAGCAGTCACTGCACCAAGCCTGTCTGAATTTAAGAAGTGATTGGACTGTGCACTTAGTCACATGGTCTAAACTTTTGGGTAGACCTGTGCGGTGCGAGGAGTTGGACTTGATGATACTTATAGGTCCCTTCCAACTTGGGATAGTCTATGATTCTATGATTCTATGATATGTAAACAATTATTAAGTTATTTAATCTCTTGCTGTCTTCTTGCAAGTTTTGGTGATGCATTTGATACACAGAAGACCTTATTTTTTATCATGGGATTCTTCCTGATCTGTAGTGAAATTCAGAAATACAGTATGAATCTAGGTAATAAATTATGAAAAGTCCCAATTGGAAAGAAAGTATTATTTCTCATGTAGAATTGTGAATCAATAAAGATCTTGTCAGATACGTTAAATCAATTACAAATTATGTGTTTGAAATTATTGTGAAAGAAATAACATTTTATTGTATTGCTTATGAGTATACTTGATCTTTTCTGTCTACAAAATATATATTTCAAAGAGAAAAATCCCTTGAGTGAGCCCTTTCCATCATATTTTCTCCCCCTCTTCCTTTGAGGGGGTGGAGTGAATGCTTGTGGTGTAGTTTAGCTGCCCACCAGGGTAAAGCCACCACTTGTATAATAAATGAGTAGACAATTACCCCTTGTCCTCTTGTCTCTTGTCTACACAGGAGAGAGGGTACCAGTATTTTCTTTTCAATTTTTGTTGATTATAGAAAAAAAAACTGCTTCAGTTCTCTGATATTTCGATGAAAACCCCAAAAAGGTTGTAATGAGGAAGAATAAAGTTATTCCTTATATAAACTAGTCACTTATTAATCAAACAACTTCCTTTGCAAAAGCAAAAAATGGTAAGGGATCTTCGGAGGTCAGAAGAAATATCTACTTCTGCTTTGTATGCCATCTCCCCTCTGACTCTCTTCTTGTAAGATCCTGAAGTGTTACTAGAAACACCTCTGGCTCCCCTTTGGGTGGCCATAAAGAGGAAGTCGGATCCATTTACATTATTACTAGTAGGAGGAAAAAAAAAAAAAAAAAAGAGAGAGAGAGTAAATTATCTCAGGAGTCCGTGCAAAATCATTGACTTTAGACGCCCTTCTGAAATTTAAATACTTTCCTGATAGACAGATACATTTCATTGAATAGTTCTTCTCCCAAAGTCTCTAAATTCAGAAAGGAAGAAAGAGGACTAACAGTTTCCAAAATCTGGAAAGACAAATGTAAAGCTTGAAGATTGTACAAAAACAAAACAAAACAAGCAAAAAGAAATTAACAACTTGCTATAGGCTTTCTATAGTTCATATTAAAAAAACTTTTTTTCAGTATATCAGAAATAATAATTTTTCCAGAGAGATGACAAGGATGATAGATGGTCTTCTCAAAAATGGAACACTAAAGGAAATATAAAGCATAATGGAAAAGCTAAATGAATTATTTGTATTAGCATTCAAAGCAAACTAGTTTAGGGATATACTTATTATACTTATTAAATATTCTGTTTTTATAAAGAAAATACCCCACAATGAAACAGAATAATATATTTTTGGAACAAATCAATAAAAGGAATAGAACAAATTATTTAAATCAAAAAAAACTTTTTTTTTTTTTTTTTTTTTTTTTTTAGAAATCAAATAGGGAAATACCAAACTGTTAACTGGCAAGCTATCTATCAGCTAAATTGACCTTACTTTCAGGTGACAGGGAGAAGACAAGTAAGGAAACAAATTTTAGAAAATGCTTCCACGTGGATGGAGAGTATAGCCTGGTAAAGAAAAACAGGAGAACTGTTTTTACTGTAAATAAATAAATAAAGGGAGAAATAGAAAATAGGGCAAGAATCAATGGTATTTTTTATATCAAGAAATCTAAAATCTTGGAATGCTGTGAAGTTAAACTTGGTATTATTGATAGGATGAACTTGGATTTTCAAAAAGATTTTTACTTTGAAAGTTACTATCCTAAGACACTTTCATTAATTAAACTTTTCTAAGATTTATTAGAGATACAGCTTACTGCCTTCTCACAGATTAGTTACCCTGTTGCAAGAAATAAAGTGGATTTATACATGTTTTGCAATACAGAGAAACATTAGTGGTGATTTGTACTGCAACTGCCCTGTTTATTTTAATTTTAAAGTGAAGTAAAAAGTTGGATGAATAGCAAGAACAGAGAGTCCTTAAATTACAACATTTTCTTATAGTAATCAGAACTAAAATAAACTATGATAACAGGAGATGAAGACAAGGAATCTTTATGCATATAAATAATGGTTATAAAGACTTCTAACTTCACCTAACATAGGGTTCCTATTTCCCCCCCAAAAAACAATGCTAAAGACAGTGCTAGTTCTAATCACTGTGTATATGGTTTTCTTGATATTATTTATCTTTGGAGTCTGGAATATGAACATGGCTCTACTTCATTTAGCAATATAGACATAACCAAAATAAGTTACTATTTCTTCAGAAGATACCTTACAGGAGTCCTGGATAGTTCTATGAAAGTGTATGCTTAATTGTTTGCAGCACTAAAAATGAAGTAAAAACTCAGGAATTACTAGTTAAGAAATAGACAAATTACAATGGCAGCCTGTATTTTCATATGTCATTCTTTAATTCCATGTTTCATTCTAGGCAATTAATTTCAAAAGCACTTTAGTAAAACTAAAGTAGTAAGGTAGAGGCAACAACGTATGTGGATGTATATTATGCCTTCCATATGATATGAGATGAAATGAATTAACTTAAGAAACAACAGAAAAAAAATCTGACTGAAGGTCGTAAAATCATAACTGACAGAAACCAGGTAAGTAGGAATTTTATTATTATTATATTTTCATTATTTTTTCTAACAAAAGTGGTAGGGGACAATCACTAGGTAAGGTTATCAAGTTGCAGGTTAAAACCAAAACTGAAACTGGCCTATTACACAGAACATAAAACTGAAAATGCCTGTCTGAACAGTCTCGCTATGTCCTACTAAGCAACCTTCCTGTTTCCTTCCTTGGAATTCTGCTTCTCAAATAGGTTAGAAGGTGATAGAAACAAAGTATGACACAGTACAGAACTGACGGCCAGAAATACAGTTCCTGTTTCCATATTGTAAACCAACAATTCCTACCCAGTTCAACAGTAAGGCAATGAAGCAGCAAGGCAGTGAATTTCACTTGATCTCAGGAGCAGAAACATTGAATAACGTAGGGCAACTGAGACTTTCAACACAATCAATGTGTTACCTGACTGATTCAGCGAAGTTAGAAGAGTGATGCTTAGTAACTTCAATATCACAAATGATTTTGCTTCACCAAGGCCCACAGATAATAATAGCACCACTACTTTCTGATTAGAACCTGATTGTTTCCCTGTGATGAGCTATTTGAAGTTTAGATTTGCATTTGGAATGGTATTTTTTTGAGTGAGAGCTCTACTAACTCCGCTTAAAATATTAATCCCTCTAATTACAGAGCATGATTGTTTTTGTGTTACATTTAGAGAATAGTAAAACAGAAGAATGCTTAAAGAAATAATAATAAAAAAAGCAATAAGCTATAGATTAAGAGAAGAGTATAGAGTACAGCTAAAATCAAGGAGAGAGGGTTAAACAGATTCTTGTAGCTAAAACAACCACCACAAACAAAGCATTAAAAAAAAAAAAAAAAAAAAAAAAGGAACCTTTTCTTTGGTTTGTAATTTTTATCATCTCATGACACTTGGTACAGTGAGCATTCAACAAACCAACCCAGCTTTTTTGAATCATAAGTATATTGCAATGAATTGTATTTTTTCCCCTCCATATTTTTAATTAGGAATTTTTTAATTGCTTTACTAACGTAACAGAGCCTATTCAGTGAGTCTGTTGTGTGTGAGGGTATGTAGAAGGAGAGTGTCTGCTCCTTTAAAGGTATCAGATCAAGGACCTTTTCCAAGGCAACAAAAGAATAGTAAGAAGGGAAGAAGTCATGGGAACCAAACTTGATAAGGAAATGAAACATGAGAATGTTTATTCAAGTATGGTTGTCTGATTGAGGATTTCTGGATAGGGATGATAACAATAAGCAAAATGGTGAGATACAGACCTGACAACGCAAAAATGGAAACAATGGCAAGAACTATACCTTTGCTCCATGCTCCTACAGGCCCCACTTCCAGGAAGATCGACTTGGACTTTGCAGTGGATAAGACTGTGAACAGCAGGGGAGGAGGACATCCATACTGGGAAGGTGCGGAAACTGCATAACTCTGCAAATGCTTGTCTGGCTGAACCTTGTGCCTGATCACCTCAGTCTGTCCTATCTTATATGTTCCTATTAAATCTTCTGTTAAGTCTCTGTCTGTGTATTACACTCTCTTGTGTGATGCAAGGACTGTGTGCTAGATGCTGGTGCAACCTGAATGTCAGTGAGTGAAACTCAGTGCCAAATCCTGGAGTCAGGGTGTGGAGCAGGCACTGTGGCCTGTAGTACCAACTACTGGAGCAAGAGTGCTAGTTTCAGCACCAGTTACTGGTGGGAACTCTGCATGTGTTAGTGGAATGGGTGCCATCTCCTGGAGTCAGATCAGGAATGTAGGCATCGGCTACTGGGGCAAGATGGGCATTCTACTCCCAGCCAGAGGGGTGGGTGTGGTGTGAATTCCCAAACCAGCTACTAAACGGGTCTGACAGGTGTGAGGTGAGTTTGGGGTTCTGCATTTGTGGCTGGAACAGGGCACTGCATGCCCAGTTCCAGCAGCTGGGAAGGGGATGAATCTCTGTATCTTCCCCAAACCTGGTATGCATGGGGTGTATATGTGTATTCGCAGGTCTTATGCTGCTTAAGATGTATTAGATTTTTTTTTTTTTAATCTGTTTCTTCACGACTGATGTCTGTTGCAGGACTATCTGAATTCCAAACTGGAAGACAAACACATTCTCTGGCATCACTGCCACAATTCACAATTCACAAATTAATCTTCTTATGGTCAAAAATTTATTTTAGAGGATAACCTGACAAAGCTTTCAGACTATCAACTATTTGGGTTATGTTACATTTTTGCCTAGATGCACTGAAAGTACCTTAGTCTTCAAATGAATACTTTCAAGAATACCCTTGAAATATCTCTGTTTCTGATACTTCTAGGATTTTCATTCTTTCCCCTTCCCCTCTCATCTGTTCCCTGTGAAAACTCACAGCTAAAATCCCAGGCTTGCTGAAAGGCATGCACTTTCTTTCACATACTTTTCAATTCTGAAGCAACAATAAGTTACTGTGACAGTTTGAATAGTAATATAATTGAGGGGAAAGCATTTGCACCACCTCCACTGTCTCTGCTGATCTCTTCCTCCCTCAACAGCTTAGTGATGAAGACATTTTTATTTATTTATTTATTTATTGCTAAGGATTGCTAAGGTTTGTAAGCTGTTTTTTTTTTTGTTTGTTTGTTTTTTTAAAAAAGGAGGATCTTTTATGTTGTATGTCATAGTATGTAAAATTATATAACTGTAAATAAGTAATAGTGTAATTATTTGTTAAAAAAACAAAAAAAGAATACTTCTGGTCCACAGGATGTATTTATACTTCACTTTGATTTAAAGTTCAATGACAAACAAGTGTGTATTTTGCAGTGCCAGTTAGTCTAGATATAAGAACAGGTTTGGGTTCCTATTCCCAAAGCTAGTTTAGACTTAACATACAAAGAATGTAAAACATTTGGAAAAAAGCACCTGTCTGTATCAAGAGAGCTAAAGCATACAGTAGCTTTGTTTTTGCCAATGCAATCAACTTGGGTGCATTCCCTGCTGAAGGCAACCTATCTGATGGCATATTAATATCAAAATATAATGCACAAAATTAATTGAGGTAAATTTCACTCTCTAAAAAGGATTCAACTATGAATTTTATCATTTGAGCTGGATGATTTGGATGCATAGGCATGAGTAGTCCTACTATCAACATTTTCATAGTTATATAAAATGACTAAAGAAAAACAAACAATTTTTTTTTTTTCCAACACTTTTTCCGTTCCCTTATGATTTTTTGACAACTCAAATTGAAAACATGCTGTGCTTCCTCTGTAGCTGGTGTTCAGTGGGTACTGTGTCAAGATGCAGGGCAGCTGCGAGAGGTTGTGCAATTGCTGTGAAAGGAGTGGAAGGGAAGGGAGCAGCTGTCACTGTAGCACTTGTATCTTGCCAGGAATTCAGAGCAAACTCCACAAAACAATGTTAAGGACTGCTCTTTTGTTCTGTTTTTGAGTACCATAAAAATTCTTTATTCACACAGTTTACTTTCCAAAATACCACAAAGAGTAGTTAACCTTTGGAATTTTGTTTTAGCTTTAGGTGCTCCAAGCAACATTAAGTTGGAAATTTTAAGAAAGCTTCTGAACGGAGCAGAGAGAATTTGTAATAGCTTTCCAGACTGAATAATCTCCAGTGAACTACATTGCCTGTTTCTTGATATGAATTTCAGTAGAAGAAAGAAGCAAACAAAAGAGGATATATTATTATTTTGTTGTTCACTTTGCATTTTGTTAAGTAAGCTTTACTATTCAAGAAATACAAAATGCAGAAAGACCTAATAACAGTTATTATTGTTATATATACTATGTATATATTATTGTGAAAGAATATTTATCAAGTATTTTAAGTGGATTTTGGTTTTGAAATTTAGGCAATTGGAAACACACACTTCAAGCTAATGTTTTAAGGATAGTTTTCCTGGATATGCCATCAATATGTTTTTTAACACACACACACAGAAAAATGAATAATGTCTTTAGTGGAAATAAGAATCTGTGGCTTTCATAATCACATGCATTTAGCTATTAAGTAGGAATTTTAAAGACATCAGTGGCATCATTCCTTAAGTTCAAAGCATGTATTATAATTAGATGAGAAGTCTCTTATGTAGTATTTATGACATTTTACTTTCACTCATATTTTAGTCTTAGGAAAAATACATTTAATTTGCTAAACATTACACTTTGGGAATATTTTGGAAAATATATATTACATTCTTGTCAGATGAGGAAGAAATTATTTTTTTCTGAAAAAAAAAAAATAATCTGCTCAATGTTATTAGAGAATTGCTGAAAAAGGGAGGTAGCTTTCTTAAAGGAATAGTTTTGATGGTCTTATGGTAGGTATTAATGCTAAAAATATGCTGTTAGATTTTGACTGTTCCTAATTAATTCACACTTTGGTAGATAATATCCTAAACATCTCAATGCATTAAGGGAATATGTAGAATTTTTTTTTCCTTATTTAGTTAAATATATTTGTAGCTATACTTCTATGGAAAAATTTTGAAGGGTGTAGATGTTTCAAAAACAAAGAAGCAGGGAAACCCTTGATTACATATCCTTATATTTTTTCCTCTTCTTTCAGCTTTCTATTTATTTTTGTCTCCAGATATTTTATTTTATTTATTTTATTTTTTAAATAATAAATGCTTTACATAAGAAGGATGAATTTTGGAGTTGAAATCAAAGAAGAATCTTATTTAATATATCAGATCTTTAGAAACCAAGTATTGTTACAAAGGCTAAAATTCAAGGTCCACAAGTAAGATGCTCATCAGCTGTTCAAGTATGTATTTGCATAATCTTTGAAGTGATTTGTTTTTAAGACCGAGGAACATTTAGCAAAAAGAAGTTGAAACTCAGCAGAACCTCTTGCAGTATTCTGTGACAAAAATATGCAAGTCTTATCACATCACATGATAGTAGACCAGAATGTATCATCAAGAAAGATGAAAGTATGATTCAGAAACAGTGATTTAGCAGCAATGAACACATGCCTTTTCACGGATAGTTCTGCAGTTAATTATTGATAAATTGTTCATATTCATTCTGTGGCTAAAAACTGATAAGATTCTACAAAGAATTATCAAAAGTAGAAGAGAAGACATTGCAGTTGTGAATATAAAGGGATGTTCAAAGCTGGGCTCAGAGATAAGAAGCAAAAGGCAGCTACTCAGAAATACAAATATTGAAAATAAACAAGGATGTAATTGTTTATGCACAAATCCTGTAAGTGTTTGGATTTCTAATGGCTAATGTGAACTCTTAAGTGGATTTCTAAGCAGCACACAGAAGGATAGGGGACAGTAAGTGAGAGGCTGAGTTCATAACAGAAACCAATTCACTGGAGTTTAGAAAGAAAGTGTATTCTCAGTTTGTTAGTGTGGTGATACAAAAATCTTCTAATCTCTATTCACATATTAATTTAAGGTTGGTAAATATTGCCTTATTGCTTGTTTGTCTTTTTCCCGCTTTCCCTCTTTTCTCACCCTCCCTTCTTCTCTTTCGTCTCTTTCCACAGTAATCTTTTCCAGTCATTTTTGTAATATTGGTGAGATGTTCAAAAGGTCATAATAACCCTTGTTTTGTTCTAGGTTGAGCTGTTGGTTTCAGTGGCACCATTTGACAGTGAATCTCTGAATTAAAAACACCTACCTGTGCAGCCATCTGTTGATGATGCCCAGTTGAAGAGTAGAGTCCCTTTAGGTCTTTGTTCTGACAAATAGAAACAATTAGGCAATTCTAGATAATTATTCTTAGTTTTAAGGACCTGGAACATTTTTTTGTCATGACCCTACCCAGCCTCCCCCAGGGTTCCTCCACTCTGTCAACAGCCCAGAACTCCATTTCAGATTCCAGAGCCATCAGTCCTTGCCCCCGGCAAAGACACAGCAGAGATGGTTCCCAGCTTCCCACAGCCCTGCACTGCCCGGCCTTAAGACTTGCTGAGCCCATGTTGTCACCAAATTGTATTGAATATCTGCATTAAAAAATGTAGAAATATTTTTCAGGATGCACCTGCTGTTTTGTCTAATAACACCTCCAGTTCTTCAATGATTCAGAGTTACCAGTTGGTCAAGGTATATCTTTTTTAACTCTGGAATTTATCACTGTATTTCACTTCATAGAGATAGTTTTATAGACTTTGCTACTTTCCAATATTTTTGAATGACAATTTTGTTTTGCAAGTGTTATAATTAAACATATAACAAAATATAAATCTTAAAAAAAAAAAAAAAGGTTAGAAATATATCCCAAGCAGTTTCATTCTCCCTTCTCTACAGTCCCTCTTTTGTGTTAATAAAATGACGATCAGAATCAAATGCAGTACTATAAATAAGGAACATTTCTCTACATATAACCTGCACTGAGTTCAGTGATGGTCCTTGCAGTATAACATCTTATATGAATACCACAATAACCTCTTTTAGATTTCCAGATAAGCTATGAAAATGGCTAACAAAATTATACCTAAAATTGTAGCACTTCATCACATACCTTCTAGTTACTTTTCTTCTAAGATATTTTTTTCCTGTATTCAGATTTTGTTTTGTAATAGCAAAAATTAATATTTTTCAAGAAATAATATAGTACTAACTACATAAACTGAGATATTTTCTCATCAGAATATTTCAGTATCCGTAATAGTAGAAGCAGTAGAAAAAAATGAATTGTTAATATTTTATGGGCATGCTAGCTTATTTTATGTTTAAAGAGATGGATAGTAGACAATGTAGCTTAATATGCAGGTTTTCTTAAAATTGAGAAAAGGGATCCACATAGTCTCAAGCTAAATGAAAATTAAGCTCAATTAGAATGATAGATGTGGAATGAGTATATAAGAGATTGCTGACAAAAGTATAGTAGAGGTCTATTACTCGTATGTTGCACTGAGAATAAAAACACACTTGGAATGGGATGTATGATCATATAGAATGCATTCAAGAGTGGGAATAAAACAAATTTTAAATAATTTTGAAATATGAAATAGTCAGACAGTCCAAAAGTATCAATTATTACTTTGTGCAGTGATGAGGAGAAAATGTCTGTATGGGTTGCTATAAATCCTGCATATTAGAATACAGGGAGTCAAAGTATGCTAGTAACCAGACTATTTTTCTTGGATTATTTATAGCTTTAAAAAAATTACCAGGTTCTGAGAAATGACTAGTTATACTGGAAGTCATAAAGAGTTCTTACCTTTGCTTGATGGAAGAATTATTTTGCTTTACTTCGCTTGATGGAAGAGTTTCAGCCTAAGAGAATTTCAGCTGAAGAGAATAAAATATTATTTTACATGTAAATATTATTAGGAAGAAAACAAAAATCAATTTGTGTCATTTGTTTAAATACTTCAGCATAACCCTGGCCATTAAGAAATATGAAACTTGTATTTGCAGATTTTGAGGTTTATTGTGTAAAAACTATTTCTGATAGAGGGTGTTTTATTTTAGCATGCTTATTTTATATTTTGAATTGTTGTATATCACATCAAGATAGGCTATTCTAAATTAATTTAGAACTAACTCTGGGTGAATTAATAGACATTACTTTTTATTGGTATAGGTTTTTTTGTTTGTTTCTTTGTTTGATTGAATTTATGTAGCATGAACAGTGTGAAAAAAATGGACATATTCACTGGCATACAGGAAAAAAAAATACAATGAAGCTATCTGTTACCTTTAACATTGTCATATCACCTTCAAGACTTTCTTAAAATTTTATAAGAAAAATAAGGGATTAATTTTGTAACAGAAAAAATGTACCTTGTTTTGTTTACAGCATAGTAGGATATAATTATTACAAACAAGAACATAACACGTTAAATATGGTCCTGAAATCATTCTGAGTGGCTTAGAAGGACTCTTAGAAGTTCTGAGGACTCTTAGGAGTCCACTTAACTAACAATACTAAACCCAGAACATGGTAAAACTGACATAATTAAGTAAAAATACAATGAGAGCGTATAAATCAAATTTATACATACTGGATTTCTGAGCAGTTTATTATTCAGAAAACCATAAACTGTCTATTTTAAATGACAGCTAACTTAAAATAAATCAGTCACCACAGAAAGTAAAATTCCAAGACATTCAAAGTGCTTATTTTGAAAGGCAGAATGCAAAAAAAAAAAAAAAAAAAAAAAAGATAGTAAAAAGTTTACATTGATTTTTACTGAGTGAATCACAGGATTAAGTCTAAAACTGTAATGAGTAGCAAGCTAGCTGATGATTACTTAGGTTATCTAGCTGGGGGAATCTGACAAAAATTAACTTAGGCATGACACTGAATCTTTTAAATTATGAGAATGAAGAGGAAGAAACTTGGTGACATCATCCATGTGGATATGCAGGAAAAAATGGAAACTACATTATAGCACTGAAGAAGTGAAGAAAATCTGTAGGGAATACTAACAAGAAGGGATAAGAACCATAAGAGAAAGCATCTAAAGAATCACTGGGGAAAGAAAATATAATAATAAATTTGTCAGTTACAAGGGTTAACAGAACAATTTTATCCAAAACTATTGCACAGGAATCTTGATTGGGCAAGAAGGTTGTCATGGCTAAAATAAGGGTCAATTTCATTGAAGCGAAAACCTGCTTATGTGGGAGACAATCTGGTGCCAGAGGCTGTCTTCCAGCATTACAGAAGATATAACTCTAGAAGAAGACAAGAAGATATGAACAATTATAGAAAATAATTTAAATGGTTTAATAAAGTTATAATTTTGCAGTAACTACACTGGGGCAATTTGCATTGTTTATGTAATGTACATGCTTTACCAAAATGGAGAAGACATCTGAGAAAGTGAAAGATGGTAAGCAGAGCAATAAAAATTGCAGTAAATTTTCCTTTATCAAAATGCATATCAATTACAAGCTCAGCTCTAGAAATATTTTAAATACTTTTAAACTACATTTATGTGAAAAAATACGTAATCAAATTATATTCTATTAGAGACTTCAAAAGTACTCTTTTTTTAAATTAACTGACACCACTTCTACGACCACAATACATGTGTGTGAACTGACTTGATTTATATTAGATATGTTACATCAGTAGCTTGTCATTTGTTGCTAATTTGGTGGTTATAACAGATATACTGCCCATGTAATTTGGAAAATTTAACCCTTTTAAGTAATTATTTAGCACAATACAGTTTTCCAATTTCAAATGAAATTCTGATGGCAAATTTCTGAATTCATCTGTATTTCATGTGATTTTAGTGTGGTAAAAATTTCATTTTGGAGATATAACTTGTGACAAAGTCCATTCAGATTAAGTTTATGCAATGTAAATCTTAGTTTTATCAGAACAAAATATTAATAAATGTTAGGTGTTTCTTTTGCTAATGTGTTGGCAAATACATTATATGAACACATTAAGAAAAAATTATTTTTATACACTTATACTTTATATTTATACACTTATATTTTATACTTTTATATGCTTAAAGTATATTCAGGTATGTAAACACTAACTTATGAAACAAATTTATGATTAATATTTGTTACTGAATTTTAATACTAGTTTGGTACTGTCAGATATTCTTAAGGTCTTTTAAGCACTAAAAGTTCCACCGGTGGAAACAACTAGTTTCAACTGAAAATGAAAGTGTGTTTGTTTGCTAAAAGATACGTTGAATTACATTAAGTATTGCTTATCATTTTAAGGTATCACAGATTATAATATATGAAAAAAGGCTGGAGAGAGAGCTGGAATTGTTCAGACTGGAGAAGAGAAGGCTCAGGGAGAAGTTAACAGACTAACTACCTGATTGGAGTGGGAGGGAGGGAGTAAAAACAGAAACAGATTTCCAGTGGTATCCAGCGAAAAGACAGGAGGAAAAATTGCATAAACTGAAATAGCAGACATTCTATTTAAAGGAAAAAAAAAAAAAAAAAAAAAAAAAAAAAAAAAAAAGCTTATTCACTATGAGGGTGGTTAAACAATGGGAAGCTTTCTTATGGAGGACATAGAATCCTTGGAATGTGGATGTGGAATCCTTGGAAATATTCGGAACACAACTGGATATGGTTGGCATCCTGCTGGGAAGCTGAAGTTGGACTAGATGATCTTCAGAGGACTTTCTCAATATCAGATATTTTGTGATTCTGTAAGTTGTGTTTTGTTTGTTTATTTTAGTTATACAAAAAAAATGCTAAATTTAGAAGAAAATAACTATTTGAACTTTAATTTTTGTCCATTTTTAAATTATACAAAATAAGTATCTGGTCTAAATAAAGTCTACTGTGTTAAACATGATACTGACACAGAAGAGTTCCGAATTAAGATTTTACTGAATAATTTGAAGCCAGCTTCAAAGGACAAATTTGTGATTTGTCATCACAACTTGTGCCACACATTTTTATTTTTATTTTTTTTTATTGTTTTATTATTTTTATTATTTTTATGACATTTGCTCTGATTAGATTGAACTTGTTTTAATTAATGACTGATATGATGGATAGTGTATCATCATAGAATCATAGAATGGGTTGGATTGGAAGGGACCTTAAAGATCATCTAGTTCCAACCCCCCTCCCACAGACAGGAATGCTGCCCACCTCCAGGGATGTGGCATCCACAACTTCTCTTGACAACCTGTTCCAGTGCCTCACCACTCTTTGAGTAAAGAACTTCTTCCTATTTAAATCTCCCCTATTTTACTTTACAACCATTCCCCCTTGTCCTATCATTATCTACAGGAGTAAAGAGTCCCTCTCCATCCTTTTTATAAGATCCTTTTAAGTATTGTAAGGCTGCCATGAAGTCTCCCTGGAGCCTTCTCTTCTTTCAGCCTTTCTTCATAGGAGAGGTGCTCCAGCTCTCTGATCACCAAGCTGAACAAATAATATGAACAAATAATATGAACAAATAATAAGCTGAACAAATCTGATATGAGCAGAGATGAGTGTAACTAACTTGCCTGAGTAGCAATATGCCACTAACACTAACTGGAAGAAAACTTCAGTGACTTCACCTCCTCTACCCCCAACCCCACCCCTTGATGTTTTGAAATACATCAGATATCCTTTATTCTTTCTAGAATGTATTTATGTAAGCAATTCACCTAAAACAAATTAAGTAGCATTCTGGTCTTTCCTGAAGAGCATTCCTCTCAGGCAAGCAAGCAATTGCAGAACCACCCTGTCACAACGTATCTCTGTAGAACAGATGATTTACCCTATCTAATAACCAAATATAGAGAAATTGCCACAGAACTGTTTTCATTTCATTTTTTCTCTAACTGATCTAAAAGGTTGGGTAAAACATGAGAGACAATGAGACATGGAAATAAGGTTTCTCTAGGGCTTTAAGCACTTCACAGAGGAATTAATTAGAACACCCAAGTCGTTTGTGTCACATATCTCTTGATGACTCCGAAGAAGAAGTTTATTTTAACTTGTCATCCTCAGAGTACAGCAGAATTCAGAAGAGGGTAAAGTGATGTGTCGCTGCAGTTTTTCTGGGCTCCACGTAAGAAGCCAGATCCCTGTGATACTCTCACCTCCTTCCCATACCTTTGCTGGCCCCTGGGTTAGAAAAATCTGTGCCCTCCCTCCTTTGGTCTTCTTTAATAATTGTGATAGTACTGTTTCCCCTGGGAAGTGAAAAACCCACCCACCCCCTCCACCCTACTTATCTTCAGAGGAGGAGGAAGACGAAATATCCCTGTCTCACTGCTCCAGTTCCCCACCAGTAGCACTTAACCTCATTTTCTAGACCATTTTTCTCCTTCCTCAGTTTCCACCAAAACCTGGTATGCAAAGATATAACCTTACATTCAGTCCTCTTACCTGAGGACTCTCAGCTCTTCTTTCCTATTCTTCTTATTTTTTGCACCTAAACATTATACCACGTCTTGTCCACACAAGCTTATACTTTGGATTTTAGGACTTCGCAAAAGGGAAAAAGCTATTGTGAGTATACCCCTCACTATGTCAATCCCTTCACCAGGCAGAGGTTCTGCTGCAATTTCAAATCCTTGGGCCTAACATATATCAGTCCCCAAATGACAGATACCTATGACTAATATAAGTGGTATCCTCCTTCTGGCAGCATATAAAAATGATGCTAAAAGGATTCAAAACCAAGGAAGAAAAAACCTTCGGGACAAACACTGTATTGCTTTCAGTGAAAAGCCTAGCATGCTGGTGACTCAATGTAGCAATACATAAGAAAGATTAACATAGCACTACAGACACAAGTTAGTACTATGAGGTTTGCATATAGCAATTTTAATTATATGATTACCATGGGTGATTAATTAATAGTGAGATACAGTTAAAATTGTTATATGGTTTCACATATTGTTTTTCTATTTTAACTATAATGAACTATAACATACACAACTACATAAAGAATAACTTATTGTTCTGTTTGAAGCTAAATCTCATTATCTTTGTTTGGAATCAGTTGTAGTTTTAGGAGAAAAGTTAAATATTCTGCCTTTCCCTTCACCTGTGATCCTCAACAGCATTAATATATATATATATATATATAAATTATTATCTTTACATGAGCTACAAAATATATTGGTCTTGATACTTAGGGAAAAAAAATGCAAAAACACAGCATACCAAACTCCTTATTCATGAAGGAATAAAAACAGCTTACCAAAGCTCTGAAGCTAGCAATAATAACCGCTTGTAACTCATTAATATTTCTCCATTTTTACAGTACATAATATTTGCTGTTGAACAAGCAAGAAACATTAGAACTTTTTTTTTTTTTTTTTTTTTTTAACCAACATATATAAGATATGCAAAATCTATGCAGTTTCAGGTTGGTAAAGCAGAAAATAAAGACTGCTCCCACAGATTGGAATTTTGTATTCCTGCTGACACTGCAAGTTTCCTTCCCCCTGCAGCTCTGCTGAATACTTTAACATCTTTTACAGTACAGATAAAGTAACTACCGTTTGTGTAGAAATGTTGCAGCTTTTAAATGCTTAATTGCAGTCCTCAGTGCTAAAACTGATTCACAGCCATTGAACAGTGAATCTAAGACAAATGTGAAACATAATGAAAGCAAAAGGTCTCCTAACTTTAAGACTAGTATAGGAAAAATCCTGACCATCGTCATAAATAAGTATGTGTAGAAAATGCATTTCTGACTTGCATATATTTGTATAAAGAAATATTTCTTAGGGTGGAAAATCTTAACATGAGGTTTTCTAACCATTGTTTTATATATAATAAATCATACATAATAATGCTTATATTTGGACATTCATGTCTCCAAATGAAGTCCCAACTCTTCAAGTCTTCACAGTAGTTCATTGACCTGTGGGTAGTTAGTAAAGTCACTTATTTCCTTCTTAGTTACTCAGCTACTAATTACTTTAAAAGATGGGCACAAATTGCCTTAGATTTCTTTTTATTTTAATGTATTTATTTATTTATATTTACATTTTAAACTATTAGTGTTGTTTCTGCCATATGCAATTTAATCATCAGAGTAGTTATTAATGAAACATGGCTTTTAATTTAATCTAGAGTCTTCTGCATTAAAAGACTGCAGATTTGTGGAACAGCATCTTTACTTTGAGATCTCTGGGTAGCAGCCTATAAAAAAATAAGATTTGGATGATACTCTTAAGTAAAAAGGGATTGTGCCTGAATTGTATCTTGTAACATATGAAGTCACTGAAAGAGAGAAGGGATGGCCTAGTTGATATAAAACATTAACATTCTGATTTAGAAGTCTTTCACATCCATTTTGCACTGTAAAAAAATTTACTATGTGTAGTTCTGAGTAAAGTGAAATCAAAGCCACTTATCTTTAATTTAAAGGTAGAGGTATTGGGGATTTATTTATTTATTTGTTTATTTTGTTTGAAAAAGCATTTCTGAGACAGCTTGTCATCTTACGAGAATACACTTATAACTTGAATGAAGAAAGAAAATAACCCCCGTGAAATGTCAGTTTTTGAAATAGCAAAGTTCTTTTTCTTTCTTTCTTTCTTTCTTATTAATAACAAACACACAAAAAAGAAACAAAACAAAACAAATAACAACCATAGTTAGAACCTACAGTCAGCTTTGATAACATGAGAATCTTCCTTAATATTATCTTGTAGCAATGAGCTGGGAACAATTATCAGACTGTTTTTATTTGTTTGTTTATTTTTATGAATAAATAATTAAAAGTTTATTTGGATGGTCAATGTTACTGAAACAGAAAGAAGAAAAAAAACTTTTAAGGCATCTAGAGAAATATTCTTGTTGTGTTTCTACCTCTTCCTCTACTTTTCAATTCCAGTTCTTCTGATATGTGTCCAGTCAACATCCTGCTTGTATCAGCATTCTCTCTATATTGTGGCAAGAAAAGCTTGAGAATAATTTTGAAGATAAGTGTCATTAAAATTATAAAAAATAAAAATAAAAGCAAAGACACATATAAAACCACCTATGAGAGCTAAGTATAAATAGATTCAAAATAAAATTATAGATGTAGCAATATGCAACTGGAGTGTACCAAAGTTACCTGAAACTAATTTCTACATATGATTTTCTCTGACCAAGTAGCAGATTTTCTAGACAAAATACATCAGTTTTAATCTTGTGTGTTTTAAGTATTAGGTGCGTAAGAAATGAAGTGGACCAAAAAGAGGAACTATTCAACTATAAGAATGCTTAAAGAGGAGTTTCTCAATGATAAGTCTGTAGACTTATTTAATGTTACATTTCTATTAGCTAATTTGGCATTAAAAATAATCATTTCCTGATCACAAAGTGTAGAGAAGAACACCGTTATGTAGGATAGCTAGACTGTCCCAGTCTTTCAATACTTAAATTAGGTTTACATGAAAGATGAAGAGAAACCTTTTACGAGGACCTGTATTAATGGTTTTAAATTAAAAGAGGGTGGATTTAGATTAGACATAAGGAAGAAATTACATATTATGAGGGTGGTGAGACACTGGAATGAGATGCCCAGAGAAACAGTTGGATGCCCCATCCCTGGAAGCATTCTAGGCCAGTTTATGACTTTGAGAAAACTAATCTAGTGGAAGGTATCCCTGCCCATGGTGGGGAAGGAGTTGGAAATAGATGATCTTTAAGGGGTCTTTTCCAGCCTATGTCATTCTATGATTTTATGACTTTTTCTCCTGTCTTTAAAGAGAAAAAGTGTCCTTGGAGACTGGACTCATATACGGAGTCAAACAAACTGAATTTTCAAAAGATTAGTAAAAGTTTATGAATTAGAAAAGAAGGAAGGGAGGGAGAGAGGAAGGCACACTGTTCCCAAGTAGAATGTTATTTAGTTGACAATAACAACAAATAAATTAAATGAATTATTTGCTCATTGAAAACATATATATATTTAGAGTACTATGTGCAATTATCAGTATGACAATTCCTGAAAAGTTGGGAATATTGATTACTGCATAACCTTAGTTCATAATATATAAATATATGTTTTTGATCAGCAATTTTCAGAAAATATTAATTTTAATAGATGCCAGGAAATACTAATGTGCTTAGGAGAAACAGAAGTATTAATATGAAAGACTAAAAATAGTGTTCTTTTTTTAACTGAGTAAACCGATGGCAGACAAAAATTATAGACTGCCTTTTTATGTATGGAAAGCTTTTGGAAAGTCTCTAGAAAGGTTTATTTATTTATTTTTAGTTAACAAAGAGCTTTTTAAATTAAAAGGAAATAAAAGGAAATATGTCTTAAAAGGAAAAAAAAAAAAGAAAAAAAAGAAAAAAAAAAAAGAGGATATATTATGCCCATTAATAAATTAAAGCTGAAAATGTTATATCTCTAAACAGAAGAATTGTACCCTAAAGAAATTTCAGTGAGTAGTTGTTTTTTTTTTTTTTTTAAAAAAAAGCCAACAACTAATTTTCAAAAGTATTTTAAGAGATGAAAACAGCCATAAAACATTCAAAGTTGTTGCCAAGTTGAGTGTATAAAAATAAAATGGATGAAAGAACACAAAGGCAAAGTAATTGATATTTTAATATTTAAAGTATGCTTTTAAATAACTTTTCAAACTTAATTTTTGCATATTTTTTTTCAGCAAATTTTAAAAAAGTACCCTTGCTCTTTCCTCCATGTAGTTCTTTTTCAACACAACCTCTCATTGTCCTTGACACCCTCTATAAATTTAAATTTCAGACAGCAATGCTCCACATAGTCAAATACTACTTAATTCTTTAGGCAATGGTACATAATATTTTTGCAAAGTGCTTTACACAATGGTAGGGAAATAAAAATAGGGATGGGAGGAAAGTCTGTAAAAGGAGAAAAGAGGCATTAGCTATTAAAAGCAATGACACAGGGAAAATCTCACAATTAATTTGGTAGGCTTAAATATGTACATTTATATTTGTACATAGTTTTGACTAATGTAATATTCCAAAATATTGGAATAATCTATACTCTGGCTTCAATCTTGACTAGATTCTGGTGGGCACCGTAAACAAAATTGATATCAGAAAGTATACTGATACTTGAGAGAACTGAGAGTTGTTACCTTTTATTCATGACTAGTACAGAACAGTACACATGCTTTTCAACTCTATGGCCCTTTACTACGTTATCTTTTCTTCTTTAAAAGTTTCCTATTTAAATATTATATAAAGAATTATGATTGCTATTATTGATAAGCAAGTATGCACACACAATACTGTTGCTAAATGAATACAAAGTTTTTATTTCATATTGTATCATTTTTGCACTTCAATTCACACATAATATATCCTTCTGTGTGTATAAGAATGCTACTCTACTAACTATAAAATACATACACTGCCAATGACATTTTGCTTATCCCAATTAATCAAACACTCTGAAAAATCTGTATCTTTGATTTGTGAAATTTTCCAAGACATTTCCAAAAATATGCTATGGATAGCTGTATTTTGCTATGCAGCTCACAGATCTATATGTATAAAACTGTAAAAGAATAATAATTGTGGAAAAAAAAATACTGCTAAGGCAGAGAAAAACTATTATATATTTACTAGGTCATTTCCACATGTATGGAGGAATCTTCTTAATTAAATACTGTGAAAGACAAAATAATTTTTTATCCCCATACTACATCTTGTGCATAGTTAACATTTGTATTTTTTCTATGCAATTCTTTTTAAGAAATAACTTTTTTCCTCCCTCAGGAAAAAGACAGCACCAAACATAACAGGGTTCCCACTCATTTAAGTTCTGTAGAGACTACTGCAGTTCTGTCTAGAGTCGGTATTGATATCACATAAATAACATTGCCAGTTCATCTGATTGCTGTCTAGTAGATAAAGACTGCATCTTACTCAACACCTATGAATATTGTTTAGTCTGAAGGCCCCACAATTTGTGTACCAGTGTTCTGAATACCCTACTGCTCACTTGTGCCTCTGTCTTGGTGAACAGACACTTAATGAAGCAAATCTAAAAACCCTAAAGCTGTCCCGAATGAATTCTTTCATGTCCTTTAGCATACCACGAAGGAAAGCAAGAACTATAATCTATATAGAATTTATGCAGAGACAAATCTGCAGGGTGCTGATATAGCCTCCTGAAATCCTGCCTGCTCCTTTCACAATAGTATAAAAACTGAGAATACATGAGACTGAGAAACCGAAACAAGAAAACTGAGAAAAATACTGAGCACATGATAACTGAGGAAATACTGAGACCTTTGAGCATCTGCAGTCCACAGGCAGCACAGCTAGACTGAGCCTAACAGGCCACTGGATGCTGCTGTTGCTTCAGATTAATGTAGGAGTAAACTCATTAAACTGGCTGCTGAATGTGTAATTCATGAACACAAAAAGTTCAGAACAGTACTTTTGCTTAGTTTTAATTACCTTAATCTTATAGTGACTGATGTCATGTTTTCCAAGCATGTACTTTGTCTATGTTCAAGGAAGATCACTTATCAGACATCACTTTTTTTTTTTTTCTTTTTTTTTTTTTCCCCTGATACTAGTACTCACCATGTCACCTTTGAACTGATTTTGATTTCTTTTAAAGAGAAAGGCAATATTTTTCCTTCAGGTAGAAGAAAAACAAACAAACAAGCAAACAAACAAAAAGCAATTAATTTGTAAAATACTTGGGCATGCCTCATATTCAAAGTAGAATTGCTCTGTTTCTTTTTTTTTTTTTTTTTTTTCTGCTCTTGTCTCCTTTACTTCTACATGTATATATGTGTATATATATATATTATCAAGGATTCTAATTCTATTACAGCAGAACTGGAACTCAAATACCTCATGTATTAAGACTACTTGAATTGCAGAGAAATAAAAATTCTCTTGATAAGCTAACAGAAAAAAAAAAAAGGTAATTTATAAATAAAATCCAATGCTCCTATTACAATGTATTGATTGTGAAAAGCAAGGAAGGAGTAAGACAGTTTAGCCTGGATAACAGTCATAAATTACAATTACGACTGTTTGGTTTTTGTTTGTTTGTTTGCTTTTTTCCATGAGCACCAGGGGACTGGACTGATGCTCTATACATTACATTCTTTTCTACAAATGGCTAAACTTTGTTGGTTAAAAAGCCAAATGATTTAAACACCTTCAAAAATAATCCTCTCAACAGTTCTTCTCTCCAAGTTTGATCCCACCACCAAATCAAATTTGGTCAGTAGGTCACTGCTGTTACTTGTACCATCACTTTCTGACATTATTAACAAACCTGTTCTCTCTGACTTGCACTAAAATCAACTGAAAGCCAGTCAAGTCAAGCAGACTATTTGCTAAATATATCATGTGAAACAAAAAGGACAATTTGCGTAGAGAAGGAAAATACTGACCAAACTGAAACTGATGGAAATAGAAGTGTGGGAACGGTAAATTTAGTGCAAAGTTTTCCCTTCCCCCTCTTGTCTGTACAAAGGATAAGAAGAAGAACAATCTGGTTCGGTTAAAGTGTAAACATAATTTCTTAACATCGTATCTCATGGCTGATGGATCAAAAATTGGTATTTTAAGTAGCATTCTATCTGGAACAGCTGGTTAATGATAAGAAATTAATCAATTAAATCTTGGTCAAAGACAAAGCACAAAAGAAGTTTAAAAAGACAGTTAAAATATTCATTCATTTCTTCATTTCTAGTGAAGAGAAGAATATTATTGTTACATTTCATGGGAATGGATACTTTTTATGAAAAGCAATTAACGCATAAGATTTCTGAGTTTTGCTTTGTTTGTTATGTTGTCCATTGCATTTTGAAAGCATGGCAGTATGGAAACTAGAACAACAGATCTGAATGCCATCTGTTTTCTGCTATGATTTGAGCAATATCCATTTCCTGAGAGTACTGGAAAAGCAAAAGTCAGCTTGCGTGTGTGTATGTAATACACACTCTCTCTCCGTCTCTTTCTCTCTTTCTGTGATAGAATCTGAAGTACCAGGAAGCTACTAACACTTCTTTCTCAGAACAAGTATAAAGCAGGAACAATCAAAAAGAATATACATTAAGGAGCAGAGGAAAGCAATAGATCCCTTGAAACTAGGTGAAACAGGTGTGTGTGTGGGGGGGGGGTGCCTGTGACACCAAGCAGGGACCTGTTTCCATTCGTCTTAATATCCTAGGTCCCCTCCTCTGCCTGACAGTGACAGGGCAAAGTGTCTCACCTTCCGGTGTCTTGGGGTGTCTTTCCTTCAGGCCTGACAGGGAGTTGCTCCTCCTTGAGCTCTGCCACCAGGCTGAACAGGTCATCCACCTGCTGACACCTCACACACACGGTGTCTCTGGCGCCCTCGGAAGGCAGCAACAGGGTCAGGCACTCCGTGCATCCAGAGACTTGAACTGCCACATTTTTGATCGGGCACTCTCAGTCTGGGTCGCCACAGACTTTCTAGAAAGGGCTTTCTACCTAGTGGAGACCATGGTGGTTTAGCTATAGGTAGACAGCCAGTAGATTAGCTGTTTTTCTGAGCGGGGAAGGATGTCCTGCCCTCTACGAGCGCACCCTGCCCACGCAAACTGCCGCACCCCGCCGTACGTACTGATGCACCATGCCGTTTTCCCGTCCTGTTCACTGCTGCTTTTGAACAGCAGGGAAGGGGGCGCTGCTGGCTCTGAAGCTCAGTCCCTTCTTCATGAGGGCTGTCGGGTCCTGGCAGCTCCCTCAGCTGCCTCGAGTGGCCTTGATGCCAGAAAAAAAAAAAAAAAAAAGCCTTGCCCACCTCGATTACCCACTCCGCTGCAGAATGCATCTTCCCCTGAGCTGATTGCGTCAGGAATCTCCCAGGGAAACAGATATAAGCCACAACTATAAATCATAGTCATAAGAGGAAAATTCAGTTTAAATGTTTAGGGGTTTTCTACTCAGAGGATGAAATTTAAAACGTTCTTTATATTATAGCTCATGTTTCTTTTTGGCTAATGAGAAAAAAAAATAAAAATAAAAAAAAAAAATGAAATTCGCTCACTGAAAATGAAGAAAAAGCATTCAGGATATCGCTCCCTAGCATCACAGACCTATTTTTAAACTGTAGAGCAATACAAGTTTTAATGGTTTAATTGTAGGACATACTTGATAAAAAATAGTTATTCATCATACTCTTGCAAGATACAGAATTTTTACTCTGGTTTTAATTTTAAAATAATAGTTAAATTTCATATAAAAATGTTAATATGTTTTTGGTTTCTGAGTCCTATTATATGATTGTCCGCAAGCTTGGATGGATGAAAGTTTTGTTTGTTTGTTTCCTGCTGTGAGGTCATTTGCTTCTGTGTGAATTCTTTCCTGTCTGTTATATTAGCTATTGCCACTGTCCTTCTTTATAACATTCCCAAACCTCTTTGGCTGAAATGAGCTATAGAATCAAAAATATTTATAGAGGTAATGGAACATCTGTTTATATTTTTTAATTTCCCATCTGCAAGGGTAGAAAAGGACTGAAAACAAAACTTGGAGCAAAGATTGTGCAAGGCACAAACAGACAATCTTACTTATCACAAACACACTCTAAATCAGAGATTTTCACATTTTCTTTGGAAATATTTCCCAAAGTATTGAGGAGATAAGAGTCAATAACAGGTACATTTTAAAATCACAGTGTGTGTCATTTGAACACTCTCTTCCTTAACAGCATTATTCTACTTCTGCTTATTATATTCTTTCCAATGTCTCATCTGCTCTTTAGGTAACTCAGCACACTATTTTTGTTCTGTTTACTGGGTAAAGAAAACCTGAAGACAAAATAAACACATTGGACATTTATTGTTATAAGTTATAAGCTAGATAACTAAATTAAATTTAATTAGTAAATACTTCAGTTAGTATAGAATAGTATAGAACAGTTTCATTTGGAAGGGACAAAGATAATCAAGTTTAACTGTCTGACCACTTCAGGCTATCCCAAAGTTCAAACACACGTTAAAGAACATTATCCAAATGCTTCTTGAACATTGGTAAGTCTGGGGCATCCACCACCTCTCTCTCTAGGAAGCCCATTCTAGGAAATGTTTGATCACCCTCAAGATAAAGTTTTTCCTAATATCCAGTCTGAACCTCCCCCAGCCCAATTTTGTGCCATTCCCATGCATCCTATCACTAGATACCAGGAAGAAAAGATGAGAACTTCCATCTCCACCTCCCCTCCTCAGGAAGTTTAAAGAGAGAGGAAGTCAACTCTTAGCTTACTGTTCTACAAGCTAGATAAACCAAGTGTCTTTGTGTTGCTCCTGATGACATTTATTACTGTTAGTTACATTTTGGTAACATTTTGATGCAAGAAAGAGAATGACCATGCTAGTTTTAGAGTTACAGTATTTCAAAGGCAGGGTTAACAAATAAGTACTTCAGTCATTTTGGAATAAATTTTAGGAGAGTTAAAATGAAAGCCAATACCCCAATGAAATAAGAACCTGACAATCATTTGACCTAAGGGAAAGTTGTACTATCCTTTTCAGTTATGATTCAAACCTTTCAAACCCCATATCAATTCAGATTTTAACTTCCTCAGATAATCTAATTTAATTTCACTTGTAAGAGGTAACTGATTTAATTAAGGATTGATCCAAAATACGTTGAAGATGATGAAAAGCTTTCCATTGATTTCAGAGGGTTTTGTATCAGACTTTTGATAATCAGTTCTTGAGTCACTTCAGTATGGCTTACCATATAACCTGGGAAAGATTTTGAGTGCTTATCACTAGTGGACAGATTACTGTAGAAAGTATTTTCTCTTTGCAGGCATTAAAGATAAGGGAATTAATTTTTAAGTTTTCTGCTGTTCTTTCTGATTAGAAATCAAATTTGTAAAACATTTTTCTTTCTCCTTTTAACAACTGTAGAGCTTTGTTCTCCTGAAGTCTGTACTGTCTTTTTACTAAACCCCATTTCCAATTATTTTCTTGGGTGAAAGGAGTACCTGTTCTGTGTACATATTTGTGTTTCAGTGCCAGTAGCTAGATGAGAGGCTTTAAGTAATAGGGGCCCATAGATCTGGAAGCCAGAAACTGGATATAGCAGGCTGTGTGTGCTTCCCTTGGGAACGAGTCCTGTGTATATGCATTTATATATGTGCAATTCACTATAAACTTCAAGTCAGAATAGTCAGAAAGTAACTGCTGAGTAGAATAAGAACTCTAGGAGCCTGCTAACAAAGAATGTTGGAAAGACCAGGGGTGTGAAATTCAGCAACAGGGAAGTCCACAGGTCTTGTACAGCAACTGGAAAGATGTGTGTGGACACGTGTTTGTGTGTGTTTCTGAGTATCAGAACTTGGGGGGATAATTTATCATGGTTTAAGCAACAATGATACTTTTCTACCACACTAATCAAATGTAAAATTTTAAAGACAGTTTTTTCTCTGGTAGCACATCTTCCATGCCACCCCAACACTGGAAATGAGAGCACAACACTAGCGGGCAACAGCCCAGCTGGATGGAGAACTTCACCACTGTAACAACATTCTGCTAGACCCCCAAAGTTTAGTACAGTTACTTCAGCTATGCTCTTAGACAGTGGTCACTGGCCACTAGAATATCGTAAGGAAAATAGCAAGAAACAATACCAATTCCTCCCACCCATAGTTTAATTTTGTTCAATAGCTGTAATACAATAATGTTAAAAGCTAATAATATAGTTATACATATATGTATTGTATAATAATATAATATTTTAAAGCTGTAATATAATAATATATGTAATATAGTTAGCATATATATAATTTTAAGTGAATTAAAAAAAAATATATATATATATATTCTAAGGCCAGGAAGTGCCCTGCAACACCTGCCACAAATGCAAACATGTTTGCATTTACTCTTCATGTGAACACAAACATCTTCAGTTTTGCCAGGAGAATGTTCCAAATCACAGGGCAATAGAAGTGCCTGGATCAGGTAAATGTCTTTTCTTCTTGTTCATATTGGTCCTCCCTTTGGGATAATGTTCACAACAGAGTCCCAGATTTAAGTGAAGAACCAAAATCAGAAGTAAACTATTGATTAGTACTGACAGAGGACAGCCTTCAGTGCAGCTTTCTCCTCTTTACGTAAGTAGGTTTTACCTCAATTGTTCTGGTAGAACAACAGTGTTCTGGTTGTTCTGGTAGAAAAACAGTGACCAATACTAGCTAGGTAGGTACCATCACACAAACGTAAACATACAGTTTAAGAGAGTACTCTAGGAATAGGCTTTGACTTAACACAGTTGTCATTTGCCATAGTACAGGTGTCTTTTTATAAGAGATAGTGAGACATTTTTGTGGAGGAACGACATATCACAGCTCACAGAAGAGAACTGGACTGATCGTTGGAAGCCAGGCAAGTAGCACTAGACATTTAGCTGTAGTCAAACAAAGAAGACCTTAGAGAATAATAAATTGGCTCTTTTTTTTTTTTTTTTTTTTTTTTTTTTTTAAATCTTGATTAAATATATAGAATAA
Organism: Nettapus auritus; assembly: GCA_011076525.1. NCBI lineage: Eukaryota > Metazoa > Chordata > Aves > Anseriformes > Anatidae > Nettapus > Nettapus auritus. The sequence goes on from CM021765.1 coordinate 154,795,206, forward strand.
GTTTAGAGGCCTTGTTTGCATACTGATTCCTAAACCTGAGTCTTGATATCAGATCAAATCTTACCTGAATGTTCCCTAATGTAAGCTTTTTACATTTGTGTTAGTTTACATGTGGGGGGTTTACCTGATAATCAACAAAGGGTTGAAAGATGAAATCAGCTGGAGTGATGAAGAAAGCTAAGGGAAATTTTCAGAGTTAAAAATAACATTAAATATTTATAGGCAATTGAATCTTGACCAAAGAAACTAACTCAGTTGTAGATTTAAGTGAGCTAAGTCCCACTTCTTCCTTTATGTATAATCAAGCTGTATTGTTGTTGTTGTTGGTTGTTTATTTAATTTTCCTTGTTAAAGAACTACTCAATTTATATATTGTCTCAATGAGGTATTATTCTGGTGAAATAAAAAACTACTCTGTGCAAATTATTGCTGAGGGTTGTTTGTTTGTTTGTTTGTCTGTTTTCATTTCTTACTTGGCTTATTATGTCCATAATTATGGACAATAGTAATAATAATAATAATAAATATATAGAAAACTCTGAAGTTGTTTAAAAATGTATTTTGTTTTCTCAATAATATCTGTGAAGACACAACATAATTTCTGGAAGATTTCTAGCCTCGAAGAAGAAGAAAAAAAAAAAAAGTGTGTTGTTGTAGCTGCTGCTGTTTTCTTTGTTTGTTTTTCAACTGTTTTGTTTTGTTTTGTTTTACAAATGCCAGTACTGATAGTAATGCAAAGCATCTGAACTAGAGAATGGTAAAAGCAGAAGTACAAAATACCTTTCATCTAAATCTTTTTTTTTTTTTTTTTTTTTGTATAATTCTTCTCTGAGGTAAGTGACAATATGGCATGAATTCAAAAATGCAATAAATAAAAATAAAGCTGTATATATATAGATATTCCTTCAAGTATTCCTTCAAGTAATATCTTAACGTATTGATATAATGATTACCTGCATTAGCTTGCCACAATATGTCAATGTATCCATGATTACAGTATAAAATGGACGTGTTTTCTGTAGGAAGGGTCTTAAAGCAAGTGTAACTATGTTTATAGGTAGTTCAACAAAATCTCTACCAGAGGTATGACTAAAATAATAATGTGAAAATGAATGTTCATCAAAGTATGTTGTGTAGGCCTTATGGCTCACTGTAAAATTGTGCTAGAAAAACTGTTAATCTTGACATCAGCTTGTATAGATAAAACAGTTTCTAAAACTATAGTATGAATTGCTGAAACAAGCTATCTCTGAGCTATAGATACAGCATCTTTAAAGATTTGTTATAGAAGCAACAGGACCTTTCTTGAAAGGAAAATATACCATGATATCACTGTGAATTGATATGGTTGACAGTCCATGCCAACATCTAGATTGAAACCCAGTCCGTCATAAAGACTGGGAGGACCTTGTCATGCAGCTTTCTGGCCCTTATTGAACCAGAGGACTTAAGGGGTTAATTCCAAGCCCTACACAGAGCCTGACATAGACTGGTGACACAGACTTGTGTGATTCTCCAGGCTGGAAATCACTGACTTACTGATGTGGTTATTAGGGGATGTCTCAATTAACTGGAATGTGGTATATGCATATGTGTACGTGGTGGGGACAGAGAAAAGGAATGAGAGAGCAGGTACAAATAGTTTCTGTCACAGAACATCTCCAGAACATCTCCCACTTGGGCCACTTCATAAATCAAAACCTTGCAGTGTCATTTTGTTTGATGCAAGACTGTTTCTGAATGTATCTTAAGTTATCTTGTACGAAGAAGAATATGCAACCTGGAATTCCATCACAAATTACATTTTAAAAGAGAAAATTGAAATGGATACTTTTAGAAATAACCAAATTACTTTTTTCTAAATCAATGAGAGAAAATTGAAAGTAATTCAAGAAAATGCCTTTAGCTTTTTTCCTATCTGAGAAATAAAAGTACACTTAAAAATTAAATATTAGATATATAGAGTCCCTTATAAGACAAATATAGCTTAACTGAAAAGTTAAAGGAAGAACTAAAATGCACAAGATTATCTTATTTCATTATCATATAAGCAAGTTATTCTGTACATCATGGGACTGGCAAAACCTGAATAATGAGACTGGCAAAAAATTATTATGGCTCCTTTGTCATATAATTCTCATTTCTTTCTCCCATATTCAGTGTCCCTTCCTTTTTGTTATATTGTTTTTTCCTTCTCATGTATATTTTATTTATTTATTAACTGAAGCAGCATGGCAGCATGTGCTACGGTTTGCTCATTTTTACTGAAAAATTATTAGATTTTTTTTTTTCCTGTGACATTCATTTGTATTTGTTATATATGAGCCACTGATTTCGTAAAACCTTTTGTCTTTGCAAAATCTCCAGCTTTAGCTGCAACTGAGCAGTGGACTGAAAAGTTATTTCAGAGGCATAATAGGCAAACAAGTTGATTACATATAATTTATAATTCACTCCTGAAATTAAATGTTGTATGGGGCATTTCTAATAACAATATTTGCTCACTGTAAAAAGTTTCTCCTGCCTTTCCTTTGGATTGTTGTTACCTCATGTTGTCAATGAGGTCCAGCAAACTTTAAGACATGATTTTCTTCTGTAGTGTTACAGTATTCCCTTGTTTTCTCTTGCTTTTCTTATTCATGGCTGACTTTCTTTTCTGTTTGCTTTCTTTGCATATAAACTCTGGTTTACTAATTTCTTCAGACTTCCAGATCTCAAGTCAGGTATGCAAATTAAGGCTTTTGACACCATCTCCTACAACATCCTCATAGACAAGCTCAAGAAGTGTGGCCTAGATGAGTGAACAGCAATTGGCTGGATGGCAGAGCTCAGGGGGTTGTGCTTAGCAGTGCGGAATCCAGTTGGAGGCCTGTAGCTCATGGTGTCCAGCAGGGATCAGTACTGTGTCCAGTGTTGTTCAACTTACTCATCAACGACCTGGACAATGGAACAGAGTGCACCCTCAGCAAGTGTGCTGATAACACAAAGCTTGGAGGAGTGGCTGGTACCCCAGAGAGCTGTTCTGCCAAAGAGACCTTGACAGGCTGGAAAGTTTGGCCGAGAGGAACCTCATGAAGTTCAAAAAGGGCAAGTGCAAGTCCTAGGGAGGGATAACCCCAAGTACCAGTACAGACTAGGGGGTGTCCTGCTGGAGAGCAGCTCTGCAGAGAGGGACATGGGAGTTCTGGGGGACAGTAGGCTGACCATTAGTCAGCAGTGTGCCCTTGTGGCCAAGAAGGCCAATGGTATCCTGAGATACATTTGGAAGAGTGTTGCCAGCAGGTCAAGGGAGGTGATCCTCCCCCTCTACTCAGCCCTGGTGAGGCCACACCTGGAGTATAATGTCTAGCTCTGGGCTTCCCAGTATGAGAGAGACATAGAACTACTGGAACAAGTTCAAAGGAGGGCTACTAAGGTAATGAGAGGATTGGAGCACCTGTCCGATGAGGACAGGCTGAAAGAACTGGGCCTCTTTCTCTCTCTATATAAATAATACATAACCAAGGAAAAGTACCTTGGAAAGCATCTTTCCAGTTTTCCAGCAATCTAACTGCTCAGTGAACCTACCTCAGCATCTTAAGAAGCCCATATGACTGCTAAGTCTAACCACAGACAACAAAACAGCTTTTATCGGGAAGAATTAACATCTCATGTTTTGAAGAACATTTGACCTACCGTTTTTACTAATACTTCAATGGTAACATACTTGTTAACTAGACCTATAATCACAGAATCATAGAATCACAGAATGTCTAGGTTGGAAGAGACCTACAAGATCGCCGAGTCCAACCTCTGACCTAACACTAACAAATCATCCCCTAAACCATATCCCTAAGTTCTACATCTAAACGTCTTAAAGACCTCCAGGGATGGTGACTCAACCACTTCCCTGGGCAGCCAATTCCAATACCTAACAACCCGTTCAGTAAAGAAGTTCTTCCTAATATCCAATCTAAACCTCCCCTGGCACAACTTTAGCCCATTCCCCCTCGTCCTGTCACCAAGCACGTGGGAGAACAGACCAACCACCACCTCGCTACAGCCTCCTTTCAGGTACCTGTAGAGTGCGATAAGGTCACCCCTGAGCCTCCTCTTCTCCAGGCTAAATAGTCCCAGCTCCCACAGCCGCTCCTCGTAAGACTTGTTCTCCAGACCCTTCACCAGCTTTGTAGCCCTTCTCTGGACTCGCTCAAGCACCTCCATGTCCTTCTTGTAGTGAGGGGCCCAAAACTGAACACAGTACTCGAGGTGCAGCCTCACCAGAGCCAAGTACAGGGGGACAATTACATCCCTGGACCTGCTGGCCATGCTGCTTCTTATGCAAGCCAGGATGCTCTTGGCCTTCTTGGCCGCCTGAGCACACTGCTGGCTCATATTCAGCCGACTGTCAACCAATACACCCAGGTCCTTCTCTGCCAGGCAGCTTTCTATCCACACATCTCCCAGCCTGTAGCTCTGCTTGGGGTTGTTGTGCCCCAGGTGCAGAACCCAGCACTTGGCCTTGTTGAATTTCATACTGTTGGCCTCAGCCCATCGGTCCAGCCTATCCAGATCATCTTGCAGAGTCTTCCTACCCTTGAGCAGGTCGACACACGCACCTAACTTGGTGTCGTCTGCAAACTTACTGAGGGTGCACTCGATCCCCTCATCCAGATCATCGATGAAGATGTTAAAGAGGACTGGTCCCAGTACCGAGCCCTGGGGGACTCCACTAGTGACCGGCCTCCAACTGGATTTGACTCCATTCACTAAGACTCTCTGGGCCCGGCCATCCAGCCAGTTCTTAACCCAACGAAGCGTGCGCCAGTCCAAGCCATGGGCAGCCAGTTTCCTGAGGAGAATGCTGTGGGGAACGGTGTCAAATGCCTTACTGAAGTCAAGGTAGACCACATCCACAGCCTTTCCCTTATCCACTAAGCGTGTCACCTTGTCATAGAAGGAGATCAGGTTCGTCAAGCAGGACCTGCCCTTCATAAACCCATGCTGACTAGGCCTGATCGCCTGCTTGCCCTGTAACTGCCGCATGATGACGCCCAGGATAATCTGCTCCATGAGCTTCCCTGGCACAGATGTTAAACTAACAGGCCAGTAGTTCCCCGGGTCTACCGTCCGGCCCAAATAATAATGATAACCTTATTGATGCTAAGAATCAATACAACAATTTGTTATGAAACTTGTATGTCTTTTGAGTTCATAGCATAATCTCAAGATTGGTAAACATTTAGATGTGGAGATTTCTGAAGGCTGGAATCATTTTATCCAATTCTGTTTTGGTCATGTCATTTCATGTAATCACAGTTAACAGAGGAAAAGAAATGAAAGATGTTGGGAGAATAACTCACTCTGTTGTATGACTATGACTATTGCCAATGATTATGAAGTCTTATATGATTAGTTTATATGAGAATCTAGCTGTATATAATTAAAGTTACAAGACTTAAAGTGAGCTAAATTGCTGTGAATAGGCCATTTGCTTTCTTACATCAGCATGGCAAGAAAGTATTTGAGTCATTTTGTGCAATGTACTTAAATGGGACAGCTTTGCTCTTACTTTTGCTACCACTCCTGCTAACAAGTATGGTACATCCTTAGTACATATGAAATAATTCCATACTACTAATAATGACAATAATAGTAATAATAATAATAATGGTAATAGCAACAATAATAATGTAGTAATGTTGTCATAATTTTATGTATTTATTTATTTTCTGAACAGAAGCTTTCATTATTACTAAAAATATGAAAGTCTTAGCTTTCATACTTTTTTATTTACTGCAAATAATATAGTAAGATGAGATTTATTAAATTAATAAATTTACCCTTCTACTTAAGGAATCAGCTATGTACTTAAGAGGTTTGCATTTGTCACTATTATTATTTTTTTGAAAAATAATGAAATATGTTCAGACATTTGCAATCAGTTGTGTTCATATGAAGCTTCTGTATGGGCTTCTTTTTTTTTAAGTTTATGTAAATTTGAATTGTTTGGAATTTATATAGACTATATATTAACCTACTTCATTTGGGCTAGTTACAGCATACCGGATTAAAAATCAAAATCAAAAGTAGACATATCACCTAATACAATCTGTAATAGACTATAATTTTGTTTGTTTATTCTGTGTATTACATTATGTTAAAGAAAAGTCGTAACTGTATCAGTTAGAGAGCACTGTCTCAAGGAAGGAAAGCTCCACAACCTTCATGGTGGTATGAAATAGATGAGAGGCACAGTGTGTGCTGGAAACCTATAATTTGTGGAGAGGGAAAGACATAGAAGAGCAAGGTGCCAGCATGTCACGGTTCAATACACTCTGACCAAGTTCTTTCAGATATTCCAAATGTAAAGTGTTTAATGCAAAATACATTAGCTTATTTGAAGCTCCTTGAAATTGAAATGGATTCTGATTTAGCAAACTAATATAGCAATGCTACAAATCACACTTAGCAGAGTGCAGCAATTGCCATATTCAGCTGGATCACAATACAAATCTGATACTTATTGCTAGTCTGTATAATATGGTCATCATCATAACACTGGGTGTCCCCCTTTGCCTGGAAGGAAGGTATGGGTTCAAACTATGCCAAACCCATTATTCTGCTCAAAATTCCATTTGTTTGTTGTTCAGTTCTCATACTCTATTTTGGGCTGACTCATATATACACTTCTTTCACCTCTGTGATGCAGGAAGACATTTTCATATTTTTGATTGACTTGAGGAAAAGTAGATACACAGTTTCTTGATTCATTCAGCTGATATGATTTGTTGATTTGCTCAACTGATCTAGCCAACTGATCTGCTTAAATGACATAGCTGATCCCCTGAAAAGCCTGATTTATGATCTAGAGGAATCTGTATCCCACAGGAATGTAGGGTATGTAGGGTCATTACCCATATTTGGTAAGTTTTGGTTAACTATATGAAGTGAATTAGGAATTTCAATCAATCTCTTCCTTTCCATCTAAAGCTAAACTGTTTTTTGTTTGTTTGTTTTAATGTAGATATATATTTTCCACACCTGCTCATATGAATATTTATAAATAGTCACGAGCATATATATTCACTTATATAAGATAACAGGTATAATAAGAACTTTCAATTTGATAATCAGTTGATAAAAAGTAAATTTAAAATGAGTGAAAACATGATGAAACTTCATATTTTCATTAACTTATATATAGAAATGAGAGAACAGTAGTTACGCATAACACAACCTGATAATGTGTTTCCTTATGAAATTACTATGGATCTTTATATATATGTATATGTAGTTTAGTTACTAGAATTACAATATGGTTTGAAAATATTTACTTAGTCTAATATTTAATTTATTTATTCAATAGATTCAGGGACAATCCAAGGACACTTCATAGATAAATACGTTGTGAATATCTGTTCAATTCCTTCTTTTTGCGTCATAGATGAATAAGAGTGTTAAAAAACAGAACAAACAAACAAGAAAAAAAAAAAAAAAAAAAAACTTACCTGAGTAAAATCAAGTGAAAATCGTGAAAATCAACAATAATGCAGCTATGTGTAAATATTTAATTATATTGAGAAATAAAAATATTAATAATGTAGGCCCAGAATTGTTGTAACATCAGTAGTGTTTCCATCTGATTTACATTTTGCTGTTCCTTTTACTACCTGTTGTAGTGGGTTTACGTGGCAAGGTTTTGGTAGGAGGGGGGCCATAGGGGTGGCTTCTGTGAGAAGGATCTAGAAGCTGCCCCATGTTTGGTAAGGGCCCCACTGCTGACCAGAGCTGAGCCAATAAGCGATGTTGTTTTGCGCCTCTGTGAGAGCATATTTAAGACAGGGAAAAAACGCTGCGCCAGGCAGCAGCTGGGAGGGTGAGAGGAGTAAGAAACAGCCTTGCAGGCGCCAAGGTCAGTGAAGAAGGAGGGGGAGAGGTGCTCCAGGCGCCAGAGCAGAAGTCCCCTGCGGCCTGTGGTGAGGACCATGGTGAAGCAGGATGTCCCCCTGCAGCCCATGGAGTACCATGGTGGAGCAGGGTTCCACGCTGCAGCCTGTGGAGGAGACCACGGTGGAGCCTGTGCCCCGAAGGAGACTGCGGCCTGTGGAAGACCCCTGCCGGAGTAGATTCTGGGCCGGACCTGCAGCCCGTGGAGAGGAGACCACGCAGGAGCAGGTGACCCGGCAGGAGCTGCTGCCCGTGGGGGACCCAGGTTGGAGCAGTTTGCTCCCAAGGGATGGACCCCGTGGTACGGACCCATATATGGAGAAGTTCTTGAAGAGCTGCTGCCTGTGGACAGCCCACGCTGGATCAGTTTGGCAAGGACTGCATCCCGTGGGTGGGACCCCACAGCACAGGGGACAAGAGTGACCGAGAAGGAGCGGCAGAGAAGAAGTGCTGTAGACTGACCATGACCCCCCTTCCCCCGTTCCCCTGCGCCGCTCGGGGGGGAGGAGGTGGAAGAGGGTGGATGGGGGAAAGGTGCTTTTCGTTTCTTTTCTTTGTTTCTCACTTCTCTAGCTTGTTAGTGTAAGCAATAAATCTTACTTTCTCTCTATGCTGAGTCTGTTTTGCCCGTCACGATAATTATTGCGCGATCTCCTAGTCCTTATCTCAACCCTTGAGCCCCTTTCATCGTATTTTCTCCTCACTCCTCTTTGAGGAGGGGGAGTGAGAGAGCGGTTGTGGTGGAACTCGGCTGCCCACCCGAGTAAAACCATCACACCTGTTTCCAAATACAGTTGGTTAAACTGTCTCATTATTAAAGCATCAATTCTAAATAAGAATATAGGATGTTTCAGTTAAGACTTAAGTATACTTGTATTGATGGAATACATTTATATGGATAAAACTACTTATAAACTCATAGACTTGCCGAGATGATCAGCTCTGGGGCAGACGTGTTCTGCAGCAGAGCGGGGGATCAGGACAGGCAGGGCTTTTTTTCCGGCATTGAGGCCACTCAAGGCAACCGAGGGAGCCGCCATGACCCGGCAGCCCTTGTGAGGGAGGCTGACAAGGCATAGGCGGAGCCAACAGAGCCCCCTCCCTGGCCGTTCAAAAGCAGCCCCTAGGGAGCGCGAGCAACCAGGAGAAGGGTGACCACGATGGACAAATGGGGCATGGGGCTGCAGTTTGCGAGGCAGGGCAAACAGGGAGGGCAGAGTGTTCCCCCCCCACCCATAAGAACAACTCACCTAATGACTGTCTACCACTAGCTGGGCCGTGATGGTCCACGCTAGGCAGAGAGCTCACTCTAGAAAGTCTGTAACCACCCAGACTGACAGCCCACTCAAAAATGCTGCATTTCAGGTCTCTGGATGCAGGGAGTGTTAGAGCCTGCTGCTGCCATCCGAGGGAGGCAGAGATAATGTGTGTGTGAGGTGTGAGCAGGTGGATGGCCTGGTCTGCCTGGTGGCAGAGCTCAAGGAGGAGGTGGAGAACCTGAGGGCCATAAGGGGAGTGAGAGGGAGATAGACTGGTGGAACAACGCCCTGCAAGGCCTGAAGGAGAGGCACCGGGGTGAGATCCCCCAAATGGGGGTCGATCCCCTGTCCTGTCGCTGTTGGGCAGAGGGAGAGGACCTAGGAGTTAAGGAGGAATGGAGACAGGTCCCTGCTCGACGTTTCAGGCAACGTCCTCCCCCTGCCTGCCCCACCTTCCCAGATGCCCTTATGCAACAGATTTGAGGCCCTGCAGTTTGAGAGACCAGTGGGTGAGGATGTGGTAGAAAGTTTACCCAGGAAGATGCCTAGGGCAAGGAAGTCCACTCCATGCCTCAAGACTGGCTCCACCAAGAAAGAAAGAAGGGTAATCGTTGTGGGCGACTCCATTCTCAGGGGAACAGAGGGCCCCATTTGTCGGCTTGACACAATCCGTAGGGTAGTCTGCTGCCTCCCTGGGGCCCGGATCAGGGATGTTGCCAGAAAGCTTCCCAACCTAGTTTGCCCCTCTGATTACTATCCACTATTGATAGTCCAGACTGACAGTGATAATATTGATGAGAGAAGCCTGAAGGCTATCAAACGAGACTTTAGGGGACTGGGGGGGTTAGTGGATGGAGCAGGAGTACAGGTGGTGTTTTCATCCATCCCTACAGTGGCAGGGAGGGGTACAGAGAAGATACAGAAAGCCCACCTGATAAACACGTGGCTCAGAGGCTGGTGCCAACACAGAATTTTTTTTTATTTTTTTTTTTTTTTTTGGCCTTGGGGCACTTTACTTAGCACCTGGCCTGATGGCCACAGATGGGTCCCAACTGTCTCCAAGGGGAAAACGGATCTTAGCCCAGGAGCTGGCAGGGCTCATTGAGAGGGCTTTAAACTAGGTAAGAAGGGGAACGGGGATGAAGTAATGGCTAGTTGGAAGTGTACCAGGGAGAACAATGGCAAGGCCAGGGGAGAAGGCAATGGCCCAACTGAAGTGCATCTACACTAATGCACGAAGCATGGGTAACAAACAAGAGGAGCTGGAAGCCATCGTTCAGCAGGCAGGCTACGACTTGGTTGCCATCATGGAAATGTGGTGGGACCACTTTCATGACTGGAGTGCTGCAATGACTGGCTATAAACTCTTCAGAAGGGACAGGCAGCACAAAATGGGTGGTGGAGTGGCTCTCTATATTAGAGAACATTTTGATGTTTTGGAGCTCAAATCTGGGAATAAGGTTGAGTCCCTACGGGTTAGGATAAGCAGGAAGGCCAACAAGGCAAGCATCCTGGTGGGGGTCTGTTACAGACCACCAAACCAGGATAAGGAAACGGATGAGGAGTTCTACAAGCAGCTGGCAGAAGTTGTGAAAACGTCAGCGCTTGTTCTTGTGGGGGACTTTAACTTCCCTGACATATCCTGGAAACACAACACAGCGCAGAGAAAGCAGTCCAGGAGGCTTCTGGAGAGAGCGTGGAAGATAGCCTCCTGACGCAGCTGGTTGGTGAGCCTACCAGGGGAGGTGCCCCGCTAGACCTTCTGTTCACTAACAGAGAAGGACTGGTGGGAGATGTGGTGGTCGGGGGCTGTCTTGGGCAGAGTGACCACGAAATGGTAGAGTTCTCAATACTTGGCGAAGTCAGGAAGGGGACCAGTAAAGCCTCTGTCTTGGAGTTCCGGAGGGCTGACTTTGAGCTGTTCAGGACACTGGTTGGCAGAGTCCTCTGGGAGGTGGTTCTGAAAGACAGAGGAGTCCAGGAAGGTGGGGTGCTCTTCAGGAAAGAAATCTTAATGGAACAGGAGCACCCAGTCAGCATGGGTTTATGAAAGGCAAGTCCTGCTTGACGAACCTGATCTCCTTCTATGACAAAGTGATTTGCATAGTGGATGAGGAAAAGGCTGTGGATGTGGTCTACCTTGACTTCAGTAAGGCTTTTGATACTGTTCCCCACAGCATTCTCCTCAGGAAACTGGCTGCTCATAGCCTGGACTGGTGCACGTTTCATTGGGTTAAAAACTAGCTGGATAGCCGGGCCCATGAATTGTGGTGAATGGAGTCAAATCCAGTTGGAGGCCGGTCACTAGTGGCGTCCCCCAGGGCTCGGTACTAGGACCAGTTCTCTTTAATATCTTTGTCAGTGATCTGGATGAGGGGATCGAGTGCACCCTCAGTAAGTTTGCAGATGATACCAAGTTAGGTGCGTGTGTTGATCTGCTCGAGGGTAGGAAGGCTCTGCAGGAGGATCTGGATAGGCTGGACTAATGGCCTGAGGCCAACTGTATGAGGTTCAACAGAGCCATCGGCTGGGTCCTGCACCTGGGGCACAACAACCCCAAACAGAGCTACAGGCTGGGAGATGTGTGGTTGGAAAGCTGCCTGTCAGAGAAGGACCTGGGCGTTTTGGTTGATAGTCAGCTGAATATGAGCCAGCAGTGTGCTCAGGTGGCCAAGAAGGCCAAGAGCATCCTGGCTTGTATAAGAAGCAGTGTGGCCAACAGGTCCAGGGAAGTGATTGTCTCCCTGTACTCGGCTCTGGTGAGGCTCGAGTACTGTGTTCAGTTTTGGGCCCCTCACTACAAGAAGGACATGGAGGTGCTTGAGCGAGTCCAGAGAAGGGCTACGAAGCTGGTGAAGGGTCTGGAGAACAAGTCTTACGAGGAGCAGCTGAGGGAGCTGGGACTGTTCAGCCTGGAGAAAAGGAGACTCAGGGGTGACCTTATTGCACTCTACAGGTACCTGAAAGGAGGCTGTAGCGAGGTGGTGGTTGGTCTGTTCTCCCACGTGCTTGGTGACAGGATGAGGGGGAATGGGCTAAAGTTGCTCAGAGAAGGTTGGATATTAGGAAGAACTTCTTTACAGAAAGGGTTTTTAGGCACTGGAATAGGCTGCCTAGGGAAGTGGTTGAGTCACAATCCCTGGAGGTCTTTTAAAGATGTTTAGATGTAGATCTTAGGAATATGGTTTAGTGGAGGACTTGTTAGTGTTAGGTCAGAGGTCGGACTCAGTGATCTTGGAGGTTTCTTCCAACCTAGGTAGTTCTGTGATTCTGTGATTCTGTGATATTCTATAAAGAATGACTGAAATGTAAACTCAGACAGGGCGTACAATGTTAAATTCTGAACTGCACAGAACAAAATAAAAATATATTATACCCTTTTGCTTTTGATGATGAACAAACTACATGAAAATCTTTTTTTAGTTGATGTAACTTTTTCTTCCTTTAAAAAAAAAAAAAAAATAAGGTGAAAGACTGAGAAAAACAGGATGAGCAGTGTGGAAAGCATAGAAACAAATATCAAAAAAGTTCTCTGATCATAAGGAAAGAGAGAGAGAAAAAAAAAAGGGGGGGGAGAAGAAATTAAATGGTTGATCAAAAAAAAAAAAACCATACATATATGGTATAGAGGAGCGTTGAGGATGTTGTGAACCTGTAGTACTCAGCCAGTGCAGAAACAGGGGAGGTAATCAGGTGTCCGGTAACAGGGAATATAAGGTTATGACGTGTTTACTATAATGCACTCTTATTGGTAGGGTGCCCGCTGTTGCAATCGTGAATAAAATAGCTTCACAGATGATCCTGTCTGAAGAAAATTATTGAGATTTCTCTCACACAATGGTGTCTGGTTTGCTGTTGATATTTTTCTATTTAATCCTGTTTTATGTGATCTGTGACATATTTTTTATTTTACTATATATTAGATCTTAGAGTTTGTTTGTTTGTTTTTCAGCTCACTGTGTTCTAAGGCACTGGTCTGGAGTTTAATCTGGTATTTGGTCCCTGCATTGCTATTATCTTTGTCCTTTGGAAACTATCTCTTGGAGAATATTAACAGTTTGTAGGTGATATCAAGAATGGTACTTCTTCCTTCTTTCCATATAGGCTAATTATAGTAGCTTTTGAGTATTTCTGATGTCTAGAGGTAACCATCATACTCCTATTTATAGGTCTTCAGTGTTGTTGTTTTTTTTTTTTTTTTTTTTTTTTAATTTTTATTTTTTTTTTTTTTTTTTTTTTTTTTTTTCTTTTTTTTTTCCTAAGGTTAGTGGGAAGGTGTGTGGGAGGATATGTGCAGGTATCTGTCATGGTTGTCTCTTCTGATGGTTTTGAACTTCACCCCAAACAAGTGTGAAATCCTAAAAAACTGATATAATGTTTGAAAGATATATACCCTTACACTTTCAGTGCTGGAGAATTCTGGCTTGGTGCACTGTGCTGCAGCCTGGCCTTCACCCATCAAATAGTAGTTGACACCACCAAGCACCCTCAACGGGAGGAGGAGGTTTCTGAATCCAATGACCAGATAACAGACACTGCAGCTAAACCAGAGGGCCAATCACTGACAATATCAGTAACCCCCATAATCAAGACTAAACAACAGTAGCAGCAGTAGCAGAAGTCAGCTCATTTAGTAAGGGAGGAAGCTCTTCCTAGGAAGTTCCAGGAGGGAGAAGGGGAAGAAGCAGGCAACTCTAAAGCAGAACCATCACACACACATGAAAAAAAAAAAAAAAAAAAAAAAAAAAAAACAGGAGGAAGAAGAAGAGACAGAAATCATAAATTAGTGAGAAACCACCTGATTGTTATCCCTGAGTGAGATATACAAAGGGATTTCAGCTGTCACCCAGGTGAGCACATTCGTACCAGGCTGCTTCAGTGCTGAGACACTGGAGACTGTAGCTAGGAATTAGAAGGCAAGAAAGCCAAACAACTGGTATCCTTTTTTATGGAAAGGGTCTTTGATAGAGAAACTGGGAGAAAAGCACATGTCCTCAGCCTCTGAAAGTGACTTTTGTCAGGTGTGAAGGAAGGTGTCCCTGCAAGGAAGACATTGTGTATCAAATAGAGAGTGGACCTCCATGGAGAAGGGTCTCCAGCACCTGATGGAGATGGTTTATAGTGATTTGAACAATGATCAGACACACAAAGATCCTGATGAAGTCCAGTGCACTCTGCAGAACTATGTACAGGGTGCACCATCATCACACACTAGCATGCTGGCAGTGATGAACAGGAGAGATGGGATAGGACCACCAGTGGACGTTGTGTCCAGCCAGCTTCAGAAATATGAAGAAAATCTCTATGCCCTACTATGGATCTGCATCTTGGCTGCAGAGAAATTGTCGTAACAGGTCCACCACCTTGAAGAACATACATCTTCCTCCTCACCCAGATATAACATTATCTCAGCCATAAAGAATCAACATTTTCCTGCTCAAGGGAGAGAGTACCAGGGTTGGACAGCACATGGCACCCTGTAGTTTTGTCTGTGGGACTATGGGGAAAATATGAGGAAGTGGAATGGCAAACTTACCTTGACCCTAGCAGCTTGGTTACACGACCCTTATGAAGGGACCTCTGCTTCGTGTTTACCATAATTATGTGATAGATACTCTAACCAGGGTTAGAGGGGCCTTGCCTCTGGCCAGGCAGAAGAAAGAGACAAACAGACTTACTAGCCTGTGAGGTTCTGATGGCCTAGTACATCAGACCCACAGGAGTGCAAGATTCTAGGGAACACTAGCATGCAGTGTACCTTGATACCTTCAGGCTACGAAAGGGCACTACCCATCTGTATTTCTGGAGTGACAGGGGGATCACAGCAGTTAACTGTATTGAAAGCCAAATTAAGCCTAACTAGGAATGAGTGGAAAAGCACCCCATAATGACTGGCCTGGAGGGTCTATGCATCCTTGGCATAGACTACCTCAGGAGGACTAATTCAAGGACCTGAAAAGGTACCAGTGAACTTTTGGTATAGCTACCTTAAGTACAGAGAAGATTAAGCAACTGTCTACCTTGCCCAGCCTCTCAGAAGACCATTCTCTTGTGGAGATGCTGAGGGCTGAAGAACAGCAGGTGCCAATTGCTATAGCAGCAGTGCACTGGCAGCAATATCACACCAACCAAGTCTCCCTGATACCCATCCATGATCTGGTTCATCAACTGGAGAGCCGAAGAGTGATCACCAAGATTCACTCACCCTTTACAGTCCCATATGGCCAGTGCGAAAGTCTAATGGAGAGTGGAGGTTAACAGTGGACTATTGTGGCCTGAATGAAGTCACACCACTTCTGAGTCCTGCAGTGCCAGATATGCTAGAACTTCAGTTCAAACTGGAGTCAAAGTCAGCCAAGTAGTATGCCACAACTAATACTGCTAATGCACTTTTCTCCATCACTTTGGCAGGAGAATGCAGCCCATCATTTGCTTTTACTTGGAGGAGCATCCAAGTAATCGACTGCCCTGAGGGGTGGAAACACAGCTCTGCCAGTTTCCATGGACTGTTTCAGACTGCACTGGAACAGGGAGAAGCTCCTGAACAGCTGCAATACATCAATAATATCATTGTGTGGGGCAACACAGTAGAAGTTTTTGAGAAAGGGAAGGAAATCATCCAAATTCTCATGAAATCTAGTTTTGCCATTAAGCAGAGTAAGGTCAAAGGACCTGCACAGGAAATCCTGTTCTTGGGGGTAAAATAGCAGAATGGATGTTGCCACATCCCAGTGGATATGATCAACAAAATAACTGCTATGTCTCCACCAACTAGCAAAAAGGAAACACAAGGCTTCTTAGGTTTGTAGGGTTCTGGGGAATGCATGTTCCAAGCTATAGACAGCTTCTGAGT
Organism: Nettapus auritus; assembly: GCA_011076525.1. Lineage (NCBI taxonomy): Eukaryota > Metazoa > Chordata > Aves > Anseriformes > Anatidae > Nettapus > Nettapus auritus. Next base: position 154,811,247 of record CM021765.1, read on the forward strand.
CCTCTATATCAAGTGATTCAAAAAAGGAACTATTTCAAGTGGTGTCCCAAACAACAACAGGCCTTGGTAATTAAAGGTAATTAAAAAGATTAAAATTCAGTACATTATTATCTTAGATGCTGTGAGCCATGAAGAATATTCATCTATTTGCTATGAAATCCAACAATCTCTCTTTTTTTTTTTTTATTTTTATTTTTTTTTTCCCTGGCCTTTTTGTGTGTGTTCTTTTTAGATTTGTCAACATGATAAAATATGGAATTCAAACAAAGAACAGTGAAATCAAACCTGTTTTTTAGAAATCAGGATTTCTTATTGTATTTTTCGACACTAGTCATATTTGGCCAACATGATGTTGATATGTTCAGCTTCTCAGTTAAGACTGTTTATATAGAGAAAATAGAGAAAAATAAATTATTTAAATTAGTTTGACCTACAGTAAAATCTATCTTACGATAAACTGGCATTATCTACAAAGGAAACTAGAGTGAAAAGTTCAAATATGCATGCTTACCTTTGGTAAGAGTAATTCCATCGTAGGTCATATGAAAAGGCTCTGTAATTTACTTTTTTGCTTATGGAACACCAGGCAGAATAAGGCTCTAGACACCATCCAGCATAATAAAAAGATTAAAAAGTAAAAATCAAAGGGCTATATACTAAGACAAAAACAAAGAGAAAAAAGCTTACAATGTTTGAAAATCTTGTATTTAGGCAATATTCTCATCCTTCCAAATATCTAACAGATATTACAGAAGCTTCAAAATGAGCAGTTGTGGTTTTACCGTGCTGGGCAACTGAACACCACAACCGCTCTCTCACTCCCCCTCCTCAGAGGAGGAGGGGAAGAAGTAAAGGAAAGAACAACTCACGGGTTGAGATAAGGATAATTTAATTAAAGGGAAATATATATATATATTAAGGAAATATTATTAATTAACAATTCAGCTAAAGGGAAACAGGGAAAGGGGAAAGGGAGGGGGAAAGGGAACAGCAAAGCAAAACAAGTAAAGGCTATGTGGAAGTGCAGAGGAAATAAATGATTTTCTACTTCCCACAAATGAGCGATGCCTGACCACGTCCTTGAAGCAGGGCCTCAACGCCGGTGTTCGTGAGGAGGACAGACGTTTTCGCAACGAAAGCCCACCCCTCCCCTCGTCTTCCTTTTTTCCACCTTTTATTGCTGAGTGTGACATCATATGGTATGGAATATCTCTTTGGTTGGTTTAGGTCAGCTGCCCTGGTGATATTTCTTTCTCACTTTTTGCCCACCCCCCAGGAGGGTTAGAGAAAGTCCTGATACTGTGCCAGCACTTCACAGCAGCAGACACAATACTGGTGTGATACCACTGCTGTTCTAGCTACAAGTGCAGAGCGTGGCACTGTATGGGCTGCTGCAGGGAAAGTTAACATCCCAGCCAGACCCAGTACAGCAGTAAGAGCAACAATGTATAAAAAGGCATGAAATAAACTCATATAAATGTTCTCTTCAAATAGTGATGGATAATAAATATGAATTTCTAAGACAGTGACTAAGGATAGCAACTTTGAAACCATGAGATCTTTGAAACCTTTGAAACCTTACTGCAGCTGTGTGAAAAAGGTTTTTCAAATAAACTATTTCTATTACTACAGTCTGAAAATCATTTTCACCATTAACAGTTGCAGGAAAGGCAGCCTGTAGACTGAAATTAAAATGTAGTTTCAGTGTTGGCACAAGGTTCATACAGGAAAAGGCAAAAAAATCAACCTTACATATACATCTGTATTTTTCCATACTCATCCAAATCTCATCTATATATGTGTTTATATAACCCGTGAAATGTGTTAATTTGATTCGTGTCAGTATGGAATGATGCTAGGGCCACATGATGAAATATAACCTTCTCCCTAAGAAAAACAGAGTGATTAGTATACATAGTTCTTGTATCATGCAAAGGAAGGGTCCAGCAATTCATGTAAATAGAGGTTTTGAAGGGCGAACATTGAGACTTGGGTCTGGGAGATAAGAGAACCAAGGAATTTTTAGGAAACTGCTCACTTTTGCATGGGACGTTGTGCAAGCCTCTGATATCCGGCAAAGAGATCACCAAATAAGGAAAAAGTTGGAGTTGAAGGATGACCGAAGGACAAAGCCTTGGAGGAAGACTACAAGCCTTCAGCATAAGTGACCCCCAGAGGGACCACCAGGGACTGATACACATGTGTCTGGGAGAAGGTTCGGATTCTAATTATAATAACCCTGCCTTTTCTAGGAGTAGTCATGAATATGTATTAGTCTAGGAGCATAAAAAACAGCTGCCTGATGTAACAGGTGTGTGTCTTGGTGGAGCAGAGACTCCCAGCGCACCCAGCGCTGTTTGCTTGCCTCTATTCATTTAATAAATTGCAAACTTTAATTGGAATCCTATTTGGGACTCAATCATTTATCACAATCCCATATAAACACATTAAGGCTGATAAGCTGTAGGACTACAAAGATGACCCAATGACAGAAGCTGAAAAAGTCTTCTGACGTTCTCTTTTTATAACTGTATAGAAAAGTCGAAATGAGAAGTCTATGCATTCTATCCATAAATAAATTCTCTCTCTCTCTCTATTTATTTATTTATTTATTTATTTATTTAGGAGATCCAGGTGCTTGAACAGGTTTATTTTAGACATGCTTGGATTTCCTACATGACATTCAGAGGCTTTTCCACAAGGGTGTGTATCTACTGTTGTTTTTGTGATTCTTATCATAACAGCATAAGGCTTTGGAAAGACTTAGCCTTTGGAAAATCCATCCCTTGAGAAGCATATAGTGTAAATGTTAGGTTCTCAGTATTGTTTCATTCAGCAGATCATTCTCTATTACAGTGCCTTTCTCGTTTGTGTAGCCATAGCCTATGGTAGGCTAGGATATTTAAGTGATATCTGATAAATTATAGCTGATAAATGTGTATTTTTAAGCATTTGAACTGTTTCCTTTGTGCCTGAAACAAATACCTAACAGAGAAAGGAGGAAAGTTTTCTAAATATACTTTGAAATAGAATTTGAGAAAACATGGAGAAGGCAGAGGAGTGCTGATTGTCATTGTTTCCTGGAGAATCTGGTAAAGATCTCTAAATATGTGGATATTTTCATCATTATCATTTTCAACATCATTTTCAGAACCTTATTGTTTATCACAGAAGCATTCTGTTTGCTGAGGAAATGACAGAACCTACATTTTGTATGCGTAATTGCCTTCTCAAGATTTTTTCCTCTGTGGTATGAGTATAATGATAATAACATTAATAATAATGACAGTAATAATAATAATATGAGAATAACATTAGTAATAACACTAATAATAATGTAGTTGTTACTTGTGTCATTCTCATTACAGCAGTCAGAACAAATATATGTGATTCTATTTTTGATATACTAAAAGCATATTGTGGGAATAAAGATTTTAGTCATCAGATTGAATCTTCTCTTGCATATACTCAATTTATATATTCTTACAGGAACACTAAAACTAGCTAATTCCTCCTTTTGAGCCACACAGATGCCCTACATGCAGCCACATAGATATCATGTTCCAAAGTTTCACTATAATTCAGATTTCAAGTATCTACACTATAAAATAAGTACTAAGAGGGCTCTAATACCCAAATGTTTAATGACTTATAGACAAATAAATGATGATTTATGTCCAGAGAAAGACAGAATCTTCCAACCTTCATTTCCCTCAAAAGTTCTTTTACCAAACCAGCTTCCACATAGCTCAAACTACTTGTGTGGATTTTATTTAAATGGGTGCAGACTAAATTTCCCTTTTTTAAAACCACACCTCTTTCATCCCCTCTAGTTCAAGAAAGGACATAGTGAGTTTTCTTGAATAGCAAGAGAATAAGCGAAGAGGTTCAGAAACATTTTGAGACATTTGAGGCCTTTTAAAGTATTCTTCACCAGCCTTCACAAAAATATGAATCTCACTCCTGCACACAAAAAAATATCTAGCTGGGAAACACTGAATTACCATGTAGTTCAACAATCTAGTGCCTTATTTGTGTGCTGAAAAGAAGAAAGATATATCTAAGGAAAACTGGAAAAAATGGAGAAGGCAGTGCACAGTTTGGGGTTTTCTACAATCTATTATATTAGATAATAGCTTCTTGTGACCATAGTGAATGGATGAGACAGACCTTATATCTACTTGATAAATGAATAGAAACCTGAGTAGTTATACAAAATCTTATAAATAATAGTTTTCTACTCTTGAGTTATGTATCTGTTAATTGAATGTTTTCATAGAATCATAGAATGGCTTGGGTTGAAAAGGATCTTAAAAATCATCTAGTTCCAACTCCCTTACCATGGGCAGGGACACTTCCCAATACACCAGGTGGGGCTCAAAACCCCATCCAACCTGGCCTTGAAAAATTCCAGGGATGGGGCATCCACAACTCTGTTCCAGTGCCTCACCAACCTCTGAGAAAGGAATTCCTTCCTAATATCTAATCAAAATTTACCTTCTTTTAGTTTAAAGACATTATCCCTTGTCCTATCACTACCACTACACTGCCTAATAAAGTGTCCCTACCCATCTTTTTTATAAGCCCCCTTTACGTATTGGAAAGACTCAATAAGGTCTCTTAAGGAGCCTCCTCTTCTCCAGGCTGAACAACCCCAAATCTCTCAGCCTGTCTTTGTAAGAGAGAGAGAGGTGTTCCAGCCCTCTGATCAATTTTGTGATTCTCCTCTAGATCCCATGTCTCTTTTGTGCTGGGAGCCCCAAAGCTGAACACAGTAGTCCAGGTGGGGTCTCAGAAGAACAAGCACACAGGCTGCAAGCACATATTGCCAGATCATGTTGAGCTTCTTGTCAACCAAAACCCCAGGTCCTCCTCCTCAGGATTGCTTTCAATCCATTCTCTGCCCAGCCTGTATTTATGGCTTCAATTAATAGAAATTTGCAGACTGGCTAGGGATCATTTTTTCATATTGACTAGGTAATTTTATAAATTTAATTTAAATTATTTTTCTTTTAATCTTAGAAATTTTATATAATTGTATATGTGCAAGTTATATAAATTGTGATGCTCTTTCTTGAATTCTGTTATTTGTTCTCTTCACTTTTACTTTAAAACAACTTGTGAGAGTTAAGACTCTCAAGCAGCAAGCAGATTTAAATTTATATTTGTCATTATATTAAGTAATTAAAAAAATAAATAAATCATTATGACAAACAAATAAAGAATGTTTTCAAATTCAGTCTTTCATAGCAAGAATATTACTAGACTATAAAATACTTCAGAGAGTTTTCCTCCAAATCAGTAGGGAAAAGTGGAAAATATTGAATTTCTGTTTTAATATAAAATAATTTTATTTAATCTGCAAAAATAAATAATCTATTCCTTATTCATGATTTTGTAATTTTATACAATTAGACTGAGCTTTAGATGTCAATCCCTATCAAAACAATAGCAGTAATAATAAAAAATATAGCAACTTTATTAAAAAAAAAAAACACATATTACAGATGGTTTTAGCCTGATGATCAGCTAATTCCACCACAACTACTTTCTCACTCCTCCCCCCCAAGAGAAGTGGAGAGAAAATGAAAGTATGCTGTAAATAAATAAAAGGCTCATGGGTTGAAATAAGGATAATTTAATTTAAAGGAAAAGGAAGAGAAAAAAATAAGCAAAGGCCACATGGAAGCACAGAGAGAGAGGGGAAGAAAAAAAAAAAAAAAAGTTATTCTCTACTTCCCATCAACTAGTGATGTTTCGCCATCTCCTGGGAAGCAGGGTCTCAATATGCATAGCAGTTGTTTGGCAGGACAGATGTCTTCACAATGGGAGCCCCATCTCTCCTTCTCCTTTCCTACCTTTTATTGTTGGGTGTGACATCATATGGCATCACAGAACTGGTGAGGTTGGAAGGGACATCTGGAGATCATCTGGTCCAACCCCACTGCCAAGCAGGGTCACCGAGTGCACAGAATATCTCTTTGGTTGGAATATCCCTTTAGCTGGTTTAGGTCTGCTGCCCTGGCTAGGTCCCCTCCCCAGTTCTTGCCTAATCCCAATTTACTGGTTTGGGGTGGTGGGTTGGAGGGAGTCCTGATGTTCCAGCACTGATCAGCAATAGACAAAAATAATGTGGTGTGATACCAATGTTCTAGCTACAAGTGCAGAGCACAGCACTATATGGGCCACGACAGGCAAAGTTAACTCCATCCCAGACAGACCCCAGTACACATATAAATTTAAATATTTTGATCTTAAATTATTTATGTGCTGTTGTATGAATGTACATACTTATATTTGTTTGTATATTGCCGTTACTGCACTATATCTTCCTAAATTGTCTGAGATCCAATAAGCTTTTTTTTTCTTTTTTGGTAGGCTGTTAGGTTTATGTCAGAATTTTCTGGATGGCAAATAGGGTGTTTGAATGTATTCCTATCAAGTGAATATACTCTGATATAACACGTGGATTTGAACTTTTCTATTGTGTAAGAGACAGCATAGCCATAGTACAGTGGTGGTAATTATTGATGCATTTTTAAGCATCATTATGCATTATGTGTAATCAAAGAACTCTTTGACATTATTAGTAATATATTCATTATGGAAATAGAAGTCTTCTTTTAATGACTAATTATTATCCAAAAGACATTACAATAACAATTCAGATTCAGAGAATAAAATATTTTTTTATTCTCTAGAATTCCTCAGACTCAAAAATACAAGAGCAACTGGTATTACGAATTATATGTTTTTAGGGGCAATCATGTATGAATATATTTTGTACATTTTTGTATAGATTTTGTGTATTTTTGTACGTTTGTACACAAAGTGGGGAGTATCTTACTCTCATCTGAATCACAATTTGGCTCTAAGCCTTACAGAGCTTGTGTAATTCTAACTTACATTTTAGGAAAGAAATGGAGAGAAGTGAAGAAGTTTCTTCTATAAACTTTTTGAGAGAGGCAAACAGTAAGTCCTAAACTTCAGTTATACTTCCCTTTCCTTTTCTCAGTCCCACTCTTCCTAAGATGTGACTAAATCTTAGACCTGGATGCAGTACTCCAGGTGGGGCCTCACAAGGGCATTGAAGAGGGGAACCATCACCTCCCTTGCTTGCAGATCACACCTCTTTTGATGTAGTCCAGGATGCAGTTGGCCTTCTGGGCTGCAAGCATACACTCTTGGCTCATGTCAAACCTTTGTTCACCAGAATCCCCAAGTCCTTTTCTTCAGGTCTGCTCTCAATGAGTTCTTCCCTCAGCCCATATTCCTTTCTGGGATTGCCCTGGCCAGGTGCAGTACCTTGCACTTGGACTTGTTTAACCTCACACGATTCATATGGACCCACTTCTCCAGCCTGTCCAGGTCCCTTTGAATGAAATCTCTTTCATCTCTGGTATCAAACACACCACTCAGCTTGGTGTCATCTGCAAACTTGCTGAGGATGCACTCAATCCTATCATCTATGTCATTGATTTGAAAAGCACTAGTCCCAAAACAGACCTCTGAGGGACACTGCTCGTTACCAGTCTCCACTTGGACATAGAACCATTGACCACTACTCTCTGGGTGTGTCTGTCAAGCCAATTCCTTATCCACTGGATGGTCCTCCCTTCAAATCCATATCTTTCCAGTTGAGAGATAAGAATGTTGTGTGGAACTGTGTCTAAAGTCTTTTGGAAGTTGTTGTGGTTTAACCTGGCCAGCAGCTAAGCACCACACAGACATTTGCTCACCATCTACCCTCCCTCTCTGGGATGGGGGACAGAATTAGAAAGAAATGAAAGCCTGTGTGTTGAGATAAAGACAGCTAATTAGGACAGAAATAATACTAATAATGACACTACTACTACTACTACTAATGTATACAAACAATGTGATGCACAGTGCAATTGCTCACCACCTGCTGACTGATGCCCAGCCTACCGTGAGCATCCAGTTCCCCCATCCCAGCCAGCTCCCCCATATTAATTGTTCAGCATGATGTCAGATGGTATGGAGTACCCCTTTGGCCAGTTTTAGTCAGCTGTCCTGGGTCTATCCTCTCCGAACTCCTGCTGCACCCCCTGCCTGCTCACTGTCAGGACAGTATGAGAAGCTGAAAAGTCCTTGGCTTAGTGTAAGCACTGCTCTGCAACAATTAAAACATCAGTGTGATATCAACATTATTCTCATTCTAAATCCCAAACATAGCACCCTACCAGCTACTAGGAGGAAAATTAACTCTATCCCATCCAAAACCAGGACAAAGTTCAAGTAGATGACATTAGTTGGTTTTCCCTTGTCAACTGATGCAGTTACTCCATCATAGAAGGCCATCAGATCGGTCAGGCATGATTTACCCTTGGTGAAGCCATGATGACTGTCTGGATCACATCCTTGTCCTACATGTACCTTAGCATTGTCTCTAGGTGTGTTAGCTCCATGATCTTCCCAGACACAGAAGTGAGGCTTGCCGGTCTGTAGTTCCACAGCCCTTATCTTCTGCCATTTTTATCCTTGCCCAGCTCTCTTCCTGCACAGCTCAGGGAAAGGCAGTAGTCAAGGGTGAATGGGAAGGAAGATATTTTTTATTTTGAGTGGTATCCCTCTCCTCAACTCACTATCTGTTTCATTGCATTTTCTCCCCCTCTGTTCTGCTGAGGAGGTGGAGTGAGAGTGGCTGTGTGGTGCTTGGCTATCTACTGTTATTAAACTGAAACAGCAGCTCAACATCAGTGTGATACTCCTTTTATTTATTTATTATTATTTTTATATTTTTTTTAATCTATAAAAACTTTAAAGCTTTTAAGAAAAATAGAAAGAAAGAAATGAAAAATGAAACTGTTGTCTTGCTTGAAGTTAGATGGCATCTATAAGACATTTAGTGAAAAAAATAATAATAGTGACAGATTTTCCCATAATCTGACTTGAAGTGTAATGATAGTTAAAATTTACAGTCTTAGAATCAATAAATACTAGTTCTCATTCTTCAGCTCTTTCAAATTCTCCATCCTCCATGCCCTTGTTCCAATTGAAATCAGAATCAATTATACCTACAGAATTCATATGTTAGTCTTCAACACCATGAATGTGATGAAAAATTTCAGTAATCCAGGTGAATCACCCAGGACTTCCTTGTCATGGGTTACTTACACTGCTTTGTGAATGTTGACCTGGCCTGTACAGGCATTTATGTAGTAAATTGCACCTACAATGACTCTCAAATCTATAAGTCAAAAGAGTCCAGTTGTGTAGCCATTCCAGAAATGCTCCAGGGATCCATTAGTGTCAAAGACATAAATCTTTGGATTCATCTTTGACACTTCATCAAATCAAAATCAGTCTTAAAGCACGTTGAAAAGGAGACGAGTAACTTCAACATGAACTACATATGCCTTGTAAGCAAACATTAAATCTCAGTAGAAAGCATGTTAGATGAGAAAATGAGAAACAATCCTGAAGTGGCACTGTTTAATTAAAAATAATCTTGTGTAAATTGGCACATCCCAAAATTTAATTAAACATCAGAGTTCTATAAACTATTGTAAATTAATATGAACTGATGAGGGAAAAATAATGTTTCAAATACTACAGTAGGACCCTGTGACTCATGACTTGACGGTCTTAAGTTCTGAATAAAAAAAAATACTAGAAAAGAATGGCAATGAATTTCAGAACAGGTGTAAAAAATTGTTAATCAATTTAAAAAGTGCTTTCAACAAAAAAATCTTCTTCAAAATACAGACAAAATATTTTCATATTATCCACCTTATAAGACTGGAATAATAGACTGACTATAGCATTACATAAATAAAAGGATGTAAAGCCTCTCTTTAGAGCTGAGAATAATGCTTGCAAAAGAAATTCATATGTACAGATGTGTGGGTTCTTACACAGACTTTAGAAAGTGGTCCTGTATGTGAAAATACATGACAAGTGTGAAGGTAAGATTCCTGAAAAGTTCAAAGTGACTGCAGTATCATTATAAGAAACATTTAAAATGTTCAGTCTTTTCAAATCAAAGCAAGGGTGCAAAATAATGCCCTAAAAACAAGCATTATTTTCATGTATTGCTTCCTAGAACTCCTTGATATAAAGTAGCAATAAAATTAGCTTTTATAAACTGTGGATAATGGATGAGACGTTAGCAAACTGAAGAAAAGCACAGATGACAAACGGGAGAAAAAGGATGAACAATGACATGGAAAATCATAAGCAGTCTGGTAACATAAGAGATAGGATGAAGGTTCAGAAAAAGGCATCTGCGTGATGCCTGATAAAATCCTAATAACTTTTTGAGACATTGTAATGTTGGATGGTCTGTAAAGCCAGTAGGGATATAGTGGGTATTTTGATAAACAGTATTTCTGATTCTTTTTATCTTCAGGATGTTGTTATGTCTTGGCAGTACTGATTATCACTTCAAAAACTGTCTTTTCCCTTTGTGTAGTATAATACCTCAAAGGACCTCAATGTGACAGAAAGGTGTCTGAGAACTACAACTAGGAACTGAAAATCAGGAATGTAGTGTTTTATTCCTAGGCTTGCCCTTTATTCCTTCTCAGCCTGCATAGCAGCATTTTGTCTCTGCTTCATTCCTTCACTTGTTCTTGTTCTCTCATGGTATGGGTTTCACATACGCCTGTGCAAAACAATATCTTTCAGAGCTTAGCTAGATGCTGTTAATTCACCAGGTAACAGAGACTCAAAAGTGTAAATATTAACCAACCAAAAGTGTAAATATTAACCAACCAACCAAACTAAGCACACATTGTTCTGTACTGACTCAGCATTTCAGGTGGTGTTGATTTTGGAATAAGGCAACGATTCTAGGAATAATAATGCAGAAAACTTAATACTTCATCTTGTCAAGAAAAGTGGCTATGTCTTTGGTATTTTTGTGGAATGTCAAAGCAGGGGTAGCTTTGAAGTTATATCAGGTTGGTTAAGGCAAAATCTCCGTTGGCTTCTTCCAATAACCTTTTTGTCCTCAAAGTGTCTGAACATAGGTTCCTGAATAAATTGTTCCATAATTCTCTAGGGATTTAGGCTAAACTGCTGAACCTATAGTTTTCCAAAACCTCCTTCTTTTTCTTCTTGAAAACTAATATGATGTATCCCTTTCTCCTCATCAAACATCTTTCCAGATCACCAAAAACTCCTGTGATTGACAGGAATAGAGTTTATGCATAGGTATTGGATGGTAAATCTCATGATCTAATTGATACCTACCTTAGTCATGAAGGTTTGAGGACTTAAAATAGAGACCCGAGTTCTGACCAACCACTACCCTTCTTCACTTTCATCTGCAATTAAAAATAGTGGGCACCAATGGGACATATCTGTTAATTCTTAATCCCCTTTGAATAGCAGAGCAAAGCAATGTCTATACCAAGGGAGTCTACATCATTATTTTTACTGTAACTATATTGAAGTAATGGAACACAAATCGTACTTCCAACCATTCAGACAATTCCAAGAATTTGTATAACTCATATTTATATAGTGGGTATAAAACTGTCTCTAATTCTTAAGTGAAATAAACAAGACAGTGTTTCATTAGGAGTTTTAGTTTTATACTAAGCTATCTGAAGTATTGTCTTATTTATCAGGGTAGTGTACATTAACTCCCAGAAGCTGAAGACAGGGCAGTAGGAGTGGGAGTAATAGGATATGCTGTCATGGGGAGAAAAGGAACACTAAGCAATGTCACACTACTAAACAAATTATGAAATGGACCAAGTAAGTGATAAGCTGCATAAAGGAATGTTTTACAAATACATAAACATGCACATATAGTTAGCTGAGACCTGTCCCAAACATTGTAACAGTGAGTAAACACAACTCAGTCTGGGGAGATGCTCACTTCCATCAGTGTCTGTGTCAGGCGGTGGGCAGGGCTCTTCTCTGACACCTCATGTCCTCTGCCTCTATGCCTATTAGACAGAGGCTTGACAGTGTTCCCCAAATCTCAATGACTGGGTGGGTTTTATAGTCATATATCAGCACAGGCTGAAATAGGTTCATAACCTGATATTTCTCTCCAGTAGTTTCAGATATTGTTCTTCTGTAACCCACTGATCTGTCACCCATGCTACGGCACATCATTCATCACTCAGGTCTTGAATACTTTTTTCATGGCCATAGCCCACTGCATCTGTTTGGGTTGTAGCTGTCTCTTGGCTAAAAGAGCTGTGAGGGACCCCTATCAGATGCCCTGAGAACCTCACTCCTGCTTTCAAGATCTGCTGCTCAGGATTCTCATCTTGCTTTGAATGGACAAATTGATGATTATTTATTTTAAAGAGAATATTATTTTCCTGTGTGGGAAATTAACTATTCACTACACTATTAAAAGGGTGAATATTATGAGATGTACACCTTTGCTGTATTCTTTGCTTTGTTAGTAAATTATCAAAATACTTAGATGAAGTACCTATGTGATGTCACTCTGCTAAAACTGATGATAACTTTCAGATTACTGATGAACAAGGGTGTCCTAAGAATAACCTATCTCTGATTAATTTGTGTTAAATAACAACAACAACAAAACAATAATAATACTTCTCCATATATCACTCTGTAAGCACATAAAGAAGATGTTAAGTCACTCTGATTTTTTCTATTTAGTGCTATTATAAAACCATGCTCCCAATTTTTATGGTTTATTTTATTTGGTATATAATCTTTGAGTCTAAATTCTTGAATTCTGCTAAATAATAAGAAAATTTCCATCCTGCAAGAAATTGTTGAAGTGCAGTAAATTAAGAGATTTGGCATATTTTGAAAATAGGAATTTTCAGCTTCAGCTTTTAAAACCAAAGTAGATCAACATTATTAATACCATATCTGTTAAATATTCATTGCCAAAAGACACTGCTAATCACCTAGGATAATTGTAAGTAATACATGGGACTATATACCAAGTGTGGCATTTCCAAATTTATCTTCCCTGACAGAGGATACCTTAGCTACAAAATATTCACTAAAAAGCCACACATTTTACTCAAAGATGGAAGGGTCCTAAATTACGACCAAAGGAAGATGTTTTCAAAAGTATAATAGGGTAAACACTGAATACTGAAAAATGTATTTCTGTCACAAATTTGCTTGGAATACTGGTTATGTTTTCATGACCTTCCTGAAAATTTAAGAATATACAGATGACTTTACTTCCTCTAGGCTGACAAACAATCTATTCTGAAGATCAACTAGAAGTATAAATCAGGTGAAGAAAATGGGGGATATAATATCTTCCCAACATAGAATCTCCTAAATTCTTCCAACTTCTTTTAGTCATACTATTTTTGTTTGTTTGTTTTAAACTAGTTATTATATTATTATATCTTTGTGTTCAAAAAACCTTTATTTTTACATTTATCCCCCCCCCCCCCCCCCAAAAAAAGTAAATAAATAAATAAAAATAGTGTAATAGCACTGAACTTATATAGATTTCAAGTTTCTGTATTTTTTACTGGTAGACAAAGGTATTTTGCATTGAAAATAACTTGGGGCTCTCTAGCTTCTTTAGAAATATATATTTTTCTCCCTGTTACTACCATTATATAAAACATTTGACATGTTCTGAGATGACACCGTATTTATATCTCTTGGACTGTAGTGTGAGTCAAAAGAATAGAAAGAAGAAACAAAACAAAGAAATGGAAAGAGAGAAAGAGATAATGTGGACTGGGAAGAAATCTGAAATAAACAATGGAAAAAGGAAAAGAGAGGATGTAGGAACTCAAAGAGAAGATGAAAATAGATAATAACAAGCATAACAACATTATGCTAGGCAAGGAGGAAAATTCAAACAATTGACATTTATTTCCTGATCTGAGATTCCGTTCTTCTTGTCAAGCGAAGCCAACAAAAAACTCTGATAAGTATACAAGAAAGAAATTAATGCTGACAGTACAGCTAATACAGAAAAATTAAGAATATATATTTCATTTTATGTTAACTTGTATTATAACAGATAAACACCAATCTGTTCTGTACTGCATTGTAATGTAAAGAGGATGAGTAAAGATGTAATGACATTTTGTAAAACTTTTTCAGGTGCTACCTATATAAGAGTGCAGTTAATATGGATAGTGCACAGATGTAACCTTTAGCACAGAAGTTTGCAGAAACGGGCACACAGAACAGCAGCAACTACTCTAGAGATGGCAGTGTACATATTCAGCAATAGTAGTGAAACTCTTCAGGGACTGGTCCCAGCACTTGCTTGAGCAACTGTCTCTGTAATGGAAGAGTCCTTAACCCAGACCTAAGGAGGATGCAGCTGTCCAGGTCCTGGGCTGCTTGGCCATCTGCAGCTGTCTGCTGAGGCTGGGAGATAGGAGATAAGTTTCTTGCCTGCAGGAATTGGGTAGGGGTGGAGAGTTTCTGTCACCAAGTGAACGAGTTGCAGGAGGAGGTCTTTCCAGCATCTGAGACCACCGGAGATAACCGGATCTTCTGCAAGATTCTGCAACTTCAAGAGTACTAAACCGTAACTGTACAAAAGGAAGGAAAAACAAAGTCTGTGTCTGTCAAGGTGGGAAGTGGAGACTTCTGCAAAGGCTGGAAGCTTGTGGTTTCTGGCACTAAGATGAAGTCTCCTGATAAATCTGCAGATCTGCAACTATTAAAGAGGTTTAGTACCCTGTTAGCAGATGAAAGACTGGCAGCTGTCTAAAGTGAAGCATCTGAGCTGGCTGAGTCTGGGCCCCGCAGTAGCAACCAAGAGGAAGTGATAAGTGACACTGGTGGGTTAACCCCTGTTGGAGGGAACAAAGGCCTCCATCTGCTGTTTAGGGAGGTTTGTTGATTGCTTGACGATCAGATCTGTTATGTTGTGGAAAGACTGCTGAGTTTTCACTGGTCCTCAGACTATTAAACCCTCATGCTCTTCCTATGTGGACACCGGTTATATTGACAGGAAAGACCTGAAAAGTATCACACGTGGCTACATTTCTCTGTGGAAGATGATTAATGACCAATTAGCCCTCATGTTTTTCTCCCGAATCTTGCCAGTGAGACAAAAGGCCTCGAGAAGCAGTAGAGGGATCCTGTTAATTAACAGCTGTTTTTGCTGCTGGTGTCAGCTGTAGAGCTGTTGTTTTTGTGATCCTTGAGCCTCTTTGAGGATCAAAGGCTGCTTGGAAGAGATGGAATCTACCTGAATATGAGGAAAAACAAAAACAAACAAACAAACAAAACTTTGTCAACAAGCTCTCCAATGTTATTAGGAGAGTTTTAAATTGGTAATTACAAAAGAGGAAGAGAATAAAAACATTGAGTTGAGGAAGGGCAGTAGGACCAGACTGGCAAGCAAAGTGCTCGGGGTCATATGAACAAAAAGGATATCATAATCAACAAGACAAGGCTGAAGTGGGTTCATAACTGTAGTGGGTTTACGTGGCAAGATTTTGGTAGCAGGGGGCCATGGGGGTAGCTTCTGTGAGAAGGATCTAGAAGCTACCCCATGTTTGGTAAGGGCCCCACTGCTGACCAGAGCTGAGCCAATAAGCGATGTTGTTTTGTGCATCTGTGAGAGCCTATTTAAGACCAGGAAAAAAACGCTGCACCACTCAGCAGCTGGGAGGGTGAGAGGAGTGAGAAACAGCCTTGCAGGCGCCAAGGTCAGTGAAGAAGGAGGGGGAGAGGTGCTCCAGGTACCGGAGCAGAAGTCCCCTGCGGCCTGTGGTGAGGACCATGGTGAAGCAGGATGTCCCCCTGCAGCCCATGGAGTAAGTACCACGGTGGAGCAGGGTTCCCCACTGCAGCCCGTGGAGGAGACCACGGTGGAGCAGGTGGACCTGCACCGACGGAGACTGCGGCCTGTGGAAGACCCCTGCCGGGGCAGATTCCGGGCTGGATCTGTAGGCCGTGGAGAGGAGACCACGCAGGAGCAGGTGACCCGGCAGGAGCTGCTGCCCGTGGGGGAAACCAGGTTGGAGCAGTTTGCTCCCGAGGGATGGACCCCGTGGTACGGACCCATATCTGGAGCAGTTCTTGAAGAGCTGCTGCCTGTGGACAGCCCACGCTGGATCAGTTCAGCAAAGACTGCATCCCATGGGAGAGACCCCACAGCACAGGGGACAAGAGTGACCGAGAAGGAGCGGCAGAGAAGAAGCGCTATAGAGTGACCATAACCCCCATTCCCCCGTTCCCCTGCGCCGCTCAGGGGGAGGAGGTGGAAGAGGGTGGATGGGGGGGAGGGTGCTTTCCGTTTCTTTCCTTTGTTTCTCACTTCTCGAGCTCATTAGTAATAGGCAATAAATCTTACTGTCTCCTTATGCTGAGTCTGTTTTGCCCATCAGGATAATTACTGGGTGATCTCCTCATCCTTATCTCAACCCTTGAGCCCCTTTCATCATATTTTCTTCTAGCTCCTCTTTGAGAGAGAGCGGTTGTGGTGGAACTCGGCCACCCACACGAGTAAAACCATCACAATAACAAGAGTATTCATCATGGCTGGGAGATTAAACTCAAGATTTGCTGTGGAGGTAAAATCTGAGGGCATCATTTGACAGAGCTACACCTTGACGGAAACAGACAGCAACGATTCAGTTAAAATTCTGTGTAAATAAACTCATCTCCACTGAGGTTCTAGACAAGGTGCAAGGGGAATGCAAAATTGTACCCCTTGAAAGGAGTAATTCCATGCACTAGAACAGGCTGTGGTAAACCTGAAGGAAAGCGGCTTTTCAGAAAAAGACCTGAGCATTCTGTTGCACAAGAGATTGACCATAAGTCAAAGAAGGCCATAAGCTTCCTTGGCTGCATTAGAAAAAAGCATCACATGCAAGTCAAGGAGATGAGCCTTCCCCTCTACTCCATACTGATGAGGCTGCATCTGGAATGCAAGGTCAAGATCTGGGCTTCGTAGTACCTTCCATGGAGATACTAGAGTTAGGCCTGAAAAGGGATACAGAAATGACTAAAGGACTACCCCATCGTACATAAAAGAGGCTGAGAAAGGTGTAACTGTTTAGCCTGCAGAAGAGAAGGCTCAGAGGGAATCTGACCTATGAGTGAAAATACCTGGTGGAGCTGGGGGAAGATGATGCAGCCAGAATTTCCTCAGTGGTGTCCACTGGAAGACCATGAGGCAATGTGCACCAACTGACATACAGAAAATTGTTTTTATATGTAAGGATTTTTTTTTACTGTAATGTTGATGGAGCACTGGAGTAAATTGCCTCCCTGAGATGTGGTTGAACCTCCTTCTTGTAGAGTTATTCAAAACCTGACTAGCCAAGCCCTGGGATACCTTCTTTAGGTCACCTTGCTCTGAGCAGATTGGACTAAATGACCTCCAGTTCTTCCAAACTCAGCTTTTCATTATATATATAATATATATATATTTATATATATATATATATATAAAAAAAAAAAAGAAGGGGGGGGGATATGCAAACATGGTAATGTTGCTCTATTGATAACCAAGATAACCCCAGGAAAATTTAGAGTTTAAAAATAACAATGTCTAAAAAAAAAAAGGAAAACTATAGTAATCTCAAGAAAAAAGAAAAAAAAAAAAGAAAGAAAGAAAAAAAAAAAAAAAGAAATGTAGATCAGAACTATCCAGACTTTGGAAAGAGCTTTTGTGTTAGTGAAAATGAAAACTGAAAGAATTTTGTAAGCTCCTGTGGTTGATACCACAAGCACATTAGGACCAGAGGTTCAAGCATGTTTCTTTTTGCTTTGCAAATTACCAGATAACTTTTCTGCTCATCAATAGACAATGGATGCCTGTCTTTATTCTCTGATCCTAACTAATACCATCTCTCATCTGTACCTTAGTTTTCTCTAAAGATACTCTGTTCACTTTGGGTGAGTGAACAATTTTCATGACTTTCAGAATATCTTAATTTTAAGAACTATTCTACTTGTGCTTCAGAAGTGCCGTCCTGGTTTAGGATAGAGTTAATTTTCCTCCTAGTAGCTGGTAGGGTGCTATGTTTTGGATTAGGATGAGAAGAGTGCTGATAACATGCTGATGTTTTCATTGTTGAAGAGCAGTGCTTGCACTAAGCCAAGGACTTTTCAGCTTCTTGCTATGTCCTGCCACTGGGCAGGCTAGGTGTGCAGCAGGCTCTGGGAGGGGAGAGACCCAGGGCAATTGACCCAAACTGGCCAAAGGGTGAATTCCATACCATCTGATGTCATGCTAAACAATAGATAGGGGTAGCTAGCAAGGGAGGGGGCTATTGTAAAGTCAATAGGCTACTTTTCAGGCTACTACTATTATTATTATTATTATTTTCCTGTCTTAAAAAATTGTCTTTATATCAACTCACAGGCTTCACTTCCTTGTTTCTCTCCCCCATCACAGAGAGGGAGGGGGAAGGGAGAACGAACGTGTGTGTGGTGTTTAGCTGTCGACCGGGTTAAACCACAAGTGCCTTGATATTAGCAAGTCCCTTATAATTTTTTAGGGTAGGGGTTGCTTCCTCATCACTTCAGGAGTTCACTTAGACCTCCTCTTATACATGTTTCTAGCACAACTTCTTCATAGTCTGGGGATTTCTGGAAACAGAATAACTTCCTTTGTTTTGATTTTGGTTTGGTTTGGTTTTGTTTGGTTTTAGTTTGGACAACAGAAGGATCGTTATGTTTTATGGTTAAGGAATATGTATGTATATAAATATATTTTTCTGAAGAACACTAGCATAACACTATATACAGTTTTTAAAAATACATATTTTGAGCTAGACATTTTCCTTCATGCATTATATAAGTTTTTCCAATTAAAAATAATAATAATAAAAATAATAATAAAAATAATTTCAATTTGAATTTGTCTCCTTTCTGGAATACATTGTTTTTTTCTTTAGCTACTCTCTCCCTCTTTTTGTGTATTTAAAGGTATTCTCTTCCCATTCAGCTGATTTATACTGATAAAGTTTTTGCTGATATATGCAAAACAGAGCCATTAATGATTTTCTGCTTGTGTGTGTTTTGTATCCACAAAATAAGACAACTGATATATATATATATAAAGAAAAAAGAATTAATGATTTTAGTGGAAATCACCTAACAGGTCTGTTTTAGGAAAATGTTTGCTAAATGGAAAATTGTATTTTTTTTTTTCTTTCTTTCTTACCATTGTTATTACCTTTGCATAACCTCTAGTACCCCTCTATTTACATAACATTATATTTGTACAGATTTATTTCTAGGTATTGTTTCTGAAATCCTAAAGCTGAAATTTGTCAACTGTATCAAATCAATGTCTAAAATTTGTAGTGTGTATGAAGAAGGTTCTGTTTCCATAATCCCAGGTATATTTGTATGTACTCCTTACATTAGGTGTTTTTTACTTTTCAGTATCTAAAACATTAATTTGGTACATGAAAAAATATTTACACAAGCTTAGGCCCAAGGGTATTTGATTAGAATAGATGTTGCTGCTTTTATAGGTGTTAGTGTACGCTTGTGTATATTACCTGCATATATTTATATAAAAACATAGAATCAAAGTGGGCACATTCTGTGACCACTTCTAATGCCCACTTCTCTGCACAACTTGTTCCAGTGCTCCACTGCCCTCTAAATAAAGAACTTTCTCCTTATATGTAATTTAAATCTACACTTTTTTGGTTTAAAACCATTCCTCCCTGTGCTGTCACTACACTCCCTGACAAAGAGTCCCTTCCCAGCTTTCCTGTAGGCCCCCTTTAGGTGTTGGAAGATTGTTATAAGGTCTCTCTGGAGCCTTGTTTTCTCCAGGCTGAACAACCCTAACTCTCTCAGACTGTCTTCATAGGAGAGATGCTCTGGCCACGTGATCATCTTTGTGTCCCTTCTCTGGATTTGTTTTAATACTTTCATGTTCTTCTTATGCTCCTGAGCTGAATGTGTTTACTCTAGGTGAGGTTTCACGAGAGCAGAACAGAGTGGGAGAATCACCTCCCTCACCCTGCTGGCCATGCTTCTTTTGATGCAGCCCAGTTGGCTTTCTGGGCTGCAAGCACAGATTGCTGGCTCATGTCGAGCATCTCATCAACCAACAACCCCAGGTTCTCTTCCTCAGGGCTGCTCTCAAACCATGCTCTACCTAGCATGTATTTGTGCTCAGGACTGTCCCAGCCAAGATGCAGACCTTGTACTTGGATTTGTTGAACCTCGTGAGGTTTGCACAGACCCATTTCTCAAGTCTGTCACGGTCCCTGTGGATGGCATATTTTCCCTCCAGCATGTCAACTGCATCACATATTTTGGAGTCATCAGCAAACTTGCTGAGGTTGCACTCAATATATCTGCAAGCATAATGTATTCATACGTTGTTTTATATATGTACTTATGCATACACACACAGAAACACAAACACACATAAAATACACATATATTTTATAATATTTGAACAATAAACATAAAGCAATGGAAATATATATATATATACTTTGCTTCTTGTAAATAGCACTTCAAGTCTACAATAATGTTAAAAAGCTCAAAGTTTAGTTTTCTCCAGACTACCTACTTTATCATCATTACTAATTTATTGACATGACTGATTTACTAATTTTCACAGTGGCAGAGAAGAACATAAGCTGGCAAAACAAAACTTCCCATAGGTCTTGAAATCACCAGGGTGAAATTTAAGAAATCTCAGTCTGTTTCTGAATTCAGTACAAAATATACTTAATAGTTTAAGTCAAGATTTATCTTTTTTTTTTTTTTTTTTTTTTTTTTTTTTTTTCACTTTATATTTTAACAAAACAGTTATAAATATTTATACTAAGAGGACATAATTTTTACTTTTTTACATTTTTACTATTTTTACATTTCTTTCTTAAATGAAATGCATGCACAACCATGTTGTCCAGGAAATGATTAATTAATATACATTTGAAAACAATGTCGATCTCTTCATTACAATGAGATGCTATGTTATAGCTTTGCTAATGTAATTATTAAAAAATGGATCTTCAAAACATTTCAGCTGTTCCAAAAGTGGAACACCTAAGAACAATATATGATTATATACTAATCGTGTAACAAGGTCTACAGTATGACTGTAATTTGCCACTCAGAATCTAATAAATTGCCTCCTCAATTCAAACATCTGCCACAGTAAGTGAGAGTGATTATGAAAGAGGGGTACTAGGCATCTTAGCCAATAAAAACATTGAAGAATCTTGATATACTGTGATGAAGAAAGTATAAGATTTCATGATTATATTTTTAACACCTGGAAAAAATATGGATGTTTCTGAATCTTAATAATGTTGCCCTGAGTTTCTCATTCTAAGTCCCTGTTTTCAGTTAGTTTCATCATAGCTTTGTCAGAATCTAACTATGATACCCTCTGGTATCATGGATGGCATTAATATACACTGTTTAAGTATTACTATTTTCTACCAAAAATATTTTGTATTTTCTGAGAATAATGTTGAAATATTTTGTTTTATTTTCTTCCTATTTATTCAGATATCTTCATGCTACAGTTACTTTACTTTCCATATGTGGTGAAGAAAGGGAGATAATATTTTAAAATGTGAGGTTTTTTTGTTTGTTTGTTTGTTTTTCAGAAAAAAATCTTTCCTTCCCCAAGGAACAGAAAAAAGGCTGATTGATTCTAGCAGAAATATTTGATATGTATTTTTATATAATAGACACAATGTATACACAACCCTGGTAAAAATGAGTTTATGAGAAATAGTCATTAAATCAAGAGGTTCTGTTTGATTAATACATTTGCAGCCAACACACTGGAGTTCCTTAGGCAAGCTGTGCTCTGCTTCATGTCAGGTTTCTTCATCAATAAGATTTCTGTTTTCTTGCTTCAGGTTTGAGCCCAAGAGCTATGAAATTTAATTTACTGTGAATTATATTATAACTTGATTTTTTTGTTATTATTTCTATTACTATTGATATCATTATTTTATTGCTAGTACAAGAAGATAGGCTTCATCTTGACTTTACAATGAAAGGTCTCAGGACCTGCCAATGCTCATTTTGGCCAATGTAGAGTTTATTTTGCTGTAACGGCTATCAAACACTGAAGTGAATATTTCCTGGTTTGCTTCAATTTAAACTCTGTGACAGTCACATAGGATAAAGATCTGGCCAGCCATAATGGTCACAGTGTAGCAAGTGATATCCTTGTGTAAAAATAATCTGAGTAAACTCTGAGAATGAGGATGAAGGAACCTTGATCTCCATCAAGATCCTTTTAGTGTAGACTTGGGACAATGGTAACGCAGAGAAGCGCATCACCTTTCTGCTTGAAGAAACTGACATGATCAATCTTATGACACAAAAGTACACCAGAAGGGTGATTGTAAGACCTAAATAAAGAGGTTGGTATGAGTAAGTTTTCTCATATAAGAATTTTAAGTGTATTATTAATGTGACTTTTCTGTATTATTTGGGAGAAAATGTTATTGCAACTGGAGAAATAATAACGTCTTCTTAGATTGTTAAATTTGTAATTAAGGTAATAAAGTATTTATTTCATAGAAGTGGTGTTTTCTGTTTTGGTCATAGCAATATTTTGAATATAATGGGAACAATGATCCTGGAGAAAAAAAAAATAAATAAAAATTATAAAAAGCAAAACAAGTGGACCCTAAAAGAAAACTTTCTACTGAAGTTATTTTGTTGTTGCAATTTATAGATTCTATTAAAGTTGGAATTGCTTATGAACTGTGTTTTTAGGTGACAAATCACTTTACTGTCCTGAATAGCAATGTGAATTTTCCTTTTTTTTTTTTTAATTTTATTTTTTTAATTGTTATTATTATTATTTTTTTCTGATATGAGACAGGGAAAGACAAGTATCAGAACTGAAGATAGTGGGACTATCTTTGAAATTTTATATGGAAATATTTTCATTATTTCATAAACAAAACTCAGTCTGCCTCTCTGTTATAATACAAGTCAACTCTGATCAAAAAGCTTACCATGCACGTGTGAAGTTATTGTGGATAAATCTTGAGCTCAGTGGCATTTGCAGAGTGTCCTTTTCAACTTGAGAGTTTATTTTGTGATATTCACTTTATGTTACATGAACCATCTGTAGATCTGTTTCAGGTATTCCCTAACAGAGAACTGGTTAAGTAATGAATATATTATTTTGCTGAATTCTTATGAATAATTTGTTAATACCAGATAAAACTAAAAGATACCCTAGGTTACCTTAACTTCCATGTCTGGATATTTATTCAGTTATTCTTTAGTCTGTATTCTTACAGGAACAAAATGCAGAAGTACCTAATTCTGAGGTTTGCTCAAAACCCCCAAAAATGTTTCAACATAAAATTGTTTCAAAGCACTGATGGTTTTCATTCATTAAGTAGTCAAAGGAAGAGTTCATTGCCTCCCATCCCATCCTTTTCTGAAATATTATAAGTTGATGCAATGAAGAAAGTCTCAGTATAGCCTTCTGCCTAAGAGAATTCAGGAACAGAATCCCCATATTTCAGGCGACAGCAAAACCTAGAAAAGTGCAAGTAAACTGGAGAAATATGCGCTTTTGTGTTGAAATACTGACATCCAAAAATAAGAGTTGCAAGATAAACAGTAATTTGCAGTGCAGGAACAAAAAGGGGTACACTTCTATTGTGTTTTCTTCTCAAAGAGCTCTTTTCAATCTATTTTTTAATCTACTGTTTTTTGTTTGTTTGTTTGTTTGTTTGTTTTTTAATGTAAATTGATTTAGCTGTTCTAGACTTCAGTATTCCTGGTATGCTGCTTCCTCAGGATAATTTTTTTATTCCATTCCTCATTTTTACTTCACCCATTTCATAACCCAGGCATTAAGGCTCTCTCCTGCTAAGTACACTGTGGATTTCCTCAAGATAAAAACAGAACTTAATTTCAAGTTTCCTCTTCCTTGGTAAGTGTGATTAGCACTGCATTATACTGCAAAGAGTGGATGGCACCATGCTTCTTTGTCTATGAATGCTCTTAAGATAGTAAATTCTGCTCAGATAGACACTTGGATTTAAGAGAAGACTAATGTGCAGGATCTTGAGTGAATGAAAACATCTACAGTGGGCTGCAGCTCAGCATAAGGTTGGGTCAGGACTCAGGTATATAGCAATAGAAGTTTATCTATGTCATAAGTATCTGTACTGGGTCTGGCTGGGATGTTAACTTTCCCTGCAGCAGCCCAT
>CM021765.1:154835799-154853204 GCA_011076525.1 Nettapus auritus
CCCCCCCCTTTTTTTTTTTTTTTTTTTTTTTTTTTTTTTTTTTTTCTCTTGATGGGAGCTGTTTTGAGGCAGGGTGTAGGCTGACTTTACCTTGGTAACATTAAAATGTTAATTAATTTTTCATCTCAAGATATATGTTGCTTTATTATATTTCCTCCCCCCTCCTCTTTTTTTTTTTTTTTTTTCCTTTTTTCTTTTTCTTTAAATCTATTGACCCGTGCAAGTTACCAGTTTACTAAAAGGGATATCTTCTTTGGAAAGCTTTAGTAATTTTCTGGTCCTGTCTGTTTCTACCTATGCATTTTTTGAGTGTAGCTTTTTTTGCTATTGAACAATGCAATTTCAGTTAAAGGATTTCCAGCCTTTATGTAGCAAAGCTCAGGGTAAGAGGAATAGGATGGAAAGATCATTTTGTTTCACATTGACAACATAGTTTCATACGTACCTGCCAATGCCAAGATATGTTCATTCAGGTGGTCTATCCAATTTGCAGAATTTAGAACAATTACATCTGTGCACCTCTGTCCAGTATTTTTTTTTTTTTTTTTTTTTTTTTTTTTGCAGTGGTATGATGGGCAGCAGACACCAAACTGGTGACAATATACAGATTTTGAATATGCTTTTTGTACCTGAAAATTATCTGAGAGTAATTAGTCTCTCCATCTTGACTCATTTTTATGAGCCATCACTGTCATTTATCATTCAGTCTTGTGTGTTCTGAGAAGCTGCACATGGATATGTGTGTAATCTTGATGACATACTAGAAAAGGTATCATAACACGTCCTATTTTGTAGTGTTTTTTACATTTTTGTGGTTGTGTGAGGTTTTTTTATTTTTATTTATTTATTTATTTATTTTTAATGCTTTTGGTGTTTCTACACATATAGTCTGCAACTCATAATCCATTCATAATAATCTTCACATTTCCAATAGAATTCCCCACATTTTGGGTCTGCAATACAGCTAGCTGCCTTTGTGGACTTCTAACCTAAAACATTCGAAATGGGGCTCTGAATAAATTTTCATTTCCATATAAACATGCACTTTTTCTGTCACAGCAGCAAGCAATAAGATTGAAATGAATATGTAGAACAGTAGCAAATCTGCTGGTCTCAAATATAAGTTTCTGAAATCTGGAAATATTTAAAGGATTCTCATGATATGGAATTAGTTTTTTTTCCGTAAGATAATGGGATAATGGAAGCAGTAGTGAAAGTGCTGAAGGATAAACTCTTAGGAATAAAAATTAGGAAAGTTAACGTTGAGTTATGAATTTAGGTTAATAGATGAAATGTTAATTTTTTTTTCTAAGTAGAAGTCAGATGGGTGTCTGGTGTATGTAGATCAGAGATAAAGAGTTCAATAAAGGAAGAAAGAGTGAAAACTGATGCTGTCTTTACACAGTTTTAATTATTAAGTCACATAATATGTTTGATTGAGATGGAGTTAATTTTCTTCATAGCAGACCCTATGGGGCTATGTTTTGAATTTATAGCTAAAATGGTGATGATAACACACCAATGTTTTAGCTATTGCTGAAAACTACTTGCACAGCATTTAGCCTTTCTCTTTCTCCCACTCTGCACTCCCAGTGAGTATGCTGCAAGTGGACAAGAGGCAGAGAGGTGACACAGTTGGAACAGTTGAGCCCAACTGACCAAAGGGATATTTCATAGAGTACAATGTCATGCTCACCAATAAAACCCGGAGTAAATGAAGAAGAAGGGAGGTGGAGTTGGCTCCAAACATTCAGTGTATAAAGAAAGGTCTGCTTGTAGGAGTTGATTAATGTTTCTTTTTGTCGTGCTGGTTTGTTTCTCTTTTCTTCATCTATTAAACAGCATTTATCTCGACACATAAGTTCATAAGTTTTCTTGTCATACCATTCCCCCTCCCACCTCCTTTTTTTTTTTTTTTTTTTTCTATTTTGCTATTTTCTTTTTCTTCCCCTATCTTCATGGGGGCAGTAGGGAAGGATGGAAAGTCTCTGTGGGTGTTTGGATGCTGGCTGGTCAACAAATCACAATCAGAAATACCTTTCTCCACTCCTTCCCATTAATTTTCCTACTTTTCAATAAGATCCTGAAAGAACAGGAACTCTTGACTTTTTGCCAGTTTTATCAGGAAACCATCAGTGTTTAAAAGAATTAAAAAAAAAAAATGTATTTATTTATCATTTCCCTACATTCTTATTAGAATAGTCACCACTCTACCTTTTTTATACAAAAAACAACAACAACAACAACAACAAAAACAGCAGAACAAAGCTAGCTTGGAGTGTGGACTCACAACGATATAAAAGCTTTTCAGTGTAAAGATTTCATTATTTTTTTTCTTCTTTTTTACTTTGAAAAGGTAATAATTTATGAAAAAAAAAAAAATGAACACGAATATTAATAAGATGAGCTGTAGCACCTATTGCTACAACCAGCATACCATCTCATTAGATAGAATTTCATATTCTGTCAGTCTCTCTTTCTTCTGCTCTGAAATAAAAGAAAAAGAAGCCAGATGGAAATTTTAGATACATGAAAAAAAAAAAAAAAAAAAAAAGGAAAAGCAGTACACGTGACGCTTAGCAGGATTATGTTGTTACAAATACAAGAAGGTATGAGGGAGCAGTTTTGTTCACATTGTGCAACCACTGTAGAGAGTTGTTCGCAGTGTATGATAGAGAGTTAGATGTAGTATTTATGAGGTAGCAGACCCTCAGGATAAGTCATGCTGGTTAAATGACTATTTTTGGGGCCTAAACTGAAAAGGTATCAGAGCAAATTTATAGGTAGGTGACAATCTTACAGTGGCTAGGTGAAAAATTACCAGAATTGAAAACTGGAGCTTTCCCTTAAGAAAATAAATCAGTGTGTTAACAAATTGAAGATAATTTTTTGAGATAATTAGTTACACTATCAAAGGGCAATTGTGTTGATTTCAGGAGACTTTGAAAGTCTTGTGGTTTTCACATAACATTTTGTTTAGGCTCTGCAACTGTAGTCACAAAAAGATGTAACAACAGAAATTTGTAATTTTAGATGTATTAATAGAAAAAAAGTTTATAAGTTTCAGGTTTGTAATTGTTTCTTAATGATTTGAATGGTTTCTGTTGTCGTTTTATTATTATTATTATTATTATTATTATTATTATTATTATTATTTGTTTCTTTGCTGGTTTATTTTTAATATTAGCAAGGATGGGATTCAACACCAGGTCTCAAATGCCCAAATGCAAGTCTAAAAGTAGGTGTCTACATATGAATCAGGTTTCTAAATTCCTGTGATAGTCAATGCAAGTCTTCAAGTTATGTCAAACATGCCTATTCTGCATAGATATCTCTGATCTCCTAGTGCACCTAAATGGCGCTAGACACATATATCTGGTAAAGAGCACTATGGTCATTTTAATAATTGATAGAATTTCTCTGTTAAACACAGAGATCACAACACTTGATGAATCTTAGGCTGAACTTTACATCCAGATGTATTGCATGTCAGATATAATACAAGATTTCTAAAGACCAGTATTCTTCTGGTTAAAACAAACAAAACTGACCCTCCTCCTAAAATAAATAAGTAAATAAATAAACAAATACATAAACAAATCATCCAAGCAGAATACTATAAAATGGCATTGGACACCTAGAATTAGCAGCAGAATCCTGCCCATTGGCCTTTATAATTAGTAAAACTTTCTTTGCAACATATATAAAAAAACACTGGGGTCGTCTCATCAGATTTTAAGCACTGAATAAGCAGCTGGCCTCTTTAATCTAATATAATTGTAAGCAGGGATAGGAATTGCAGGGGACAATCGATTTGATACTACAATCAATTAGGCAGAATGAATCACTCACTGAACTGAATTCTGAAAAAGCCTAGTAATATAATCTAAAAATAGACCAATCTTTCCTTATAACTTCTAACATTCAATGAGAATGTCCTCTCATTGTGACTCACCTTTATCAAAATCAATGGGTAACTTCAGTATCTAAATTTAGAAGACTTTAAATCCTAATAGCCTTAGCTAAATAATACGTTCACTACCACTTTTAGAAGAATAGTCCTTCTTTACCTAGCAAAATGTTCCTAATGTAAAGAGTGATAATTTTCTGTTTAGCTGGAGCATTTATCAAAATCAGTGGAATAAGGAAAGAGAAGCTATTAGGAGATTAATTTCCATTTGCAAATATTGTAAATACTTTTGGCGAGAAGGAATAAATAATTTTAAAGTTCATTCTGACATCTTAACAAAGAGACATTAAATTCTGACATCTTAACAAAGAGACATTAAATTCTGGAACTGCCAAAATGTTATGTTTCAGTGTTATTCTGAATGAAATATTTCTCTGGATTGTCTGTTTTGAAGCACATAATTCATTTAACAATAACGGCGGCAACAACAACAACAACAAAAAAAAGACAATTATTTCAATTCCAAAAGTAACCAAAATATTGAATTTCCTCTACATTATAGTTTCACTTTTTTTTTTTTTTTTTTTTTAATTTCACTAAAATATATACATATATTAATTCCACTGTTCAGATATACATCCCTCCATTATTTATTTATGTATATCTTCATATATCTTTATATCTATTTATATATTTATATTTATATTTTCATAGAAAATGCGCTGTCCATTTTTTACTCCCTGGAAGCACTGGGCATCTTACTGAGATTAATCTATGGCCATTTGGCTTACTCTTGGGGAAGTCCAAAGGCCTTGCTAATAACACTCATAGAAGCAGTATTGGGAACGGCTAAGAAATGCCGTGGTTGCACTGAGAGGTTAAACAACTTTGAAATCCACTAAAAGATTCAATATTCTTCAAACTACACTAAGGCCTGAGATGAATGTTTTGAATTTGCTTCCCTGGAAATATTAGGCTAGTGTTTAAAATCAGAATTCTTGTATTTCTTATGTGGATATGTCCTAATTTTGTCTGGGATAGAGTTAATTTTCTTCACAGCAGCTGCTATATGACATGTTTTAAATTTAGAATAAAAATAATATTGATAACAAAGTGTTGTTTTAGTTGTTGCAGAGAAGTCCTTACACAGAGCCAAGGACTTTTCAGCTTCTTGTGCTTCCTTGCCAGTGAGGAGACGGGGGATGCACAAGAAGCTGGGAGGGGACAGAGCTAGGACATCTCACCCAAAGTGACCAAAGGGATATTCCATAACATATCATGTGGTAAAATAAAAACTGGGAGGGCTGGCCAGAGTTGAGAGCTGCTCCAGGTTTGGCTGGGCATCAGTCAGAAGGTGGAGAGTAATTGCATTTTGCATCACTTGTTTTAAATATATATACATATATATTCCATGATAATAATAATAATAATTTTATCTTCTGTTTCTATGCTACTAAACTCGCTTTACCTCAACCCACAAGTTTTCTCTCCCCACCCCACCCCCTCCAGTTCACTCCTCCATCCCACTTGGGAGTAACAAAGTGCTGAACAGGTACATTCATGCTGTGTTCATGCTTTTATTCATACAGTGTTTGTGGAACAATGTAAGAGTCAGTCTATGGAGCCACATGTATGTAAATAAATACATTTTATTACCAAACTCCTTATTCACCTTGCTGAACATTTTCAGTAATTCTGGTAATTCGTAGTTAATTCTTACTTCAAACACTCACCTTCCTAGATTTAATAACATGCTGTTGATTTTTTTTTTAACTTTATTTATTTATTTATTTATTTATTTTTAGTCTCAGGAGTTTTATTTGTCTTTAAAACATTTTGTTTATTTATTTCTTTATTTATTTTCAGTGGTTACTCTATCTTATTGTTAACATGCAGAAGTTATTTGCTCCCAAAGTATTAATCACAGAATCACAGAATAGTCTAGGTTGGAAGAGATCTCCAAGATCACTGAGTCCAACCTCTCACCTAGCACTGACAAGTTCTCCACTAAACCATATCCCTAAGCTCCACATCTAAATGATTACAAGATCCCAGATCATCCTCTCTGTTTCTTAACTGATAAGTACTTCCTTAGCTCTGTATTCAGTCATTATACTCAGCTGCCTTCAAGACTTTTGGTTCCCAAAAAGTCTATACAGACTACAGTATAACAGATTTGCCTCCTTTCATTCTACATAATTCTCCATCATCATCCCAGCATTTCTTGCAGCCTTGAAAACTACAGCATGCCCTCAGGCAGTGATTTGGAGTCTATACCAAAAAAATGTACTTTCACATTCTAAAAACACCACTTCCATATAGCCCTCAAAATATTTCTAAATTTTTGGTATTTAATAAAACAATTATCCAATCTGAAGCATCCCACATGGAACCCCAAGGAAATGAGGGTCACATATTTTGCCTTTTGTATATACTTTTTTATGCCTTTTATATACTTCTCAGTGTGTGGGTATTCGAGCTGTTCTGTGCCATTTGGCCAGCAGCAGTGGGGGCTATTCTTATAGCTCTTCGAAGGAACTCATATGTTCAGCACTGCAGTTGTCCACATGAGGTCTTTGACATAAAATGACAGCTCTTGTTTTCTTCTCATTAGATTGGTGAAACAGCTAAGAAGCTTCTCAAGATGTCTGTTGAAGCCAAAATGTGCTCATGAATGTACAATCACCCGTAGCCTTCAAGAAAGCATCATTTTTATAATCTAATAAATGCAAAGAGAAGAAAGGATAGATTCTATGCAAAATAAAGTTCCCTCAACATACATTCTTTGAAGTATTAAAAGACTATGACTAAGAATTGTAGTTCTAGCAACTTCTTACTGTTTCTTACTGGGAGCAGTGGTGGTTAGTCACCTTTAAGAAAAACTGCACATGATTACTTGATACAAAACTGTAAGCACCAGACAAATAATTGAATAAACAAACAAACAAACAAACCCAACTTTATATAGATTTCTGACATAATAAGCCATGAAGGAAAAAACAAATTTTTAACACGTCAAGTTCAAGAGTTGTGTACAATGTCACCTGTCAAACAAATGAGCAATGTTTATTTATGCACATTTGTATGGTGTTTTCATGGGCAGGTCTCATCAGCAGGGTGTGCAGGGGTGGCACTGCAGTAATGTCCTCTGTGAGAGGAGACTGGGGCTGCCTAGTTCTGGATGCAGCCAGTTCCAGTTGGCCCCAACAGCCCCACAGGCTGAGTCCAAAAGCTGGTGGCAATTCCTTGATGCCATTAAATTTCTCACATGCAGTGA
The DNA here is from genome assembly GCA_011076525.1 of Nettapus auritus. NCBI lineage: Eukaryota > Metazoa > Chordata > Aves > Anseriformes > Anatidae > Nettapus > Nettapus auritus. The sequence goes on from CM021765.1 coordinate 154,842,987, forward strand.
GGAAACAACAATGTGAGAAAAAAAAATCAAGTAAAAAAAAAAAAAAAAAAGTTAGAGAAGGAGCAGATGTAGAAGGTGCTTCAGGTGCCAGAGCAGAGATTTCCCTGCAGGCTGTGGAGAGGACTGTTCACATTGCTGCTTACGCTGGGGCAGATAGATATTTCCTCAAGGGAACAGTAGCCTTTGGGGAGGCCACAATGGAGTATGCTTTTTGTGAAGGCTTATCAGCTTATCAGGGGCTGCAACCCATAGAAGGACCCAGTCTGGAGCAGTGGAAAGGAAAAAACATCAGAGGAACAGCTATGGGCTTACCACAACCTCCATTCCCCATACACTATTCTGTCTATGCCACTCAATTAGTAGGAGAAGGTAGAGGAGTTAGGAAGGAAGGGGTTAAGTAGAACCTGGGAAGAAAGGGGGAACAGAGGGAAGTTGTTTGTTGTTGTTATTTTTCCCTTGATTTTTATTTGTTTTGCACTATCCATGCCTATTCTAATTGGCAGTAAATTAAATTATCTTTCCCCAGGTCTGTACATGTGGCTCAGCCCAACACAGAGTGTAAAATGTATTTTTTCCTAACAAATCCATATGCCCAGCATCATGAAAGTGAGCATATTATAGACATTGGTAATGAGAATCACATTTCTACTGTGATACAACTGAATATTGCAATCACTATATTGTACTTGCATAGTGATTTCAGTACATTGTTAGATTCTCCAACACTCTGCTAATTCAGAAATTTTGTGTACCGTCAGCTATCTTCGAACATGTAAATTTGATATTAAACATTACACCCTCCAGGCATGAAATGAATAAAAGAACTTTGAGAGTATTGGTCTTTGACAAGTATGAACCATGACATTTTCTTCATAAGTCTAGCTAATCCATTTAATTACATTTTTCTGCCACAAACACAGACATACACATGTATATGCATTATCCAAGACAAGCAGTGGTTGTCTAAAGCTCAACTTAATAACTCCTACACAAATATTTACAATGTTTTATGTTGTTCTAAGACATGGTCAGACAGCATTTACTCCAGAAGGAAAAAGTCTCTTCTAAAGTGCTTTGTCCTGTCTACCCTCTTAATTTACTCTCAGTCACCTCAAATAGAGATAAGCTTTCTTCAGACAAGTTGAATGTATCCTTTAGCCAACACAGACTATAAATTTTACTCTAAATAGACATGCTTTTTTCACTCATCAGTGTAGTTTTCTAGATTCCACTAGTGATACTGATCTAAGAACCTTTGGTTAAAACAGGATCCTAGTCACTTGGGTAGCTCTATCCCAGAAACCTATGCTTATATGTCTGAATACTAATATGAATCCTACCTGCTGTATTCAATAATAATAATAACAATAATAATAATAATAATAATAATAAAATGTTACAGGTGCTGTGGTTTAACCTGGCTAGTAACTCAACACCACACAGACATTCACTCATTCCACCACCACTCCCAAGTGTTATGGGGAAGAAAATTGAAGAGAGGAGTGCAAGAACTCGTTAATCCTTCATTAGGATGGTTTAATAAAAAAGACTCTCCCCAGTTTTATTGTACTGCATATGCTATGGAAAATCCCTTTAGCCAGATATTGGGTTATCGGTACTGGTTCTGTCCTCACCCAGCTTGTGGTGCACCTCCAGACTCCTGGGCACTATAAGAAGCTGAAAAATCCTTGACTTAGAGTAAGCACTGCTCTGCAACATTTAAATCAGCCTGTTATCAACATTATTCTCTCCTAAATCGAAAACACTATCACGTAGTAACATTTATGCTCTCATTATAGTGGCATACAATTCTAGTCATAGATCCACTTTTCTAAGGTTTAACTGAGACTTTGATACTGTGATGCTTAGTGCTACATTGGTGAAGGGTTAGGCACGGTACTTTGAAAATGAAATGTAGAGTTAGACACTAGAAGCCCTAGAGTATCAAAAGTATGAAAGCATATTTTCTAGCTGTTATCTCTGAAAGTGTATGTTCTCATACATTCAGTTTGCTCATCACATAGTGCTAAGATACATAAATCAACTGATAAGAAAATAGGTACATCTGTGATTTCAGAGGCGGTAATTGTCTTGATTCAGATACTACAAATCTTAATATTAATTACTACACAATTTTGCTATTTTTGGTTGCCCCAGTTAGGCATCCCAACATGGATCAAATATAAAGACCAGTTCTAAAAGGCTATTCCTTTCCCATTTTATATGTAGGGAACATTCTCTATAACCACCTAGAATGAATAACTCAACACAGATTTATTTTGCCTCAACTATTGCCCAAAATGAAAAAGCACTCCCTCTTGTCTTTTTCTATGGTCAAGAGAGACAAGTATATATTCAGGGTCACTCTGGCCCCTCAAGATTTGATTCTTCAGTTGGTGGCATTTTGATCATGCCAGTTCATGACATTCTTTATATAAAGTCTAACACAAACAGTACGCTCATTAAAGCACCTTAGTTTAACACCTCAGATTAGGTAGAATGAATTTGTCTTAAGGAATTAAATTAATCAAATACCTGCAAAAAAACATTTTATTTATTCATTTATTTACTTTATTTTGAATATGGATCTTAGTGCCCTACATCTAAAATACAGCTTCAAAACAAGCTAGGAAGACTGGACAACCAAGACCACAACCACGCAGGGAATATGGGGAATACAGAGCTATACCAAAGACGTGTATAATAGAGCCATATAAAGAATGTGAATATCAGGTTTGTGAGTCCTAGCATAGACCAATAACCACAGAATCATACATTTGTCCCCTTTGAATCTTCGTAGTTCCATATTGCTTAAACATTTGTGATTCATAAGTTTGTAACTTGGGTTATAAGATTTAAATTACCCAACCAGAGTAAAGAAACAAAATTAATATGCTACTTCTTTTAAAGTACATCAGAAAGCCAAGGGGAAACACATAGATAAAGAGCAAGAAAATAAATAAAACTAGTTTCCGTTACAAGAGTTAGATCTTTTTGTTCCAAGTAATTTCCTTCCCCAGTCTCAATATTCATTGTCAAGAATATCAGGAATGAGAAAATGTTTTTTGCTTGATACTAAACATCACAAACCTTCTATAAATAGTAAACACATCAGCAACTGTTGCTTAAGTTTAACATTTACTTTAGCCACATTTTTGCACCTGTTTTTCCTTTTATTTGCAGTGGAAATGTACCAGAATGGTTACTGTATTTACTCGATGAAGGACATACTCCAGTTACATTAACATTCCTTATAAAAATTGTTTTATTACAAAACCATTTATCTCTGAAAAGTTGGCATACAAAAACTTTTATTTACACAGGTGATGTGTGAATATATTTTTCTTCTTCTTCTAATTGTTTCACTATTCATGCTTGTCTGTGCTTTATGTCTCATAAGGCTTGCAAAACTACTTCTAGGAATTAAAAACATATATATATATTATATATATTAATGTTTTAATTTTATTTAATCTTCCCTTTCTTCACAGCAAGTAGTCAAACCATCTTCAAAATATAATTCTTATGAAAATGAATATCAGATATCATTATTGATCACAAGCAATGCAAGAGCACAGCCATCAGAGGAAAAAAAAAAAAAAAAAAAGTATGAAATTTACTTTACTTTTTAATCAAATTTTGATTAGAAGGTACCAGAATTTTCCATATTTACCAAAAGAATAGTAAAGGATAAAGCAGAAAGAAGAGCTAGAGACAGCATTGCCATATGCCAGCTGTCTTTTTAACTTCATACAGTGCAGTTAATAAGTTATATTTTCTGTCTTTATTTAACTCTGATTCATTTCCTCCTTCCTTCTTTCATATAACCAAGATAAATGCACGCATATTTACGTATGAGCCATAACTGTTGATTTTTTCATGCTCTGTACTGCAATTACATAGTAGTGTCTGCTTGTATTTTTTTTTTTTTTTTTTAATTTTATTTTGAAAATGAAGAAAGCAAAAATGTAATCAGGTATTATGTTAAAAATAATAATAATTAGTAAGTGCATAGAGAAGTTAATGATGATGATTCTGCTAAGAACGGTATATTTCAGCTGTTCTAGGAGTAGACAGGGAGAAGCTAATTGTGTGCCTAGCTGTTAACACCAGCCAAAAGACATTTTTGAGAACTGATCTGCAATAAAATGTCTTCCATATATGTGATAATCATTGTTGAAATTTTCAGTAAAATATCTCAGCAGAAGAAAGATGAGGGCAAAAAGAGGGACAAGGATTCATTGGGGCATATCCTAACACAACATTTTCAATACATGAATAGAAAGAAGTTTTTATCAGTGCTGCCACTGTCTTTTACTGATTTTAGCAATGTGAGTACTGTGGATGCACTTGTACAAAAATCTACACCATTCTAATGGATGTTAGAAGAGGTACAGGTTGTCATCTTTTCCACACATTGTGTATGAACTCAGTTCATTGTCAAGAATATCAGGAATTAGATCTACTTCCACATTGAAAATCCTTGTTATATTAGAGTCCAAATTTCTGAAATTCATACAGATCAAGAACTTTCACCTTGATACATTATTATCTGGAATGAGTAGAAGTCTGTTTTTGCAATATACCTAATTACTAATACACTTCATTCACTTCTGAAATGTAAAATGTGGTGCAGGTAAATGTTTCTGAAGCCTGACAAAGCTTATGACATCATATTTATTCTGTCAGAAACAATACATTGCTAGCTGTAAGAGCCAGGTAGTTAGTAATTTTTTTTATTATTATTTATTTATTTATTTATTAATTTATTTCCCAAGGGTATGCAAATCAATGTCAAGCATATTTTATCTCAAGGTCTTTCTTATTGGAAGCAACAAAGTACAGAAGATTAGAGTTTGTATGAAATATATCATGCTTTATTATATGAATAGTTCTATCATTTCCAGGCTCCTATTCTAAATATTCTTCTTGTATTATCATGTATATGCTGTAATTTTTTTTTTCCAGACCCTTATACTTCATGATATATTAATGCTGACATCACTGAGGAGGTTAAGCGATAAAAGTTACCTTGTGGTTTCATTGTTTTTTTTCTGAAGTTGTAGATATTTAACTGCATTCTTTTTCTGATAAAATTATTTTCTTACAAACCTCTTCCAAAAGGAAAAAAAAGGACTGTAATTAAATATATTTAAAATGTTTTAAAGCAGGTATCCAAGGGCTAGTGAAAATTTGCAATCCAAGACATTAGAAGTCTTTAGAAGTTCAAACAAATATAATAGAAATTTGAGAAGTTATTATTTCATAAGTACTTGTGATGCTTACAGCCAACTGTAAAGACTAAAAGCAAAACACAATCGGTCATTACATTCTACTAAATACTATGAAATACTACCCTTTTTTTTGGCTGGGGGTGAGGGACCTTTTGGGGAGGGGAGGGTTACTCTATCTAAAAGCACTGAAATGTGTTGTTTCAAATATTTATAACTGATCACGATTGCTACTAGCAAAGATAACTCTGTGTTTATCAGGTTGTACTTCATAAACTTTGTCTAGTTCTGGTTTCTACAATTCAAAAAAGACACAGACAGACTTGAGAGGATTCAAAGGAGAGTCACAAAGATGAAAAAAGGGCTGGAGAACCTGCCCTATGAGCAAAAACTGAAGAAGTTAGGTCTTTTCACCCTGGATAAAAGAAGGCTCAGGGGAGACCTCATCACAGTATTCCAGTACAAAAAGGCAGACACAAAGAGGATGGAAAAGTTCTTTTCATAAGGAGATACAAAGAGAGGACAAAGCGAAAGGAATTAACATTGCACTGGGAGAGGTTTCTCCAGAAAATATAAGACTTTATTAATTAATTATTATTATTATTTTTTTTACAGGAAGAATAATTAATCACTGGAATAACCTCTGAAGGGATATAGACGAATGCCCATGATTGGAGGTTTTCAAGATGAGACTAGACAGGATGCTAAATTTAGACACACTTTTCCACAAATTTCCTGGTCTATTCTATAATTTCATGATTTTATGAATGCTTTCATATATTCTTAAATAATTTTGTGTTTGTATGTTTATATAGAAGAGAATAAACCTACATAGCATTCACTTAGAAAAGTCGATCTAGCTTTCTTTGGGTTAAAGCAGGAAAATATCTGTTTTTAGGATCTGGAGATATTATCTGGAGATAAGACCACTTGCCTGTTGCAGACACAGATAAAGTAATGAGCACAGATTATATTATTGCATCATGACAAGATTTGCAACCCCATGGCAGCAGCTGCTGTCACAGACATAAATCGCAATCCTAAGTAGTTGTCCTATCACAGAATCACAGATTTGGAAGGGACCTCGAAAGATCATTGGCTCCAACCCCGTGCTAAAGCAGGTTCCTCAGAGCAGGCTGCCCAGGTAGGTGTCCAGACAGCCCTTGAATATCTCCAGAGAAGGAGACTCCACAACCTCCCTGGGAAGCCTGTTCCAGTGCTCCGTCACCCTCACCATGAAGAAGGTCTTTCGCATCTCGGTGCGGAACTTCCTGTGGTCCGTCTTGTGGCCATTACCCCTTGTCCTGTCCCCACAAACCACTGAAAAGAGGTTGGCTACATCCTTCTGTCTCCCACACTTCAGGTATTTATACACATTGATGAGATCCCCTCTCAGTCTTCTCCAGGCTGAACAGACCCAGGTCTCTCAGCCTTTCCTCATAGGAAAAATGCTCCAGGCCCCATATCATCTTTGTGGCCATCCACTGGACTCTTTCCAGGAGATCCCTGTCTTTTTTGTACCGGGGATCCCAGAACTGGACACAGTACTCCAGGTGAGGCCTGACCAGGGCAGAGTAGAGGGGGAGGATCACCTCCCTTGACCTGCTGGCCACACTTCTCTTAATGCACACCAGGATCCCTCCCATTGGCCCTTTTGGCCACCAGGGCACACTGCTGGCTCATGCTCAACCTGTCATACACCAGGACCCCCAGGTCCTTGTCCTCAGAGCTCCTCTCCAGCAGGTCATCCCCCAGCCTGTACTGATACATGCTTTCCCAGGTGCAGGACTCTACACTTGCTCTTGTTAAACCTTGTTAAATCAGAAGCCTTGCTAAAGTCAAAGTAGATGACATACACTGCTCTCCCCCCATCTATCCAGCTTGTGATGCCATCATAGAAGGCAACGAGGTTCTTCAAGCACAACTTCCCTTTGGTGAATTTATGCTGACTACTCCTCATAACCTTCTTCTCTTCCAATTCATTGGAGAGGGCATCCAGAACAAGCTGTTCCAACACCTTTCCAGGGACAAAGGTGAGACTGACTGGCCTGTAGTTTCCCAGATCCTTCTTCCTGCCCTTCTTGAAGACCGGAGTGACATTGGCTGTCCTCCAGTCTTCAGGCACCTCTCCTGTTCTCCAGGACCTTTCAAAGATGACAGAGAACGGTTGGCGATCACCTCTGCCAACTCCCTCATCACACATACATGCATCCCATTGGGACCAATGGATTTGTGTGCATTGAGTCCACTCAGATGCTCCCGAACCACTCTTTTGTCAATCAGGGGGCAGGTCTCCATTTCCCAGACCCTTTGTCCTCTCGCCAGGTTCGAGGATTCCCAGGTGGAAGTCCTTGAAGCAAAGACTGAAGCAAAGAAAGCATTCAGTATCTCCACTTTCTCGGCATCTCCCGTTACCAGGACACCCCCCTCATTCAGCAAGGGACCCACATTATCCCTAGTCTTCCTTTTGCTGTTTACATACTTTAAAAAACCTTTCTTATTATCCTTTATCTCTTTTGCAAGCCTCATCTCTAGGTGGGCTTCAGCCTTCCTCATCACGTCTCTGCAGGCCCTGACAACACTTCTGTACTCCTCCCAAGAGGACAGGCCCTCTTTTCCACATTTCATAGACCTTTCTCTTCCTTTTGATCTTATCGATGAGCTCCTTGCTCTTCCACACAGGTTTCCTGGCCCCTTGCCCGATTTCCTACTCTTCGGGATGCACTGATCCTGAGCTTGGAAGAAGTGCTGCTTAAATGCTGCTATTAGGATGACTAAGCACCAGTGGAGAAGGTGGATCTGCCCTCAAGGAAGCTGCAGCCCATGGAGAACCCCTGCAGGAGTAGACTCCAAGATAGAGCTGTAGCCTGCGGAGAGGAGTCCATGCAAGAGCAGGTGACATGGCAGGAGATGGCTCCCATGGGAGACCCAGGTTGGAGCAGTTTGTTCCTGACGGATGGAACCAGTGGTAATGACCCATAGCTGGAGCAGTTCTTGAAGAGCTGCTCTATGTGGATCCACATAGGATCATTTTGGGAAGGATGACATCCTGTGGGAGGGACCCTTTGTAGGAGCTGGGGAAGAGAGTGACCATGAAGGAATGGTGGAGACAAAGCATCACAGGGTGAAAAAAAAAAAAACTTTCCCCATTCCCCTGCACCACTCAAGGGAGAGGAGGTAAGAGAGGGTGGATGCGGAGGAAGGTGTTTTTAGTTGCTTTTACTTTCTCACTCTAGTCTGTTAGTAATAGGCAATAAATTATATTTAACTCCCTATGCTACGTCTATTTTGCCTGTGACATAATTGCTGAGTGTTCGCCCAGTCCTTACCTCAACCCTTAAGCCCTTCCCATCATATTTTCTTCCTGTAAAGCAGGACTTTAAATTTCCTTTTGCTGAACTTCATGAGATACCTAGTAGCCCATTTCTCCATCTTGTCAAGGTCCTTCTAAATGCCATCACAACTATTTGGGATGTCAACCTATTTTTGTATCATCAGTAAATTTGCTGAGGGTGCATTACCTCTGGTTGTTAACTACAGCTGCTTTTTATATATAAATTTAAAGTAGATCTATGTTATATTTGCATTTGACCCCCTTTAAGCAGTGAAAGAGTACAGGTAGGAATAAATTTCTCTTGTAGCCTGTGGCTGATTATGCCTCTCTTGGAGAGAAAGGAAACAAGAGATGTTACATTTTATATATTAACACAGCATGGTCTGATCTTTTTATATGCTGTAGATGCAGCAAATTTGCAGCTTCTCCTGAAGAATTTTCAGTTTTATTTAACTATTAATTGGGTCAAAGGAAGATAGAAAAAATCTTTTCCTTTGCTCAACTAGTAGGTAAGCTGCTTTCTTGCATGCAGAAGACCCAGATCCAGATTTCTCTGCAAATTAGTAGCTAATTTTTCAGATACAATCGCAGAATTGATTTAGCTTTTGCGTTTTTATGTGATTTGTGCAGTCCTTTGAGAGATAAAGCAGTGACAACAAAATCTTAAAAGACTAGTTGGGAAGACTTTATGACTTTTTTTTTTTTTTTTAGTTACAATAGCCTAATTCATAAATTAGATAGGTGAGCCTCAAACACAAATAGCAACAAAGAAGTTCACAAAGTAGTTAGATGTAAAAACAAACAAGTGACAAACTAAAATCTGGACTAAATCTGTGTCACCAATACGAAGTAAATTTATGGTGTTTGAGTAACCTTTAACATAGGCAGTTACTTTTTTTTTTTTTCTTTTTAAGAAAAAAAAAAAGTAAATTAATGAAAGAACTGATCACTGTGCAGTCAAATTAAATGAACCTGTTTGTAAATGTGAACGCCTCCATGGAATTATTGGGTTATAATATTCTTCTATAATGTTCTTTCCTTCCTTTTTTTTTTTTTTTTTTAATTATTTTTTTGACAAATTGATATAGGTGAAGATGTGAAGCAGTCCTCAAGTCACTGATTTGCTTGATGTGACCACACCATAAACAATGAACTACAGTAGAAAAGAGATGAGAAATAAACAAACAAACTAAAAAGGCTACATAGATTACATTGGTAATTGAGTGAGTGGTGAGTGGGGTATAAGCAGACACAGAATAATAATGAGTAGCAGCACTAATCCTATGTCCAGAGTAATCTGTGCAACAAATCATCTTGCAAATTGTGCCGTTATAGAAGTGAGAGTGCAGAACAGCATTGGCAAACACGGTCTGGTAATATATGAAAGGAACAAGTAGAACAAGGCAGTAATACAGTTCACAAGAAAAAACTTTATTATGAAAAAATAAGCACTGAAAACAATGAAGAACATGAACTAGGATTTGTTCATGGATAAGTAAAAAATGTTAAAAGGTAAAAAAAGAGAATAGCAGAATCAAAGGTTAAAAATTTCCAAACTTAAAAATAGTAATATAGAACTTAAATGAACTACAAAATGACTCAGTAATACAGAACTGCAAGGTCTTTTTTTTTTTTTTTTTTTTTTTTTTTTTT
>CM021765.1:154853304-154892082 GCA_011076525.1 Nettapus auritus
TATTTTTTTTTTTTTTTTTTTTTTTTTTTTTTAATAAATAAAGAAAAGAAAAAGAAAAAAAAAAAGCCCCCAAGAATGTAAATAGCAATGGAATACAAGATCTAGCATAAGAGCACTACAGATGGCATTGTTTCCTTAATGCCAAAGACAAATTTTTCCTGTTCTCTATTTCAGTAACATATTTTAAAATAAGTAACAACTTTGTAAAAAAGTGCCTTCAGCATGAAGAAAATGTGTTGTAGTTTAGCTGCCCAGCAGGGAGCTAAGTACTCCCCATCCACTCTCTCTGTCTTCCCAGGTGGGATTGGGGGGAGAGAATTGGAAAGGTAAAAGTGTGAGAACTAATGGGTTGAGATAAAGACAGTTTAGTAGGTAAAACAAAAGCCACGAACAAAAGCAAAGCCAAACAAGGAATTAATTTGCTTCTTCCCATTGGCAGGAAGATACCTGCAGGAAAGCAGGCTTCATAGTGCATAATGTTTTCTTGGGAAGACAAATGCCATCACTTGGAATGTTCCCTGCCATCCTCCATCTTTACCCCAGCTTTTATTGCTGAGCATGATGACATATGGTATGGAATATGTGTTTGATCTGTCTGTGTCGGCTGTCCTGGTTCTGCCCCCTCCCAGCTCTTTGTGCACCCCCAGCCTCCTCACTAGTATAGCAGCATAAGAAGCAGAAAGGTCTGTGTCTCTGTGTAAGCACTGCTCTTCAACAGCTGAAAACACTACTGTATTATCACTTCTATTTTCATTAAAAATCCAAAACATGTCATTGTGTGATCCTCTACAAAGAAAATTATCTGTCTCAACCAAAACTTTAACATCATGATAAACAAACCAAAATACCAAAGGAGGCAAACAGGCAATGCTACAGTCAGTAATTTAAGTTATCTTAGGCCTTATTCAAAACTACCTTTTCCCAGAAAGAAACACCAGCAGGTGAAAACAAACAAACAAACAACAAACAAACAAACAAAAACTTTAAAAATCATTGGTGTGATTCTATTTCCATAAGCTTGATAACTGACTTATCAGACTAAGGAATTATCTAAACCTAGGAAAAAAGTGATACTCCAAGCATGCTAAAAGACCTTGGAGGTGAGAATGAAAAATTAAAATAATCAACTATTTAAAAGTTTTATGATATACATATTTTTCCGTCCGTATATTTTTCATCTTTTGCATATGTTCACTATAGTAACTTGGAGTGTTATTTAAAAATAGCAACTGGACATTCAGTTTTAAGATCAGATTATGAATGACTGTTAGACTATAAGAGAAGATATAGGAATTTAAAGGAATTTAAAGTTCAACAACAACAACAACAAATGGTGATTGTGGAAGTTTCTCAGTGAACTGGAAAAACAGAGTGTCTAACTCAGAAAATTCTGAAAAAAAAAAAGAAAAAGAAAAAAAAAAAGAAAGGGGATTATGTTTAGATTGCCTAAGTCTTTATCCTTTGTGATCAATATCCTAGAAAAAGAGGCCTCATTTGTTTGAAAGAACATGTTCAAAAAGTGTGGTGAATTTATGAAGAGAAGAGACAGTGTTTTGAGGATTTTGAAGATTGGTCAGCTCTAATGAGCCAGCAGGCAGAGAGAAAAAACAGATATGTGTCCCTCAGGTTCAGTTGTACTTGTTTCTCGCAAGTTCATCTAGTGTTACTCATGCATTGATATGTGCTATATAAATTTGTATTAACTAATAGTATTTACATGCACTGTCAGCTTAAGACTCTGACATCACTTTTGTTATTTGAATTATTTGACCTTCTACAGAATCTCTTCAAATATTTCTTTGACATCTTGAGTACAGCTTACATGGGGACAAGGGAAACTGCATTTTTATATTTCTGCACTGCTTGTAGACTGTTTATGAATTCATTGATGAAGCATGAATCCTTATAATTGGTTATTATGATATATTTTGGTCTTATTTATTATATTATAAAATAATACTATAGCTTTTATAATATCATTTATTATATCATATTTTTTATATTATAGTATTTTAAAAATCCAATCAGAAGGAAAAATCACTCAGTATTAGATCTGGGTAGAGACAGAAGAATGATGAAAAAAATATGAAGTAGTCTCTTGGATGTTTATGGGCTTCTCCAAAAGCAGGCACTTAAGCATATAGATGTTCATATCATCTAACATTAAATAATCAAAAATTCAAAAATTTTACTATTTACATTTGAAATATTCACATTACATTCCTTGTAAAGCCAATAAAAATAAACAAACAAATGTTCAGGGAAACTATTTCATCTTACTGAAAACTTCTTAATTAGATAATAATTATATTCGAGAGATCCGGTTGATCTAATTTCTTTGTTAATGTTAGGATAAGATATTTAAATTCTGGAAGTATCTGTTCTATCAATTATTAAAAAAAAAAAAAAAAAAAAAAAAAAAGTCTAGAATGACTGGCTTATTTCATTAGTAAAGTTTGTAAGCAGTGAATATTTTGTCAAATTATCAGTGACAAAGCAGAGAATTAAGGTTCTTTGGACAACAGCTAAAGAACAGCTTTAAGGAATTAAGGGCACACACTGAGGTGGACATGGAAATTCAAGTCTTTCATGGATTACTCTATTTTTAAAGTCAAAACCTCTTGTAATAACCTCTTATTTATAAGAGTGTATTAACACTCTTCTTTCAACAGTCTTTTCTGTCTCACCATTTTTTTTTTTCCCTCTCTCGCCCTCTCTTCCTGTTCCTTTCATTCTTATAGGCATCTTTTTTCCCTAAGCATATTCTTTTGACACTAAAAGGCTGTTCTAATGTGAAAGATTTTTTTAAAAATTATTTAAGTGTGAAAACTAATAAATAAGGTAAATGTTAATTGACTTAATTTACCCTTAATGTAGTATATAATCTGAGTTTCCATTATAATACAAAAGTAAAGTACAAATGCAAAATCTGACCAACCATAGATATCTCTATTTTGCAGTGTCCTGAATTAGTCATTGTAAGGATAAGAAAGATATTTAGGAAGCAGTTATTTCTATCTTAATGTAGAGGTCTAAAACCAGTTGGCCAAATCACACTCAAAAACAGGTATAATTCTTCATTTAGCATGAAGACAACTTAAAGCAAAAATGTAATGCTGATGACATGTCCAGTGAGCAATAAGTAGAAACCTAGAAACAGAATATGGCAAAGGAACTATCAGCTTTTTGATCTATAAGCATCTCAAATCAGCTTCAGGAAAATTATAAAGATATACATGCCAAATTACATGCTGCTTAAGCAGAAAGTCATTCAAACTGAATTTAAATTAAGATTTAACAGAACTGAATTAAATAGGCTTCTTTTTTATAAGGTTAAAATAAATCTTTATAAGTGAATAAGACTTTTATTCAATATCTTCAATATGGTTTTCTTCTATCAGACATGGGTTTGTCTTATTGCTCTTATCTAAGAAATGCATTATTAGGCCTTAGTTCATTATCTACATACCAATTAATTCATTTTTTGCTTCATTTATCCTTTTCCTCTTGACTTTTGCCTCAGCACATTATCTCTTCCATGAAGAATATGTGAACAGAGAATAAGAAAGACCTATTCTTGGGAACTAATAAAATTGTAATGCTATGTTGTCTGAAAATTTATAAGGCATTTCAGATAGACCCTTCCTTTAAAGTAAGGCTTCCTATTTTGTCTGCATAGCTAGCCTCCACAGGATAAAGCTCAACAATCATTTTGCTTCTTTGATATCAAGTCTTAAACAGTCAGAATAAAGTGCTTCATCTGTGCCACTGGCATCCAATCATATGTAAACTGTTCTTATCTTTCAAATTTTACAAATTTATATGTTTTTGATTATTGAGAATTTGATGGCATGTTGTAATCATTCATTACCAAAGTTCATAAGTGTTTTCTTTATTTGTAGATATCAGTGATATAATCATCTGAGTTCATATGACATTTAACTATATGATGGTCCAATATGTTACTTTTTCCATAATTCTACTTTTTTTTTTTTTTTTTTTGGTCATCCAGATATAATTATCTGCTTTTCTTAAATATTCCTAAAATATTTATTTCACAGAAATGTACAGAAACTGTTTTGTAGTCCTTAGTATGATCTTAAAAGGGATGTTTTTCTCTGTGGATATTACAGCTCTCACAGTTGGCTATTAATGGACCTTTGGCATTTAATCTAAATAAAGTGGTGATATACTTAGTGAAATACTTAGGTGAAAGTAATTTCAAAGTTAATTAGATGTTAATTTATGTACACCACCACCCAGAAAGGAAAGAAATGAGTTAGTGGGATTTTTTCAAACAGGGAAAATTGTCACCCATCTTAGAAGTAGAACCTGAAAAGTAACTAATTTCACTGCTTTTCATCAACAGATCTATATTATTCAATTATTGGATCAATCACACCCACCCATTGGCTTCCAGTTAAAAAACAATGTCTTAACTCTTTATGGAATCATAGCCATCAAAACAATAGAAATCCACCCTATTTTCTAGAAATACGTTTCATTTGAATCACACTGAGAAGAACCAAAAATTGTCTAGCTTTGAATGAAAAATAAATAAATAAAATTGCAGCTAAAATATGAAGTCATTATATATATTGAATTCTATATAGTTTTGCTCTAAAATCAACTGGAAACTCTTTACATTTCTTCAAAATTCTAGATGCCATATATTTTTATTTTTATTTACAATTTTTCTTCTACTTCAAATAATATAATTTGGAAAAAGCTGTAAAGACATAGGACACCAACACTGTTTCATTCCTAGAAATAGTGTATTTACTTTTATATAGTTAAGTCATGGAAGTATTTTATAATATTAAATACAAAATAAACATCTAAAAATGGTTACATTTTGGCTTAAGTGAAAATTTGGTAACCAGAGAAAATTAGAGAAGCCCTTTACAGCATCCAACTACAGCAGCTATTTATATTACTAGTGAATATTTTTATAAATATTCACATTAATAATACCTTCTGGATATAACAAGAAAATAATGAAAGGAAAATTTGTTCTATATTTACTAGACAAAATAAATAGACATGCAAAACCTCATCCCTGTAATAGTTTTGATCATATTCAAATCAAACACTATGTTATCATGTAATGATAGTCTCATGTATCTTGTTCCTTTTTTGGACCTTTTAAAACATAAATCTTTTATGGTGTTAAAAAGTTGCTTTCCTATCTTGATAAAATACTTTTTAGTCACAGTAACTCTCAGAGCCTTTCAGCAGCAAATTCTCCCTTCCATAGTGAATTAAGTTATATAAGGGCAGTGAAAAAGTTGAAACTGGTCACTGTTAATTGAGGTTTCTTATCATGGAAATTGTGGGGAATGTTGTCTCAAGGCAGTATATAGCAATACATATGATAATATATTTCTTGTGCTGCTAGTTCACAAGTGCAAATTTTCCTTGTCTCTTAAGGAATCTGCATGAGATTTTTCATGATCAGCAAAGGGCATAAGCACATCTGTTAGTTTCAGAGACCTCAAGTCATGCACACATTCTCAAGTGAATAATTTTTCCTTTATTTTTTTTTTTTCTTTTCCACTGCAGAAAAAATTATAATGCAACTACTATATTTAGAATTGAAAAAATATGTTTGTACCTCAAAAATAATCTTTTATTTTGAAACATTTTATAGGTGGGAAGGAAAGGAAATGCCAATGGAAACTGTGAACTTGAAAAATATCAAATACCATGTTGATGATTTCAAAAAAAACTGTGTAGCACTTTGTCCTTTATTCAAATTACAGACATCGTTCCTCTCCATTTTTTTTTTTTTTTTCCAAAAATCAAATATCAAAAAGGGAAGAAATTCAATATATTCAAAAGTATTTTCAGAAAAGCAAATTCAAGATGTGAGCAGGATTTATGGATAGTTTCCCAGGCTAACTCATGAGCTTAAGACAAACTCACTAGGAGGAGTGAAATGCCTGTGACTGTAGGTCTAAATCTTTCTTGCAGTATTGTCTATAACAGCAATCTGCAGTGAGATATTAATTTCCCAAGCATGACATTTACGGGATGATCTGTATAACATTAAGATATCTGTCTATTAAAATATACAGATATTTATGTATTAACATATGTATAAATATATAAGAATGTTCATTTCAAACTTTAATGTAGCATAAGAAAGAAAATTGTATGTATTTTTTGATACATGTTAAAGTGATTCCCTAAATAATTTTATCAAATCTGTCCATATTGTCAATAGAATGATCTCAGTCATAGAAAAACACAGAGGTTTGATGCATACCGTTGTACTTAAAAAGCCTAAATCCACAGTTATCCAGACTGGATTGTAGTTTTAGCATGGGATTTCTTTTGGGTCACACATCCAATTTTCCTAGAACACTAGTGACAGGACAAACTTATTTCCTCCCTATCTAAATCCAGTGTGAAGTTAAAACTGAGACTTACATCCAAATCCAAGAAGTGGGCAGTGCTCTGAGCTTTTGTAGTTATATTTCACTGTCTTGCATGTTATCAGCAATAAACACAGAATTTTATACTATATAGCTAGTTTACAACTAGCTGGCAGAAAACCTGACCATGCTAAGAATGCCCTCATTTCTCTTGAGTGCAGAGCTCTGGACTTCAGATGCACGGTAAATATATCTGTCCAATGGGATTTAAAGTATGTAGTCAGCCTCTTAAAAGAGATGTTTAAATGAGGATGTCTCACTCTTTTTAAAATACAGATAGCATCAATTGACTTTTGCATACAAATTTGAGGCTTAAGCACTCATCCAGAAAATTAGATAACTGGCTTCAGCTTTCATGCTGCTCTGAAGGGATTCAGATTCATACAGCCCATTTTCTAGGAAATTGCATGAACCACTAAGAGTGGAGTGCCCATTTACTTTGAGGCAGCACCCAGTGCTGCAATGGGATTTACGGGCAAAAGAGAAAAACAAATAACAAAAGCTTAACCCCATAGTTTCACTGCTAGAACAGCAGTTGTAAGTTTGGGATCCCATTTTCATGACTGCTAACATGCTATAAACTAGATGGTTATTGGAGAAAAAACAGAAATACCTTTGTGAATAGTGATGGTGAATAGTTTCTTCCAAATTATATAGCCACTGGGCCATGGTTTCAAGTTTTTACATTTGTTTATTTGATTATTTACTTTTATTTTTCCTGTGGAAGTACTTTTGGTTTTCTTTTTGCAGAGTGATCCATTTTCAAGATCACAGAGATCATCCCTTCTTGATCCTATCTTATCTTTGCTCTTCTGTCTTATAGAGAGAACTCTGTCTTGCAGAGCTTTCCAAGATCTGGGTTTTGTGGCCTTTGTGCACAGACTGCTAAACTCTGACATAGGGGAGTTTACAGCAGGGCCTATAGAAAAAAAAAAAAAAAAAAAAAAAAAAAAAAAAAAAAAGAGAGAGAGAGAGAGATTATAGGATGGTTTAACATTTTGTCCTAATTCTTTTGATAGAGTCCAGACACCTCTCTGCTTCAAGTTTGAATCACAGTGATAATACAGCAAGAAACAAGTGTCTGTATGCCCAGATTAGCATTCTGCTGAGAAATCTTGTGTATCTTTGCTTGAAGCTTCCAGAGCCAAAATACAGGCTCTGACTGAAATGTGAGGTAAGCACTGCAAGGAGACATTAATTATAAATTGCTTTCTGACACTTGAGCATCTAAAGTCTGCTCAGGTCTCATTGACCTTCTGAATCTCACTTGAGGCATCTAAAATGGTACATCACAGAATCACAGATAGAGAATCATAGAATGTCTTGGGTTGGAAGGGGCCTCAAAGATCATATAGTTCCAACATCCTTGCCATCATCCTGCTGGGCAGAGATGCTACCCACTAGAACAGGTTGCCCAAGGTCTCATCCAAACTGGTGTTGAACACCTCCAGGGATGGGGCATCTACAACTGTTTTGGGAAACCTCTGCCAGTTCCTCACCACTCCCACAGTGAATAATTTCCTCCTAACCTCTAAATCTCTCCTCTTTTAGATAAAACCATTCCCCTTTTTTATTCTGAAATAAACCCTCAACACTCTGCATGTGTGAGAAGTATTGATCTTTGTGCACTTAAATGGTCAGCTTCATCTGTAAAGAACGGTGACTCTCTCCTAATGATCTTTGTATGATACATTTTCTTTGCACACTGAAGTTCAGCTACTTCTGAAAAAGCAGTTATGCATTTAGAACCTCACTGATATATTGTGTCTGTCTTTTGGATGACACCAATTTGTTGCAGTTATACAGCAACAAATTCTTCATCACTTTGTTCACTACAACTGAGGAAATGTGGGGAAAAGGAACACAGCTTATATAAAAAGCTAAGAATTGTTTTTAGTCTAACTAAAGTCTTAACAGTCTAATCATACACTATTATTAGCCCAATTACAATTGCAGTAGTGCTTATAGTTCAGATTTTATACAGCTAATATGATACATATACCAGCCTTTCTCTGTGCTTATGCTCAATCTTCCAGTGTCCTTTAGGCACTGACAGTCTAGTGAGTCTCTGAGGTCATTCGCTTTATCTGGGATGAGCACAATGGTGGCATCAGCTGGTTTCTTCCGCTTTATTCTAGGATTCATCAAAGGCTATTTTCGTGCATTTGTCACAATTCACATTGCTTCCAAACTTCTGATATGTTTTTTATTTTGCAATAAGTTACTTTTTCTTTGTAAGCCTTATAACTGGTTCCACATAACTTCCAAGAGTGTTTTACTTTAAAGACCAATAATCAACCACTGGAAAAATGCTTATATTCTTGGAGCCCTCAGTACATCCCTGTGCTCATACTTTCAAGGCTCCTTATATAACCTCATGCCAGTACTCCTCTATATTCCATTTTAGTGTAAAATCACAGATAGTTCACCCCACTCTGAATAATTGCTTGTTAACACCATCTGTTAGTTACAAATATATACATATAGAAGTATTAAGGTTGGAAAAGGCCTCCAAGATCATCTGGTTCTAACAGTCCTACTACCAAAGTCACCCACTAAACCATGTACCTAAGAACCAGGTCCAACCTTTCCTTAAACACCCCCAGGGACGGTGACCCCACTGCTTCCCTGGGCAACCTGTTACAATGTCTGACTACTTTTTCTGAGAAGAAATATCTCCTAATTTCCAACCTAAACCTCCCCTGGAGCAATTGTACCATACAAATGTACAAAGCTAAGCAAAGTCTAAAGCAAGTAGATAATAGTCACCAAGTTGTTTAGATAACTACTGTTACAGTGAAAGAAGCCTGATGAAGTTCCTGGTGAGTCAAACTCAGATAAAGTCTATGATTCTTTGAAGTATCCATGGTTACCTTACACAATCTGTTACAAGTGATAAAAGCACTGTGTTTCTAGACTACAGTGAATTCCGTAGGACGACCTGTTATATATACTTACTATTTCTATCCTAACTGGATAAAAGTGCTCCAATAGACGAAAACAGGGGGCATGATTTCTTAGAGCGTCTCATGGCTCCCTTTCATCCTTCATGTCCTTTGATTAGGGTGAGAAGTAATGCCTTTACTTGAGGCTGCTGTGAAAAGTTACTGCACACATAGGTCTTTACCTCTCATATATTAGAACATGATTGTGGTGTCATTGTGGGCCCTAAAATTGGAAAATATTTTGAGCCCAGTAATGCAATCATAATTTCTTTATTATATACATTTAACTAGATACCAAATAATGTGTGCTGTTTTAGTACCTTTAGCTCAGAAAATGAACTCTAAAAGATTCAGAAAAAGGAATTAAGTTGTTCCTCATAAGGAATGTCCAAGTAAGCTAATCTGGTAGGAAGCAAAACAAGGGAAAAGTAATAGAGATCTAAAAGGCAAAATCACAAATTCCACTAAGTGTTTTGTTTGTTTATTTATTTTCCTTGAATTTTCAAATGCAGAAGAATTAGGAAATACCAGCTGAAAGAAGTAAGAAGTAGCCAGAAAGCCAGAAAAAAATGAAATAATTCCTCAAATAACATGTAAAGATATGCTCTGGAACTCTTTGTCTTGTTGTGACTGCTGAGGTTTAGTTGGGGTGAAACTGGCCCAGATCAGGGAAGAGAAATACTCTGAGGGCTCAGAAATACATTAAAGGAAACAAAACTTAGGACTTGCTGCTGAAGTTTATTCTCTTCCCTAGGCATCATTTTTTTACAACAGTTGGAGACAGGATACTGAATTAGATTGGATTTTCCTCTGATCAAGACAGATTTTGTAAATGTTTGTTGTTGTTATTTGTTTCTTTGTTTTCTTTTGGATTGGTTTGTTTCAGTGTCTAGTAGCTAGCTCTAGGCTGTATTCTGCTCATCATAAGAGTTTTTGTGAGGCAGGGACACCTGGGTAACACACTCATAATTGCTGGGCTTTGTCTGAAAGTTGAATACCTGTAAGCATTGTCGCATCAAAGATGTATTTACCTAAAATTTGAAAAGGTCACTAAAATATTGTAGGCTTTCTGGCCAACTGTGAATATAAATAGCTATTATTATTTATTGTTTAATTCATTTCAATAAGACATACCAGTTATTTCAATTTACATTAGGAAAGTGTTGTGGTTTAACCTGGCCGGCAGCGAAACACCACACAGCTGTTCGCTCACCCTCTACCCTGTCTCTCTGGGATGGGGGAGAGAAATGGAAAAGTGAAGCCTGAGATTTGAGATAAAGACAGTTTATTAAGATAGAAAACAACAACAACAACAACAACAACAACAACAACAATAATAATAATAATAATAATAATAATAGTGTGCATGAAAGAAGTGATGCACAGTGCAATTGCTCACCACCCCTTGACCGATGCCCAGTCTATCCCAAGCAGCCGCCCCCCCCATCCTGGCTATCCACCCCTATCTATTGTTTAGCATGACATCAGATGGTATGTTATACTCCTTTGGCCAGTTTGGGTCAGCTGTCCTAGGTCTGTCCCCTCCCAGCTCTTGCTGCAGCCCCAGCCTGTCTGCTCCACTCACCATGAGACTTTTGCACTGGCCATATGGGACTATTAAAAGGTGAATGAGTCTTGCTGATCACTCCTTGGCTCTCCAGTTGACGAATTAGCTTATGGATGGGAATCAGGGAGTCTCGACTGGTGCGATATTGTCGCCGGTGCACAGCTGTGGTAGCGATTGGCACTTGCTGTTCTTCAACCCTCAGCAACCCCACCACAGAAGGGTCCTCTGAGAGACCAGGCAAGGTGGACAGCTGTTTAGTGCCCTCTGTCTCTAAGGCAGCTATGCCAAAAGCCCACCGGTACCCTTTTGGAACCTTGAAGTACCCTCTCTTGAGGTAGTCTGTGCCAAGGATGCATGGAGCCTCTGGGCCAGTCACAATGGAATGTTTTTGCCACTCATTCTCAGTTAGACTCACTTCAGCTTCCAATACCGTTAGCTGTTGGGATCCTCCTGTCACTCCAGAGATACAGATGGGTTCTGTCCCTTTATAGATTGATGGCATTAGAGTACATGGTGCACCGGTGTCTACTAAAGCTTTATACTTCTATGCATCTGACATGCCAGGTCCAATAAACTCGATTATCCCTCTCCTCCCCCTGGCTGGAGGCAGGGCCCCTCTAGTCCTGGTCAGAATTTTCGTTTCTGTGTTTAAATGACTGCCTGCTGGAAGTTGGAGCAGCAAACTTTTCAGAGAACTCATTTTTCCCAATTGTTTTCTTTTGCAACTCACGTACCCTTGCCTCTAGGGTCGCGGTAGATTTTCCATCCCATTTCCTCATGTCCTCTCCGTGGCCACATAGTTAAAACCACAGGGTGGCACGGGGTGTGTACCCACCATATCGTCTTCCTTGCCTGCATGAACGCTTACCCCTGAAAGTTGAAACACTGGTTTGTACAGGCGGGGAGGAAAATAAACTCTCTTTAAGTTGGTGGACCTCTTCAGAAAGTTTCTCCAAAGTATTCTCTTTTAGTTGATGAACGCTTTCAGAAAGTTTCTGCACAGCCAAGACGCAGGCCTGTAAGGAAGAGGAGAGACTTTCTTCATACTGCCGGAGTTGACTAGCCACTTCATACACTGTGGGTTCGTCACGTTCCCTCCAGGTCATTACTGCCAATGAGCTGGCATATGGTGATGGTGCACTCCGTGCAAACTTCCACCACATGGGTCGGGTACACCTAACGTCATCTGGATCTAGGGATATTTGTTCGTTGTCTAGGTCCTCATAAATCACCTCCCATATTGCTAATTCCCTCAGGTACTGGATTCCCTTCTCCCTAGTGGTCCACTTGCCTGGATGACATACAATTTCTTCCTTGTAGGGATTCCTTTCCCTCACAGCTGACAGGAGACGCCTCCAGAGGCTGTAAGATCATACTCTATTTCCAATTGCTTTGTCAATGCCTGCATCTCTAGCAGGGGATCCCAGCTGGGCTTCACTTCTATCTAATTCTACGCTCTCAGCTCCAGTGTCCCAGCACTGGAGCAGTCAGGTGATAAGCTGCTCGCTCACCTATAGAGCGGCTGAAATCTCTTCACACATCTCGTAGCTCACGCTCATATAGGTCTCGGGTAGATACTGCTGTTTTTGATACATCTTCATCTTCATCATCCTGCTCCCTGGATGGCCCGGCCTCGTCTTCTCTACACCTAGACCCAGCAGAAGACTCTTTGCGTTCTAAGTGACCCGAGTCTCTGTACCATTTATCACCTTGGTTACCTTGCACTGCTATAGCTCGTTTCTCTGGCCCAGCCATAGGGTCTACCACTGGGGCTGGATTACCCTCTGCAGGTGCAACTTGCACGGCTACAGCTTGTTTCTCTGGCCTAGGAGCTGGAGCAACTGCACAAGCTGGAGCTCGAGCAGCTTCAGGAGCAGGAGCGACTGCAGGAGCTGGAGCAGGAGCGGCTGCAGGTGCTGGAACTGGAGCAGTTGCAGAAGCCGGAACTGGAGCAGCTGCAGAAGCCGGAGTTGGAGCGGATGCAGGGGCTGGAACTGGAGCAGTTGCAGAAACTGGAGTGGCTGCAGGAACTGGAGCGGGTGCAGGAGCTGGAGCGGCTGCAGCGGCTGGAACTGGGTTGATAGTAGCATCAATTGCAGCTCAATAAGCATAGGCCAGACCCCAGCGCATTACAGTGAGTTGTGTCACTTTGGAACTGCCAGAGTCATTACACCCTTTTTTCAAGCATTCTACCAGTTTTTTAGGATTTTGCAGTTGTTCAGGGGTGAATTGCCAAAACATCAGAGGTGCCCACTACTCTAGATTCTTGCCCATATCCTCCCACACTCCCTGCCACTCACCACTATCCCGCCTCAGCACTGACCTCTAGATGAGTTTCCTAAGCAATTGTTTAACCTGAAGCAAAACCTGAAGCATATTCAGGAGACATAACAACAAGAACATGCTGGTCTGAGTATCCCAAGGATATTCAACATCTTGGAGAACTATTGTAACTAGCTCAGAGGATAAGAGGGTGGTGAAGGAGAAAGGGGGAGTGAACAAGTAGGAAAAAATATCTTCCCCTGTCCCCTCCACAGATTGGCTCCCTGACGAAAAAAGGCAATAGGTGTAATTGCTAATAGTTTCTGAGATATGGTTTCCAAAGTATAGAGTTGACGACAGTACTGAGTACAAGTACCACGTTAGTGTTATGACCAGATATTTTATCATATCATAAGCTATTGCTACACAGCACAGTACCATACCGATCTTAAACCAGGGCCTGGAAAGGATAAACAGCATGACAGGGATCACATACAGGAAGTAATGTGCTATAAAACACAATTCGGAATACAGGCGCAGCAGACTTGAGATTAAAGCAATCAACATTGTGACTAGCAACTATTAAGCAGGTCTAATACTTATACCGATTTTAGTTTAACACACTCTGATCAGATCGGTCGTTATCTCAACCCTTCAAGCCCCACACTGGGCGCCAAATGGACTGTTGTGGTTTAACTTGGCTGGCAGCTAAACACCACATAGCTTTTCGCTCACCCTCCCCCCTCCCTCTCTGGGATGGGGGAGAGAAATGGAAAAGTGAAGCCTGAAAATTGAGACAAAGACAGTTTATTAAGATAGAAAACAACAACAACAACAACAACAATACTAATAATAGTGTGTATAAAAGAAATGATGCACAACTGAATTGCTCACCACCCCTTGACTGATGCCCAGTCTATCCCCAAGCAGCCGCTCCCCCCATCCCAGCTAGCCACACCTATATATTGTTTAGCATGACGTCAGGTGATATGCTATACTCCTTTGGCCAGTTTGGGTCAGCTGTCCTGGGTCTGTCCCCTCCCAGCTCTTGCTGCACCCGCAGCCTGCCCGCTGGCAGGACAGAGCGAGGAGCTGAAAAGTCCTTGGCCTAATGCAGAGCACTGCTCTGCAACAATTAAAACATCGGCATATTATCAGCACTCTTCTCATCCTAATCCAAAACACAGCACTCTACCAGCTACTAGGAGGAAAATTAACCCTGTCCTAACTGAAACCATGATAATAGTATAATGGTATTTATAGTTTAACGGTAAAAAGTAAATATTTTTGAAGATTGTTCATGATTTATTTTTAAATTAAATTTGGTATTTTGAAATTATTTCATGTACTCTCAATAAAAACGTAAAAAAAAATAACTAAAAAGTTTCATAATCTATTTAAAATTACTTTTCAATGGGTGTCAGGCAATGAAATAATATACAGTTGAAAGAAGAAAGAGAAATTTTTTATTTAGTTTAGAAGACACTGCATTTCATAATAAAAAGTATTTTGAGGAAAATTTTTAACCAGTTCCACAGGAGACTACTTGTGGTCTCTCTTATGCTTCTTTAATTTTAACCATATACTAATTCCTGTATGTAATCGTGAAAACTGACACATATGTTCTAAGAAAAAACAGCCTCTGTTTGCAAAGAGAAGCTTATTATGTAGGTCAGTGAATGATTCACAGTAAATTATTTATCCAGGGAATTCAGTGTCTCATGGTGAGTTGTCTCAGAGCAAATTACCTGTTTCATTTTTAGTACATTTATGAGAAACTATATAAATATTCTTGTTCTCTGGATTGCTTATATTTATGACATTTATTTTTGTATGACATTGAACTCTTCAGCTGAGGCAGAAATAGCAATAGCTTGCAGCTCCAGCAAGGATGCCACCTTTATAAGCCATAAAGGTCTAGGGACAACCTCTGAGAACCAGGCTGTCTGGACGCAACTGCGTTTCTAGATCAAATTATGTACACCATTCACATAATGCAAGTAATATGTGTAAGGGCTAAAACAATGCACTAAAAAAAAAAAAAAAAGAAAAAAAAAGAAAAAAAAAAGATACTAATAGATATTCTAAAGTTAGGAATTAATGGAAGATACCAATGCAAGACTGTAATTCCTACCTCTAAGTTCTTCACTTTAACATTTCTTTGACATCTGCCTTTACAGTTGCAATGTCATTTTAAAGGGCACTACTGCTTGTAGAGAGTGTAGACTAGCTTAGTGTTAGTGCATAGTGCAGCTAATATCAGCATATAAGACATACAGAATTTTTAAAATTAATATTTATGTATTTTCCTTCCACTTCCCTTTTTTGCCTCATTTCCATGTTTTGTTATTTATTTGCTTACATAATTTACAACATACTTAAAATAACCCATAAAGCCACCCTATCAACAATATTTTATTATAACATATGTTGTACTATGTAAATGAAAGAAAATGCATAGAAATTTAAATATCACTAGCACCGTAAGACAGATATTCTTTTATTAGATGAGACAATGTAGAATGTGACTGGGTGGTTAATGTTATCTGCACAAAGAGGCTATAAAAGTTTAGTTCTGTGCTCTATATCTTAAATGTTTTAGGATTTGAGAACATTTGGATGAACCCATAAATTATAAGGAAAAAAATATTGTCAGTAATATGTTAGCCACCATAAATGATACAGTGAAAGAGTAGTTCCAGTGATATTTTACGCTCCTTTGCAAAAGTGTTTGCAAAATGAGTTTCATTAGAATTCTTTATTTTCTCTATAAAAATAAATGTTTAACTTCTGTAATCTTGCTGTTTTTTTTTTTTTTTTTTTTTTTTTTGTTTTTTTGTTTTTTTTTTTTGGTTGATTGGTTGGTTTGGTTTGGTTATTTTCAAATAAGTTTCCTTTGTTTCTGTGTAAGGCCAAACACCTTACAGTTCAGTCTATGCGGAGTCAAATGTAGAGGTAAATATATTAAAATAGTGATGTGTTGCATACACTGAAATATCATTTTCTTTCAATGACATTTTGATTTTCTTGAATTGGTAGACCATGAAAGTGCATTTTGACACACACTAACTCAAGACAAAATCTCTGCCAGCTCTCTAATCTTATTTTATATCGTTTAGATTTCCAAGAAGACAGAACTTGCATTCAAGGCAAAAAGGCAATTTTGTGCTGAACCACAGGTGGTAGAGTGAGGCCCAAACATCAAACACTGTTGCACATAGGTGATTTGAATTCATAGACAGGAAAAAAGATATTCTGGATAAATAAATAAATAAATAAAATGGAAAAAACTGCTTGAGCTTGAGTACATAATCAGAAACCTACTGAAGTTTGTGAGATGTAACGTGGGCAGGGGGAAAAGTCATTTGCTTTTCCAGCTTCAGAATGGTTGGTAGAAGGGAACAGCTGTTGTAAAAGCAAGGAAAGATAGTGAGTGTAACAGTTGAGTTGTTTAATGTTATAGCATCAGAGAGGACAAGAAACTTTAGTAATCAGTTGCCTATGAAGGGATTCAGCTAAAATACAGTCAACAAATATTGGGATTTTTGCTTTATTTTTGTGTTTTGTTTAGACAAAATGCAAATAAAAATCCTCTTTCTATTGCAATCACCCCATTATCCCTCAGCAAACATTTAATTAGGAAAAAAAGAAAAAAAAAAAAGGCGGGGGGAGACACATCAATTGTCATAAGGAATGATAAATCTTTTCTTTCCAAAGTAAAACAAATGTGTGTTTGAGTTTAATAATGGATCATTTCAGATGAATCATTATTCATGTTGAAACTTGCACTGTGTTTTGTCCTTCAGCTATGAAATCAATGAGAGCTGTGACCAGATAAGGCTTCAGGATTTACCTTGTGATATTCAGTGCTCTCATTCACAAATCAGAATGAGATTGACACAGATAAAACAGTTCATTGCACCTCATAATGCAGAATTGAGACTTGATAGAACATTTTTCTGCAATCAGGAAATATCCCAGGATTTCAGTAATTTTACAAATAAATACAATTATATAATTCACATTGCTGAAACTCTGTTACAGACATTGAGGTAAAAATAAAAATTAAAATTAAGTTTTCTCACAAGATTTCAATTATCTGACTTTATCCCTTCAGAGTATTTTAATAACTCTAGTTTTTCTCATTCCAGAAACTAGAAAACAAAAGACTGTAAAAGACAGCTAGATTCCAAAAAGTTAAAAGGATTTATTCAAAAGTACAGAACTTTTCTTAGCATTTTTCAAAATGTTGAATATCATTCTTATGAGAAGTTTATAGTGGTAGTTACCTGAGGTATTTTTAGCCATCTAAAAATCAGTCTATAATACTTATCTAATTCCCTTTTCACTGGTGTTCAAAAAAGAACAATATATTTATAATGTTTCTTTGTTCTCTTACATCACTGTGTTAGACCAGACAGTTTTCTCATCCATCTATTTCTGGTGACCATAGAAATAACCTGCTCAATTTTCTTCAATGCATGTTAGATACCTAAAAGCTCTCTAAAAACTGATAGGAAACATAATAAATATTTACCTAATTATGAATTTAAAACAACAATTTTATCTCAGGAAGTTTCTGGATTTTTTCATTTGTAGGACTAGTCTTGTATATCTGTTGCTGTGGGTGATATTACTATACACCACAAACCTCATGTTTTACATTTTAATGGGATAGGTAATTTTAGGTTTCTTTTTTTCTTTTTTCTTTTTTTTTTTTTTTCCCAAGATCTCTTAAGAGAAAAGACATGATCAAAAAAGCTTAGTGTTTTTTGAATTGTGCAGGTCATATTGCTTCTCATCAGAGAGCTGAAAAACAAACAAACAAAAAGAATACATAAAAAGAAGAATAACTGGTAACAGTAGAAAAAGAGAGGAAAATATAGTTTTTATTATCTACCTTTTTATACTGATTCATCCATCATAGACGTGTTCATTTTTGAGAATGTATTAGGTGGACTAACTTAGCTATCATTTTCCTTCAAACCTCCAGAATAAAATGTCAGTTTACAGATCTGGCAATGTCATTTTCTTTGGCTGGGCATAGTAAATACCAAAGCAATATATTGGTTACATGCAACTTAGCTAAAGACAGGTTAACTGAGAGAGAGGACAAAATGAAGATAATGGGGAACGCAGTATGAGAGAACACAGTCTCTCATCTTTGAGACAACACCACTCAACTGCAGTAGCAATGAACAAATTGTCCTCCCTCATTCCTGAAGGTTTGGATGTCAGGAAGATCTGACAGTGAAGGTATGAGTCAGTTTTCCAGTCTTCAATCTTATAGGAGTTTCTTCCTATATAATTTCATCCTAGGCCCTATAATTTTGTCCTATATCCAATCTCTTATTATAAATGAAAAAACAAAAAAAAACCAAACCAAAACAAAACAAACAAACTTGGAATTATTAGAATAATTAATTATAGTGGGATTTTATGCAGCTGATATACCAAAATTAATCTTTTTCTTTTTCTTTTTCTTTTTAATTTTATTTTCCCTAAAATTTGTTTGTATGAAATTAAAATACATTTTTTTTTCAGCAATCTCTTGATCTTTGCACTCACAATTAATATAGGTCTCCTGGATCACAACATCATCATTCAAAATAAGCAGTTTATATACATATATTTACATCTATTACGTACAATTAAACAATCAAATATATTAAATCCACTCAAATCAAATTGTATTTATTTTTGCATTGCAGAATCCTTCTTAATTAGTCAGACACATGTAGACACACACAAATCTATACAAATGATATTCACCCCTTACTAAACATTTTCCCCAAATTTACATTCTTTTTCTGTGCACAGTGGGGAAGGGAACCATCTTAAAAGCTTTTCTCCAAAGCAACTGTTAAATTCAAACTGTTGTTCTTTGGCACTATCTCATCTTACAGAATAATCAGTGCTTTAGTATTTTAATAAACAATCAACCAGTAAACATACCAAGGCAAAAATTAACCCTCAGAAGATAATATTTTGGAATACATAATTTATAATTCATTAAGAGAAATAGGGCCACACACAAGTAACAAAGAAGATAGCACCCTGTCCTACTCCTATAATTTTACTACAGACATTTCACAGTTCTAAAACATATCGAGATTACTGTGATTTATATCAAGGGCACAGTACAAAACCAAACATCACTTTCAGTTTATGTGTGCTAAAGAACCACACTTTGTATGTGGAAACAATAATTAATTTACAATCCTATTAAAGTTTAAGCAATACAACCAATGTTTTAGCTAAACTAACAAAGTCCAAATTATGCAATCACTAGAATTTATTCTGGAATAACACATTTAGAACTGATATGTATGCATTTTCGATAACGTATACCTTTACTCTGTGCTTTGCTCATTCTACCCAGGCCTTTCTGGAAAAATAGTTTATGTTGAAAATCCAACATATACACTATATGCATTCAGGAGTAATTGTTTCAGACTTTTTCAATTCTAGTTTCATGGACTGAGTGTCCATTTATGTCTAAAGTTCATAGGTGCCATCTTGTGGCATTCCATACCATCTGACCTCATGCTGAATGATTAATATGGGGGGCTGGCTGGGGTAGGGGGACTGGCTGCTCGGGGATAGACTGGGCATTGGTCAGTGGGTGGTGAGCAATTGCATTGTGCATCACTTGTTTTTGTACACATTATTAGTAGTACTACTATTATCATAACAATTATTATTTTCCTTTCTTTTCTGTCCGAATAAACTGTCTTTATCTCAACCCACAGGATTCATTTTTTTTTTCTGATTCTCTCCCCCATCCCAGAGAGGGAGGGAGGAGAGTTAGCGAACAGCTGTGCAGTGCTTAGCTGCTGACTGGGTTAAACCACAGCAAATTGTTACAGAAGTACACAAAATTTTTGGTGTGATTTTTTTTTTTTTTTTTTCAGACATGTTTTAGACATCTTAACATGCTTATTTTTATTTATTTATTTTTTTGACATGGCACATATAGCAACAGATATTTAAAAATATATATTTAGCCATCAGATTTTTTTTAAAAAGGGGATTCTCAACGTCTTCTATGTACAAAATTCTCTGGTAATTTTAAATTTCTTGAAGTTAACTGTCTAGCCTTAAATAATTAAATCTTTCTTGATTGCAATGATAGATAATAGTGTAGAGAGAGACACCCACAAAAGGATGACCAAAGACAGACATAAGATAACTAGCTAAGATAAGAAAGCTAACTGCTAGGGCGCCTGAATGTAGAAGGTTTTTGTGGCAAGGTTTTGGTAGTGGGTGTCTGCAGGAGTGGTTTCTGTGAGAAGAATCCAGAAACTGCCCCATGTTAGATTAGGCCAGTTTCAGGTAGCTCAAAAAGGACCCACTGCTGATGTGACATTGTTTATGCCTCTGTGAGAGTAGATTTAAGAAAGGGAAAAAAAAATGGTGCACAAGAGCAGCTGGGAGAGTGAGGAGTGAGAAACATCCCTGCAGACACCAAGGTCAGTGGAGAAGGAGAGCAGGAGGTGCTCCAGGCACCTGAGCTAAAGTTCCCCTGCGGCCTGTGGAAAGGACTATGGTGAAGCAAGCTGTCCCCCTCCAGCCCATGGGTACCACCGCGGAGCAGGGTTCCATGCTGCAGCCCATGAAGGAGCCCCTGGTGGAACAGGTGGAACTGCCCGTAAGGAGACTGTGGCCTGTGGAGAAAACCCACAGGATCAGACTCCATGCTGGACCTGTAGCCTGTGGAGAGGAGCCCACACAGAAGCAGGTGATATGTCAGAAGCTGCGGATCATGTTGGAGAAGTTTGCTTCTGATGGATGGACCCCATGGTACGGACCCACATTTGAAGCAGTTCTTCTGAAGCTGCTGCCTATGGGAAGCCTGCACAAGGACCAGTAAGGATTGTATTCCGTGGTCTCCATGCTGGAGCAGGGGAAGAAAATGACCATGAAGGAGCAGTGGAGGCAAAGCGCTATAGACTGACTGCAATCCCCACTCCCCCTTTCCCCTGTGCCACTCAAATAGAAGAGGTGGAAGGGTGGATGAGGGGAAGGTGCATTTAGCTTGTTTTCTTTGTTTCTCACTTCTCTAGCTTGTTAGTAATAGTCAATACATTTTATTAATCTCCCTATGCTGTCTGTTTTGCCCATGATGACAAGTGTTGAGTGATGCCCCTGTCCTTATCTCAACCCTTGAGATATTCCATCATATTTTCTCTCCCTTTCCTTCTGAAGAGGGGAATGAGAGAGCAGTTGTAGTGGAGCTCAGCTGCCCAGGTGGGTAAAACCACCACAACTAGTAATTGAGACTACTTCTATAGTCAGTCAGGAAAGATCTCCATCTTGGAAGCACAAACTATTTCACTTGTTCTAGGCATTTAGACGTCTTTAGACATGTCTGTCTCTTTCCATTAAGAGACCATCTTCATATCATGTCATGAGTCATATCATGTCATAGACCAGCTATCATATAATCTGGTTACCATTTTAGGGCCATGACTGTAAATAACACTGTAAAAGGCAATATAAAATTTAGTACCACCACTACCACAATACCTTCTAAAAACTTCTTCGCCATGCTGTATGCTGAAAGCAGTACTAAATACTAAAGCATTACTAAATTACTAAATACAATCACAGCCTTTCTCCAGGCAATTTACCTCTCTGTTTTCTCCCCCATTCCCTTTCAGGAGGGGGAGGGAGAGAACAGTTTTGGTGGATCTCAGCTGCCCATCTGAGTAAAACCACCACACTGAGTCCATTCATTTTTATCATTTTTATCTGTATGATTTTTGTCTTCTTATTCTGTTGTGGGTTAACCCTGGTAAGGCTAAGGCTAAGGCCCCCAGAGCAACCCTGCAAGAGGGGTGAAGTATAGAATCATATAGATAACAGTGAGAAAATTCTTGGGCTGAAATAAAGACAGTTTAAGAAGTAAAGCAAAAGCTGTGTGAAGAAAAATAAATAATTAATTCAATCAGCAGGCATATGTTCAGCCATCTCTGGGAAAGCTGGTCTTCATCACACATAACAATTACTTAGGAAAATAAATATGTAACTCTGAATATCTTCCTTCTTTCCCTCCAGCTGTTACGGATGAACATGTTATCATACTGTATGGAATATCCCTTAGTTGGAGATATTAGTTGGGGTCAGCTGTCTTGGCTGTGTGCATCCTCCCAGCTTCTTGTGAATCCCCATCCTCCTCTCTGACAGATCAGTGTGAGAAACTGAAAAGGCCTTGATATGGTGTAAGCGCTACTCACCAACAGCAAAAGTATTGTGTTATCAACACAGTTTTGTCACAAGTCCGAAGCATAATACCATATGAGCTAATATGAAAAAAAACTAACTCTATCCCAGCCAAAAGCAGCACAGATTCCAACTGTATTATCTGCTGCTGGGAGGATTTAAAATAGTTTGTAATCAGTTGATCTGACCCTCATTTGCAGTATAAGGTTGTCTCCTACTTTGGTGATAGCCAATGTGACTTCATTAAGGACATATCATACCTGACAAATCCGGTGGCCTTCTACAATGGAGTTACAGCATAGGTAGGTAGGGGAAGAGCAACCAATGTCAGCTACTGGGACGTGTGTAAAGAATTTCACACCGGTCTAAAACAACATAATTATCTCTAAATTAGAGAAACATGGATTTGATGGATGGATCACTTGGTGGGTGAGGAATTGGATGGATGGATGTACTAAAAGAGTTGCAGTCAACAGCTCAAAGTCCAGGTGGAGATCAGTAATGAGTGGTGGGGTTAGGGGTCAGTATTGGGACTGGCACTATTTAACACCTTTGTTGGTGAAATGGACAGTGAAATTGAGTGCACACTCAGCAAGTTTTCCAATGGCACCACGCTCTGTGGTGCAGTGAACACACTGGAGGGGAGGGATGCCATCCAGAGGGACCTTGACAGGCTTGAGAGGTGGGCCTGTGAAAAGCTTAGCGGGTTCAACAAGACCAAGTACAAAGTCCTGCATCTGATCCAGCAAAATCCCAATTGCAAACACAGGCTGGATGATGAATGGATGGAAAGCATCCCTGAGGAGAAGGGCTTGGGGGTGTTGGTGGATGAAAAACTGATCATGAGCCAGCAATGTGAGCTTGCAGTCAACTGGGCTGCATCAAAAGAAATGTAGCCAGCAGGTCAAGGGAGGTGATTCTCCCACTCTGCTCTTGTGAGACCCCACCTGGAGTACCGTGATCTGGTTTAGGGCTCTCCAGAACAAGAGAGATGTTGAGTCTGGAGGAGAGCCACAAAAATTATAAGAGGGCTGGAACTCTCTCCTACAAAGGCAGGCTGAGAGAGCTGAGAGTCTCCGGGGAGACCTCTCCGAGTCTTTCCAATACAAAGGGAGCTTATAAGAAAGAAGGGTAGGGAAACTTTATAAGGAATGTAGTAATAGGACAACGGGTAGTGACTATAAACTAAAATAAGATAAATTTAAATTTGCCAGGTTCAAGGCCAGGTTGGACAGGGCTTTGGGCACTACTATATCATCCTACCGTACTTTCCACTAGGTCAGTGAAAAGTATCCCTGACAGTGGCAGGGGACTGGAACTAGATAATCTTTAAGGTCCCTTCCAAATCAAACTAGTCTATGATTCTGTGATTCTATGATTTAAAGGCAGAATCCAAATTCAAACTTAGAACTGTATCAAAATTATCTGAGTAAAATAAATGATTCCTAGATGCAGCTTCTTATTCAAGGTGGGGACACCTACCTGGATCTATTTATTTAAGGTTTTCACAGAATCACAGAATAATTTAGGTTGGAAGAGACCTCCAAGACCACCTAGTCCAATCCATGACCTAACACTAACAAGACCTCCACTACACGATATCACTAAGCTCTACATCTAAACATCTTTTAAAGACCTTCAAGGATGGTGACTCAACCACTTCCCTGGGCAGTGTTAATATTATATGCTAATATTAGCTACACTATGCACTAACACTATGCTCATATGAAATATAAATATTTCATATTTTAATATGAAAATAAAAAAATAAATACATATTTAAGTAGTTAAATAACTTGACTTTTAGAATTATGAAGCTTCAGTGGGATTCAGTGAAAGTTATATCTGACTAATAAAATAAATAAATAAATAAATAAATAATATATATATATATATATTTAATAAACTGTCCCAAATATCTTTGTATTCAGCCAAGTATTTTACAGGCTTCAGTTTTCTGTGGTCTAGGTTTTTACTTAAGGGTCTCATCAGGATATAGAGAGCTGAATACGTGTTTGATAACACTGCCATATTTGTTGATGTTATTGTTTTTTATATATATATTTATTAATTTTATTTTATGGTGTTTTTTTTTTCCATTTTAATTTATTTATATTTATTTATTATGCATTTATTTATATAAGTTTTGTTGTTGGTCAATAGGTCTATGTGTGCTTAAAAATGGTTATTTAATTGTAGCTAAATTTGAAGTGAATTTATCTCATCAAATTTTGCCATATAAAATAGATTGATATAGATCACTTCATTTTTTGTAATCTTATAGTACAAAAGCATTTTTCTATGATATGCATTGTTTTCTCTGTCTTTCAATTAATTATTCCATACATATGGCTGGAATATTTAATTAGACTAAAAGTTCTCTGTCTAATTTTGTATCTCTATGGATGACTGTTGTATCCAGTTTTATTTATTTGTGTTTGCAGTAGCACCAGTCTAAATTTGGTTGATGAACCAAAAAAAAAAAAAAAAAAAGATTTTATGTCATGTCATTCATACTCTAATTTTTTTCAGGCATACTGATGGATCACACCTTCATAAATCATCTGGAGTATGTTTCTGTACATCTATCTACACATTCACAGAGGTATAGCCTGCAGCTTGAGACGAGTAGTTTTCAAAAAAAAAGCAGATGTGCTTTTATGATCTTATGAGTTAGCAATGCAGATCACACCTTCAAAAAGCATATTCTTCTATCAATCTATCAATCTACTGAACTGAATATAGAAATGTGCTCAGCTGAAAATTTTAACATCTTAACATTTTACCTTACATGGAATGTTTTATAACAGCCATCTTAGAGAAGAAAAGCAAGACATCTTTATAAAAAACACTTTCAGATTCTAATTGAGTAATTACAAGTGAAAAGGTAAATAATTGAATCTAAGACTAATTAATTAATTAATTAATATTATTTTGATTATTTCCAAAACTAAAGTAGCCCTATCTTTCAAAATAATATAGAAAGAAGTAGCATTTGAAAGTTTGAAAATGATGAGATAGAATTTATGCTTAATCCAGAAAAGATTGAAAACTTTGATTTTTATTTTAAGGGTTGTGTTCATTTGAAGGTTATTTTTATTTAATTTTCAGCAGAATTGTATTTCTTTGCCTTTCTTTGTATTGACTGAGATAGTTGTATCCACACAAAAATATATGTTTAAACACATTAAGGAAATATTAAGACAGCCTTTGGAATGAGATAGTTAAGATTTTGGGGCCCTAATACAAGTAATACAAGTAATACAAGTACTCCATTGGGGGGAAAAAAAAAAAAAAAAAAAAAAAAAAAACTTAGAAAAATATAAGGTGATTATTTTTTTTGCTGGATCTGACCACAGGTACTAAAAATACAGTAAATATTGAAGAACAAGTGATCAAAGACAGACAACCAAAGCTTCTTTAGAACATTTTAATGGGATATATGTAGAAGCACATTGGGCACGAGTATTGGTCATCACAATATTTTTCACAGAATCACAGAATCATCTAGGTTGGAAGAGACCTACAAGATCACCTAGGCAAACCTCTGACCTAACACTAACAAGTCCTCCACTAAACCATATCCCTAAGCTCTACATCTAAACGTCTTTTAAAGACCTCCAGGGATGGGGACTCCACCACTTCCCTGGGCAGCCTATTCCAGAGCCTAACAACCCTTTCTGTAAAGAAGTTCTTCCTAAGATCCAACCTAAACCTCCCCTGGCGCAACTTTAGCCCATTCCCCCTCGTCCTGTCACCAGGCACGTGGGAGAATAGACCAACCGCCACCTCACTACAGCCTCCTTTCAGGTACCTGTAGAGTGCAATAAGGTCACCCCTGAGCCTTCTCTTTTCCAGGCTAAATAGTCCCAGCTCCCTCAGCCGCTCCTCGTAAGACTTGTTCTCCAGACCCTTCACCAGCTTTGTAGCCCTTCTCTGGACTTGCTCAAGCACCTCCATGTCCTTCTTGTAGTGAGGGGCCCAAAACTGAACACAGTAATCGAGGTGTGGCCTCACCAGAGCCGAGTACAGGGGGACGATCACCTCCCTAGCCCTGCTGGTCACACTGTTTCTTATACAGGCCAGGATGCTGTTGGCCTTCTTGGCTGCCTGAGCACACTGCTGGCTCATATTCAGCCGACTATCAACCATCACTCCCAGGTCCTTCTCTGCCTGGCAGCTCTCCAACCACTCATCTCCCAGCCTGTAGCTCTGCTTGGGGTTATTGTGCCCCAGGTGCAGGACCCGGCACTTGGCCTTGTTGAACTTCATACCGTTGTCCTCAGCCCATGGGTCCAGCCTATCTAGGTCCTCCTGCAGCGCCTTCCTACCCTCGAGCAGGTCAACACACGCACCTAACTTGGTGTCGTCTGCAAACCTACTGAGGGTGCACTCAGTCCCCTCATCCAGATCATCAATAAAGTTATTGAAGAGAACTGGCTGTAACACTGAGTCTTGAGGGACACCACTAGTGACCAGCCTCCAACTGAATTTAAATCCATTCACCACGCTCTTTGGGCCTTGCTACCCAGCCAGTTTTTAACCCAGCGAAGCATATGCCAGTCCAAGCCATGAGCAGCCAGTTTCTTGAGGAGAATGCTGTGGGAAACAGTGTCCAAAGCCTTACTGAAATCAAGGTAGACCACATCTACATCCACCAAGTGCATCACTGTGTCATAGAAGGAGATCAGGTTCATCAAGCAAGACCTGCCTTTCATAAACACATGCTGACTGGGCCTGATCACCTGGGATTATTCCCAAATAGACTTTCTGGTGGGAGGGAAATCTTTAGTAAGATTTCAAACTTTTTTAAGTGTCTAAGTTCATGGGGCAGAAAAGATTGTAGTTATTGTTTAGCTTCTTACCAAAATGCACTTGTAGGCTTGTAATTTGTCCAATTGGAATAAAATTATATTTCCTGTGTTGCATTTTCCACCTCCTCACCCCCCAGTGGTGCAGGGGAATGGAGGGGGGGTGGGGTGGGGTGGGAAAGGGTTGTGGTCAGTCTATAGAGCTTCCTCTCTGCCACTCCTTCTCGGTCACTTTCTTGCCCTGCACCATGGGGTCCCTCCCACAGAATGCTGTCTGTCCCGAGCTGACCCTGTGTGGGCTTCCCACAGGCAGCAGCTCTTCAAGAACTGCTCCAGATATGGGTCTGTACCATGGGGTCCATCCCTCAGGAGCAAACTTCTCCAACCTGGGTCCCCCTAGGGGAACAGCTCCTGCCAGGTCACCTGTTCCTGTGTGGGCTCCTCTCCACGGCCTACAGGTCTGGCCAGGAATCTGCTCATGTGGGGGTCCTCCATAGGCCGCAGCCTCTGTCAGTGCAGGTCCACCTGCTCCAACCTGGTCTCTTGCACAGGCTACAGCATGGATCACTGCTCCACCATGGTAGTCCATGGGCTGAAGTGGGGACAGCCTGCTTCACCATGGTCCTCACCACAGGCTGCAGGGAACCTCTACTCCAGCACCTGGAGCACCTCTCCCCCTCTTTCTTCATTGACCCTGGTGCCTGCAAGGCTTTTTCTCACTCCTCTCACTCTCCCAACTGCTGTGTATAACAGCGTGCTTTTTTTTTGTTGTTGTTTGTTTTTCCCTGTCTTAAATATGCTCTCACAGTTGTGCAAACAACACTTACGAGCTCGGCTCTGGTCAGCAGAATGGCCCTTAACTAACATGGGGCAGCTTCTAGATTTGTCCTGGTTTTGGCTAGGATAGAGTTAATTTTCCTCCCTGTAGCTGGTAGGGTGCTATGTTTTGGATTTAGGATGAGACTAATGTTGATAACACACTAATGTTTTAATTGTTGCAGAGAAGTGCTTACATTAAAGCAACGACTTTTCAGCTTCTTGCTCTGTCCTGCCAGTGGGAAGGCTCAGGATGCAGCAGGAGCTGGAAGGGGATAGACCCAGGGCAGTTGACCCAAACTGGCAAAGTTCTGTACCATCTGATGTCATGCTAAGCAATATATAGGAGTGGCTAGCCGGGGTTGGGGGAGGCGTCTGCTCGGGATAGACTGGGCATCGGTCAGTGGGTGGTAAGCAATTGCATTGTGCATCACTTGTTTCGTACACATTAGTAGTAGTGCTATTATCATTATCATTATTATTGTGTGGGTTTTTGTTGTTGTTGTTGTTGTTATTACTATTTTCCTGTCTTATTAAACCATTTTTGTCTGAACTCACAGGCTTCACTTTCCTGTTTCTCTCCTCCATCCTAGAGAGGGAGAGGGGAGGATGAGGGAACGGCAGTGTGGTGTTTACCTGCCGGCTGAGTTAAACCACAAGAAGATTCTTCTAGATTCTTCTCACAGAAACCACACCTATGGCCCCCTGCTACTTGAAACCTTGCCACATAAATGCACTACAATAGTCAATATGGATTCTTCAAGGGAAAGTCCTTCCTTACTAGTTTGATCTCCTCCTATAATAAGTGAACTGCTTGGTGGATGAAGGAAAGGAGGCAGATGTAACATTTCTGAATTTCAGTAAGGCCTTTGATTCTGTCCCTCGTGATATCCTTCTGGACAAATTGTCCAGCTCTGAAATAAGCAGGTTCACTGGGAGGTGAAAGAACTCAAGGGGTTATAGTGAATGGTCCTAGCTGCATGCCCTCCCACCTTCTTGTGCACCCTCAGCCTTCTCACTGTCCAGGCAATGTCAGAAACTGAGAAAACCTTGACTCTGTGTACACACTGATCAGAAGCAGCAAAAACACTGGTGTGTTATCAATACTGTTTTGGTCACATAGCACCACACAAGTTACTAGTGGCAGTTCCATGGCAGGGGGCTTAGAATTATATGATCATTAAGGTCACTTCCAATCCAAACCATTCTATGATTCTATAATTCTATAATATGAAGAAAATTAATTGTCTGCCAAAAGATGTTGCCAAAAATGGTACACAAGATTTATGTTGATTGGGAATACAAGGTCTCCTTGAGACCTTTTGAAGGAATACTTTCACAGTAATATTTAGAGAAATAAAAGCTTTAATTATTTATGAAAGGGTTGAATTGGAATACATGGGATTTCCTCTCTCTCCATAAACAGATTTGTATACGGTCTCAAACACCAATTTATGAATCAGGTGAAGGTATTAAAAGAAATAATTCACAACAATGGAAACTGTTATATTAAATAATTCCTCTAAACCTATTTAATCTGTGTTGAGCATGGAATAGCCTGCCATTAAAGAAGTGTATAGGGAGGCTTGCCTGTCCATTCGCAAGAAGTCTGCCATTTATCTTTGTTCTTGATTATACTTCCTTTTTCTGTCATGTGGTGTTTTACAGCTAGTTGCAAAGGTCTGTTTAGTTTTGTTATATATAAAAGGGTACACAAATGCAATGTAAGGCTGTCTTATTATCCATTTCAAACTGGAAACAATTATTTGATCAACGAATCCCCAAAGCCCTGTTTCTGATTTTGACTTTCACTAATTATATCATAACAGCATGCAGGAAATAACGCATGGCCTTTAAAAACTAATTCTGAAATCTAGACTTTACCGTACCATTATCATCATATAGAATTCTTAATCTTTAATTATGTGCTTCAAATGTAAAGCAGTTTGCTTCAAAGATTCCTCAGGCATGTACCTAAAAACGTTTGACAACTTTGCTGAAAAAGCATGTGATAGAACTTATTTTTATTAGTAGTAGTAATAATAATAATAATGTTTTTCATTTACAGTCTGTTTTCCATTTCATAGCATTGCTTGAGCATTAACTTTCCTGTCATAGCTTTCAGAGAAACATTAATTTTACATAATTCATCCAGGGTTATAGAGCATTTTGTACCAGAGGCACATGCAGGAAATTTTACATTCTAGTCTTTGGCTTTTCTTTTAAAGAAAAGAACAAACAAACAAACAAATTAAAACAAAAACAAAACAAAACAAACAAACAAACAAAACACTTGCATTCATATTGTGTGTGTGTGTGTGAATAAGAATTTGTTTGACATTACAGTTAAGTTTTTTACATAGCTCCAAAAAATTTTGTATTTCACAATGCATTGATAGGCTACATAATGAAGATGCAAAATAATGAGGATAAAAAGATGGAGTTCCTGCTATGTTCAAATGGATTGTTATAGATGTAAGTTAAAAACTTCTTTTCTCAGTATAAAATGTGTGCTCTCTCTGTCCATGCAAAATGAAATCCATTATAAGAAGCATTTAATCTAATATAAGTCTTTTTAGTAGATCAAGTACAATGTTGATGCATGAGAGTGTGATCAGACCTCATGGGAGTTAGTGGCAGGACTCTAGAAAAAGTAGGGGAAACATCACTGCTGATGTATTGCCTATGCTATTAAAAAATCTCTCAGTCTTGGGACTCACTCAAACTTTTCTGTTTGAGCTATAGCTTGTTTGGTTGTTCAGCTTCCAAGCTGGTTGTGTGGATAGTCTGCTAGCGATTGCTTAGGATTTTTGTTATTTTCTTTCTTTTAAGAATTCAAAGTTTTTTGTTTTGTTTTGTTTTGTTCTGTGTTTTGTGTGTGTATGTGGCTATGTTCCCTGACAAGTTGGCCCTGTGGTCTGATATTTTTAGGGAAATACATAAAAACAGTTTACTTAGTATTTAGAACGTCTGAAGCAGACATAGATATATTCTACATGTATAAAATAAGAAAGGCTTACATTTGGAAGTCAAGCTAATAAACTAGAAGACTTTAAGTAATCTTTCATATAGCAGAAATTCCAGTAAGCCTGTGAAATAATTATTTATATCTAAGATATAACTATTTATATCTAAGAAATAACTATTTATATCTAAGAAATATTTTTACTTCTACAAGATCACATTAATTTACTTAATAAGGCAAAATATCTTTTCCCTTGTGTGAGCTACTACATAAAACATAACAGAGACAGTACTGCATAAATATTTATAGAAAAGGGGGTATGTAAGTAAGCTTTTTGCCTTAGGTGATCCCTTTGGCACACAGCACTAGTATCCAATTTGTGTGAATGTGAAGTTAATATATATACACACTGTCTATCTGCATTAGCTCCAGGCATAGACAATAACACCCTTCAAGATTTAGTAGCATCTGTTTGCTGATATTAAGATATGTATTACAAGACACTTATTAGGTTTTAGTCAGTACTTAATTAAAACTACTTGAATTTCTACTTAAAACTTACAAAATTAAGATGATTTTTGAAAGGACATTTTGTTATTCTTTTATCTAACAAATCTAGAAAATAATAATAAAAAAAAATCTGCACTGCACGTCTTTCTGCAATGTTTATATTTCAATATCAACATGATATATATATATATATGTTTAAACAGTCGCTGTTATTATTCACAAGTCATTTTCAAATCATCAGTTATAGCTACCCTGTAAAAATGTCATATGTTTCTTGAGTATTCATCTCCTATAAATGTGGATTTATGATGAAAGGGAGAAGGGTGTTCCATAGGGTCTCTGAACAAAATATAAGTATCAACTTCATAGCATTTCTAATGAGTAAGGGAACAAACTCCAAACCA
Organism: Nettapus auritus; assembly: GCA_011076525.1. NCBI lineage: Eukaryota > Metazoa > Chordata > Aves > Anseriformes > Anatidae > Nettapus > Nettapus auritus. Next base: position 154,885,247 of record CM021765.1, read on the forward strand.
TTAATATATCTTGTGGAATCTCTCATCTCCTCACTATAACAGGGAAAACAGATACAGAGGGGATACAAACCAGAAATTATCTTAGATTTTCCTCACTGCTTAAGGATAAGAAGAAGTAGCACAAATTTGGTTGTCCCTTACACTAATTTTAGAGACTGACTTAAGTTTCTTTTGTACTTCTCTCTGTTCTTTCCTAGTATTAATTCTCCTACTGATGATCTTTTCACAAAGATACAATGGTTATTGATTTTCAGGAATTTTCAGGAATTTCAGGATAGCCAGAAAAAGTGAAGGTCATGAGATTTATCTGGTGCAAATATTCTGATTTTAGAAGCGAGCTGAAAATTAATTATCTGGAATGTTTTGAAAATTTTAGATAACTAAATTGTGAATATATTTTTTTCTTAATAAATAGCAAGATGGAATCAGAACAGGTTTTTTTCTGACTAATAATATTATTAGATTGATGAATAATGTTAGCTCAATGTGTGCAATATTTTATTAAGAGATTCTAAATATTAGTTTATTTGATTTCACTGAAATTTCATATCCCATCTACTTTATTCAGAAAATAAGAGAAATATTGATATTTATGTTAATTTTATATTTGTATGGCTTTGTTTCATTAAAACAACAACAACAATAAAAACTCACAAATGCTCTTGTATGTGTTAGTATATTACACAGGTTATGGAGAGTTTTTACTGAGAAGTTTGTTCAGAGAGATTTTTTTTTTTTTCTTCACTAAATTCTTAAAGAAACAAACTAAAATGGAAAATTCAGCATTCTCCTGCATTTGTTTCTAAAAACAATACAAATTCATACATCCAGCTAGCATTAGCTTTCTCTCCCAAGTACCACGTTGTACAGCAAATATACTTCTGATTGAATTCTGGCAACCAGATTCCACATCAAGTAACACAGATGCAATTCACATTAGGAAGGAAATATTGTATCCATCTGGTCTTGTCTTTGTTTCACCAGTCACATAATTTTTCAGGTGAATACTGCAAAAACTTAATTTTTGTTTAGATATAGACTGCCCAAGAAAATAATCCAATAATGATTTTAAGACTACATAATGTTTTTTATTCCAAAGTTTAATTTCACTAAACATTAAGAAAAAAATATAGGGGCATAGAATGTCAAACTAGACTTTCATGGCTTGTTAGATAGTTCACCTCCCAACTATCACAAGGAATTACTTCATACTATTATTGTAATTGCTATGAGGATGCTCTCTATCCAAAGCAGGTTAACCATAAGCCGAGTGAATAAGATACCTATTGTGAGATCTGTGTATTTCATGCATGATAAAATATGAAAGTATTGCTTTTCTCCTTTATTAGAGCTTTAGCCTGCCATTGGTTGAGAGCCTCTGGGTAAGGATTAAGGGACAAACGAATAAAGGGGATGTCATCATAGGAGTCTATTGCAGACCACCCGGCCAGGATGACGACAGCAATGAATTATGCTTTGAGGAACTAAGAGATACCTCAAGATTAACTGTCCTTGTCCTTATGGGGGACTTCAACTTGCCAGACGTTGACTGGGAATATCACACAGCTGACACAAGCAGGTCCAGGAGGTTCATAAAGCACCTAGATGATAACTTCTTGGTGCAGGTACTAAGGGAGCCAACTAGGAAAGGTGCCCTCCTAGACCTATTGCTTGAGAACAGAGAGGGTCTTGTTGGGGATGTGGCAATTGGTGGCCGTCTTGGTCACAGTAAACATGAATCAGATCAGTTAAAATTTTTTAGTGACAGGAGGAAAACTGACACCAAACTTCAGCCCTGGTTATGGAGAGAGAAAACTCCAGGCTGCACAGAGATCTAGTTAGTATGGTCCCCTGGGAAACTGCTTTTGAAGGTGTTGGCGTCCATCAGCGCTGGCCAGTCTTTAAGCACTGCCTCCTAAAAGCACAGGATCAGGCAATTCCAAATCGGAAGTAAAACAGGTGGGGCAGAAGGCCAGCTTGGCTGACCAGGGATCTTCTGGAGCTTAGGCACAAAAAGAAAGTGCATGGCTGCTGGAAGCCGGGTCAGGCAACATGGAAGGACTACACGGACACTGTTCGCCTTTGTAAGGAAAAACAAATTGTGTAGCCAAAGCCCAATTAGAGTTGAAGCTGGCCAGGATTGTGGGAGACAATAAAAAGGGCTTTTTAAAATGTGTGAACAGGAAAAGGAGGACCAGAGAAAACATTGGTCCACTACTTGATGGAGATGGTCACCTCACAAACAAGGACATAGGCAAAGCAGAGATGTTTAGTGCCTTTTCTGCCTCTGTCTTCAACACCGAAAATGGGCTTCGGGACCCTGGGTTCCCTGAGTTGGAGGACCTTGGTAACTACAGGCCTGTCAGTCTCACGTCAGTGCCTAGTAAAATTATGGAGAAGATAACCCTTGAAGTTAGTGGAACACACCTGGGGGAAAATGCAGTCATAGGTCACAGCCAGCATGGGTTCATGAGGGGTTAGGTCCTGCTTAACAAATTTAATTTCATTTTTCAAATTTAAATTCATTTAATTTTTGACCCTAACATATTTATAAGTCTTACCCTATTTGTTCAGCTATAAGCAACCACAAATTATAGTTATCTTAAATTTTCTCCTTTCCCCACCTACACACAATTTCAAATAGTTGCCTTTTTTCATAGCAACTCTTCCCCCCCCTCTCCCCCCAGGTGAGCCCTTTTCTTTTAGTACTCTCAATCCCTCGATTAAGTTTATATTTAAATCTAGATGTTCTCCTGAGCACTGAGTTTCTGTAGAGCTAGAAGAATTGAAATTAATTCACAGCTGATTACAGGTAAGACTCCATGGTCTCCAATGCATACACCTGCTAGCTATGTAAATATTCTGTCTCGTTAGTGCTGTTCTAAATATAGTTCTAGCACAACATCCTGATTGTAGAACCAAGTTTGCTGATTTTCTCACTGTCAGTCATGTCAATGAAAACACCTTTAGGAGATAATATTAAAATCTCTTTGTTTGAACTTGTGATAATGAGTGACATATTTCATAAACAATAATAATTAAAAAAAAAATCATGGTCATTTTAAAACATTTTCTTAAAATCTCCTCTGACTTAGCATCTTCCTTTACTTAATTAATTCCTTTGAAGATGTAATGAACTATATATACCTTCTAGCCTATGTCCGTCTACTTTTTTTTTTCCTACAAAATAACAAATCAGAAACTATTAAATAATAATAATAATAAAAAAGAATATATTTTTTTTTACTAATTGTAAAGGAATCTTGTTTGTGCCACTTTAACCTTTAAAATTTTAGAAAGATTTATAAATATCTGCTACTTGATGAGGAAGGTCTCCTCACAGACTATGACGTAGGCAAAGCAGAGACATTTAATGCCTTCTTCACCTCTCTCCAACACTGATGATGGGCTTCGGGACCCAGGGTGCCCTGAGCTGGAGGACCATGATGGTGGAAATGACAAACTCCCAACCGACCCTGAACATGTGCAGGATTTGCTGCTCCACCTGGATCCATACAAGTCCATGGGTCCGGATGGGATTCATCCCTGGGTGCTTAAAGAGCTGTCTGACGTCATCGCGAGACCTCTCTCAATTATTTTTCAACGATCTTGGGAATCTGGAGAGGACCCGGTAGACTGGAAGCTGGCAAATATTGTGCCAATTTTCAAGAAGGGTAAGAAAGAAGACGCTAGCAATTACAGGCCTGTCAGTCTCATGTCAGTGCCTGGTAAAATTATGGAGAAGACAACCCTTGAAGTTAGTGAAACACACCTGGGGGACAATGCAGTCATAGGTCACAGCCAGCATGGGCTCATGAGGGGTTAGGTCCTGCTTAACAAATTTAATTTCATTTTATGATAACATCACCTATCTAGTCAATCAAGGGAAAGTAGTTGAGGTAATCTTTTTGAATTTCAGTAAAGCATTCAATACAGTTTCTCATAGGATCCTACTGGACAAAATGTTCAGCATACAGATAAAAACGTCATACAATGAGTGAACAATTGGCTGATATGTAGGGCTTAAAGAGTTGTAGTAAATGGCGTTACATCAGGATGGCAGTGAAGTCACCAGTTGGGTCCCCTCTTCATTTCAGGACCAGTTCTTTTCAATATTTTCATAAATGGTTTGGATGCAGGACCAGAAGGTGTTTTGAGCAAATTTGTTGATGTTACTAAACTTGGAGAAGTCGTTGACTGTTGAGGATGGAAAGGCCTTACAGATTGATGAGAACTGGGCAATCACCAACCGCATGAAGTTTAACAAGAGGAAATGCTGGGTCCTGCACCTGGGAAGGGTGGCTATACATACAGACTGGGGGGATGAGACACTGGAGAGAAGCCCCACAGGGAGGGTTCTAGGGGTTTTGGTTGATAGCAAGCTGAATATGAGCCTGCAGTATGCCCTGGCAGCCAGGAGGGCCAAGCATATCCTGGGGTGCATCAAGCATGGCAATGCTAGTCAGTCAAAGGAAGTGATTGTCCCACTCTACTCTGCATTGGTGTGGCCTCATCTCAAGTACTGTATGCAGTTTTGGGCACCACAGTACACAAAGGACGTGAAACTATTGGAGAGTGTCCAGAGAAGGGCTACAAAGATGGTGAAGGGCCTAGAGAGGAAGACACATGAGGAGCAGCTGAGGTCACTTGGTTTGTTCAGCCTGGAGAAGAGGAGGTTGACAAGAGACCTCATCACAGTTTACAGCTTCCTCACAACGGGGAGCAGAGGGGCAGGAACTGATTTCTTCTGTCTGGTGACCAATGATAAGAGCCAAGGGAATGGAGTCAAGCTGTGACAGAGGAGGTTCAGGTTGTTTATCAGGAAAAAGTTTCTCACTGAGAGGGTGGTCGCGCACTGGAACAGGCTCCCCAGGGAAGTGGTCATGGCTCCGAGCCTGCCACAGTTTAAGGTTTTGGACTATGCTCTCTGTATGGTCTGAATTCTGATATTTGGGTAGACCTATGTGGTGCCAGGAGTTGGATTTGATGATCTTTGTGGATCCCCTCCAACTCAGGATATTCTATGATTCTGTCATAGTCCAACCAGTTTTTCACCTACCTAGTTGTCCAACCATCCATTTCATATCTCTAATTCTATTATAGGAATCAACTTCAAAAACCTTGCTAAACTCAAGGCAAGTAAAATCCAACAATCACCCCCCTCGCCACTGGAGAAAGTAGTTCCTGCTTGGAGCGTGTCATCTTACCACAAGAAACAGTCATGGTGATTGAGCAGAACCTGCCTATAGCAGACACATACTGTTTTTTCCCAGTCAACTTCTCATCCTTCCTGCACCAGGACATAGCTGACAGGAGGATTTGCTCTGTTGTCTTTCCAGAGACTGAGGTTAGGATGACTGGCATATAATTCCCCAAGTTCTCCTTGTTCTTGAGGATATGGGTGACACTTGTCACCTTCTAGTCCTCAGGAACCTCTTCCAACTGTCGTGAATTTTCAAATTAGACATAAGCGGGGTGTCTAGATGAGAAGTATGTGTTCTCAAACTCCACAATCTTTAACTGTGAGTAATACTTCACTTTTCCAGACTCTCTCTACTGCTAGACATAGTGACGATGGAGGCCTGAGAGCAGGCCTTGAAAGTAAAATCTAAGGCAAAGAATGTGTTGGTGTCTCAGCCTTTTCCATGCTCCTCATCACTAGGTCACCTGTCTAGTTCAGCAGTGGGCCTACATTCTTCTTGGTCTACCTTTCACTTCTGCACCTGTTCCTCTTGAAAGATCTTTCTGTTGTCCTTTACATCACTGCAGGCCCAAGCAATGTTTCAGTATTCCTCCTTGGCAGATTGTCCCTGATTTAACCTCCCATGTCATTGCTTTTATTTCTGTTAAACCCTGTTTCTATATTTAGCCAAACAGGGCTCACAGTACTACTGCATATTTTGAGAAGGTACTTTTATTTTTGATATTTCTCTAAAAAAAAAAATCATTAAACTTCTACCTTTAAAATCATACATCTTTTGTTCTGTTAATGTTATATAATGACAGAATTATGCTTTTCAGATATTAGAAATTAAATGTGAGCCAGACATTGTAGGCATCATATATAAAGTATAAGGAGACATAATAATCTCCAGAAAATAGCACTTCTTAACTCTCACCTTATTACTTTAAGATGAAATGAATTGTCTTCTAGATATATCATTTATACCATAAAAAGCAATGAAAACAATATATTTCAGAAACTCCTTTTCTAAACTGAAAGTACATTTGCTTTACATCAGCAAAGTCTTTTATAATATATTTTAACAATCAGCAGACAGAGTTCTCAATTTAGTAGCAGTAAATTGTCTAGGAGTCTTATTGATTATTTATATCATTAATCAGAAGCTGGCTTTGTATAATTACTGGAAATATATATATATAATCTATGTTTTATTTTATTTTTAAAATAATGTTTTTCCTTTTTTTTTTTTTTTTTAACTTTAGATGAGTGATTGTCTGATTTCTACAAATAAAACAATTAGTCCAGTTTAGAGCAGATAATTTTGTACACTTTGTTTTGTTCACTTTGTTAAGATGGCATTTATTTATTTGCCTGATGTCAATTAAAAAGTTTTTTTTTCTTTTCTTTTTTTTAAAAAAAAAAACACTTTTCATTTTCTTTTAATTGAAAATAATGATTCACAAAATACTACTCAAATAGCATGTAAGAGATACTAATGTTTAGAAATTATGTTTTTCCTGTGAATTTAAAAGAAAAACATTCCTGAAGCAAATAGCAAAATTTATCTCTAAGAAAAAGAAAGATGAAAGAAAGAAGGAAAGGAGGAAAGAAAGAAAGAAAGAAAGAAAGAAAGAAAGAAAGAAAGAAAGAA
>CM021765.1:154892092-154931025 GCA_011076525.1 Nettapus auritus
GAAAGAAAGAAAGAAAGAAAGAAAGAAAGAAAGAAAGAAAGAAAGAAAGAAAGAAAGAAAGAAAGAAAGAAAGAAAGAAAAAGGAAGGAAGGAAGGCAGGAAGGAAGGAATAGCAGTTATTCCTCAGAGAACAGTTTTTCACCACTGAGCTCAACTGATATTTGTAAACAAGTTTAGGCAATGAAAAAATATTTCAAACTCACAAAACAAGACATCCCATTACCAAAGGAGGGATAGATGTTTGGAATACATCTGCTCATTTAAAGAGAATAATTTTAAGGAGAGAGCAGAGAGAGAGAGAGAAAGAATAATATTTTAAAAATGTTACCACTGGAGCTGCCTCACAGGAAGGACACATCTCCATTCTCATGCATTATAAATTAATGTCACTCCTCTCCACTTCCACAACTTCTCTAACTTTCAGTTTCCCTGGCACCAAAGTCAGACTGACAGGTCTGTAATTCCCTGGATCTTCTTTCCTGCCCATTTGGTAGATGGGCATCATATTCACTAACTTGCAGTCAACTAGGACCTCCACAGTTAGCTAGGACTGCTAATAAATTATTAAAAGTTGTTTAGTGAGCACTTCCACCAACTCCTTCTGCACTTTTGGGTGTATCCCATCCTCCTCCATAGATCTGCATATGTTCAGGAGGTGTAATATGTCACTAACTGTTTCCTGTTTGATTATGAGGGGTTCATTCTGCTCCCTGTCTGACTTCCAGTTCAGTGGATGGGGTACCCTGAGAACAATTAGCCTTATTAATAAAGACTGAGGCAAAGAAGGCATTAAGTATCTCTGTCTTTTCCTTACCTTTTGTTACTATGTTTCCCCCTGCAGGCAATAAAAGATGGAGATTCTTAGTCCTTCTTTTTTACTAAAACATTTTTATTTATTTATTTATTTTTTTTACTGCAGCAGACAAATTAAGTTCTATCTGGCCTTTGTCCCTTCTAATTTTATCCCTGCATAACCTTATGATGTCTTTGTAGTCCTCTGTAGTTGCCTTCCCCTTTTTACAAAGTTATAAAACCTCTTTTTCTTCCTGAGCTCCAGAAGAAGCTCTGTTCAGCCAGGTTGGTCTTCCTTGCCAGATCATCTTTCAGCACATAGAGACAGCCTTCTCATCTGCCTTCAAGATTTCATTCTTGAAGAATGTCCATCCTTCCTTGACTCCTTTGCCCTATAGAACTGCTTCCCAAGTTCAACAAGGTCCATAAATAGGCCAAAATCTTCCTTTTGAAAATCCAAAGTAGCAGTTCTGCTGACCTCCCTCCTTGATACTCAAGGAGGGAGAATTCTATCAACTCATGAACACTGTGACCAAGATGTCCTCCAAACAACATAGCACCCATGAGACCATCACGGTTACCAACTAAAGGTCAAGTTGGGGAACCTTCCCTAGAGCAGATCCTTCACCACAGAGGTCAGGATGTTATCCTCCCCACATTCTAGGAATCCCTTAGTCTGTTTTTTTTTTGTTTGTTTGCTTGTTTGTTTGTTTGTTTGATTGATTGTTTTTTTGTTTGTTTGTTTGTTTTTTGTTTTGTTTTGTTTTGTTTTTTCCTCTGTATTGTATTTGCAGCAGACATCTTGGAAGTTGAAAGCTCCCATGAGAATGAGCCCTAGCTACCATGACAATACTCCTAGGTGCTTATAGAATATTTAGTCTGCTTATTCACCCTGTTTGGGTTGTCTAAAATATACTCCTACCATGATATCTCCCTTATTGGCCTTTTCCCCGACTCTTACCCACAAGTCACAGTGTCACAGAGTCACAGAGTGCTTGAGGTTGGAAGAGACCTCTGAAGACCATCTAGTCCAAACCCCCTGGACTGCATCCAGGCAGGTTTTGAATAGCTCCACAGCCTCTCAGTCCAACTTGTTCCAGTGCTCTGTTACCCTTACAGTAAACAAGTTTTTCCTCATATTCAGATGGAACTTCTTGTGTTTCTCTTTGTGCCTGTTGTCTCTTTTCTTGTCTCTGGGAACCACTGAAAAGAGTCTGGCCTTATCCTCTTTACACCCTCCCTTAAGATATTTGTATATATCGATAAGATCCCCTATCTGTCTTTTCTTCTCCAGGCTACACAGGCCCAGTTCTCTCAGCCTCTCTTCATATGACAGATAAACTAGTCACCTAATCATCTTTGTAACCTTCTGCTGGACTCTTTTTGGGAACTCCATGTCTCTCTTGTACAAGGGAGCCGAGAACTAGACACAGTAGTCTATATATAGCTTCACCAGGGCTGAGTAGATGGGAGGATCAACTCCCTCGACTTGCTGGCAACACTATTCCTAATGTACTCCAGTATACCAATGGCCTTCTTGGCCACAAGGGCACATTGCTGGCTCATGGTTAACTTGTTATCCTCCAGGACTCCAAAGTCCTTCTCTGCAGAGCTGTTTTTCAGATCTACCCTCAGCCTGTACTGGTGCATGGGCTTGTCCAGGTCTCTCTGAATGGTATCACAGCCATTGTATCAGTGTACTGGTGTATCAGACACTCTTCAGTTTTACATCATCAGCAAACTTGGTGAGGGTGCACTCAGTCCCTTCACCCATGTCATTGATGAATACCTTGACCAAGATTGGACCCTGTACTGACCCCTGCAAGACACTTCTAGCTATAGTCCTCCAGCTAGAATGTGCCACTGATCACAACTGTCTGAACTCTGCCACTGAGTCTGTTCTCAATCCACCTCACTGCCCACTCATCTAGCCCATACTTCCTGAGCTTACCTATGAGGATTTTATGTGAGAGAGCGTCAAAAGCCCTGTTGAAGGCAAGGTAGACAACATCTGCTGCTCTTCCCTCATCTACCTAACCATCATAGAAGGCTATCAGATTGGTTAAGCATGATTTTCCCTTGGTGAATCCATGATGACTACTCCTGATCTCCTTTTCGTCCACGTACTTAGAGATGACATCCAGGATGAGTTGTTCCATCACTTTTTCAGGGTTGGAGGTGAGGATGACTGGCCTTTAATTTCCTGGGTTCCTCTTCTTGCCCTTTTTGAAGAATGGAGTAACATTCTCTTTCTTTCAGTCCTCTGGCACCTCTCCTGTTCTCCATGACCTTTCAACGATGATGGAGAGTAGCCTGGCAATAACATCTTCTTCAGCACTCATGGGTGCATACCACCAGGGCATGAGAATTTGTGGGGTGTCATGTTTGCCTAAATTATTTCTAATCCTATCCCCCATGACCAATGGAAAATCTTCCTTTCTTCAGATTTTCTCTCTTACCTCCAAGGATGGCCTAGAGACAGAGGGCTGGAGGCATGAGGGTTGGTGGCATGAGGGTTGGTCTTAGCATTGAAGATTGAAGCAAAGTCTGTCTTCCAGTCTGTCTCTCTGTCTGTCTTCCAGCTCAGTGGGCTGGGTACCCTGAGAACAATGATTTTCCTCAAACTTTATAAACCCCTCTAATCAGAATCATAGAATATCATTAGTTTGGAAAAGACTTGTACGTTACCAAATTCAACCATTACTCTAGCATTGCCAAATCTACCACTAAACCATGTCCCTAAGCTCCATATCTAAACATATATTAAAAAACCTCCAGGGACAGTAATACTTCCAGGAATTTTAAAATTAGGCTTTCTGACTTCAGAAGAGGGGTTTGGGCTGAAAAAGGAGGGGTCAAATCCTGAAATGATTTGGGATCTCAAAACAGGGTGTTGAACACCCAAAAGCCCTGTGCCAGGATGTACACACATCAAAAACAGAAAACTTTTTGGTGATTTTCTTGTTATAGTTTTCTTGCAGCTTGCTAAAATTAGGTTTCTCTGAAGAATTACATGGATAGACAAGTGTAGTGAGTCAGCAGCACATTAAACTAGGGCACTGAAACACAAGGATTACTTTCCTCAAATAATCTTACAAATGTAATTTATGTTTTGTTAGCTAGTAAATAGGTTCCGGCAGAACTGATACAGCTGAACCTATATTTAACATCAGTTCATTGGAGTGTGGCTCTCCTCCGGGGCTGCAAGTGTCAACATAGCAAATCATTTTATGAGCAGGATGAAGTGAACTACATTTCATGTATGCTCTGGGTAGTTACATCAGGCACAATAGTTGTGTCTGAGTCCTCAATAGATATATTACCTTCACATTTGCACATAATGGTAAATTTTCCAAGGTAAGGAGCCTGGGAACTATGCCATAATTGCACACACTGAGCTTGTAATTCTTAATTAACAGTTCAATTTCTGAATAGTTGGACTTCTTTATCTAACTTATCTCCTGTTCTCATGTGGCTGCAGTGCTAAATTTTTTGCAGAACCCTTGATGAAGAAAACTAAAAGGTAAACAGTGCTTTTAATGAAAATAAAAGCATATTGGTAAACATTTTTAGTCACACAGTTTAGACATTTAGATCAACAAAATTTACCATTTTACCTTCCAAAAAGGACAGAATCCATCTGCCTTTCATATAGAGAAAGTGTAAGATCTTTTAAATATGACTAAGAAAAACAAAAACAGTTATGTCGCCACTAACTAAAAGTCTAAATTTTAAATAGGAAATTATTTGTTTACACTGTCTATGTTAAATCTTATTTAAGCAATAAGTAAATATCTTAATAAATTATATTAATATATAAATAACATTAAAATTAGATATATTAAAGTACTTGTTTTAGATATACTACATAAAATGAATATATTATAAAACAAGTTAAAATATATAAGATATATTTAAATTATATAAATAAAATATATTATGGTGGAAATACATTCCACCATAATATGTTTTAATATAGTCTAAATCCATTATAAATATTCATATTGATGTAAAGTTTGAAAAAACTCTATCCAGTTATTCTGTTTCATATATTTATAAAATATTCTTCAATAATTTACTAATAGCAGCTTTAAAATCACTGGAGTTTTCATAGTGGAGGCATATACCTTCTGTTCAGTACACAAGTAAAATATTAGTAAACAAATGTTCAGAAGGCTTACAATGCCACTGTAGATATGTATATACTGAGTATTTTGTTCTGGTTTACAGATTTGGGTGATTCCAAATACGTTATACATTAGTTAATTCTGTCCCAAACTGTGTTTGACTAAGAATTCAAATCTATTTGCTGTCATTGTATGGATGAATTTGTAATGATAATTATTTTTACTGTCATAATATTATTGATTTTTGTTGAACTTGCAATTATCCCCAAATCATATATGTTATTTTGTTGTTTTTCTTACCTCAAATTGCCTTTCTACTACTTCTAAGTGCTAATAGTATTAATTAGTACTATATCATTGATACCTATGCTTTTTCCTGGTAATATCTGGAAATTAATCATAGTATTCTTGCTAGTGGTGATTTGTTTATTTGTAATACTAAAATTCTTTAGTGAACAAAGCCTCTGCATCTTTATGTATCACGGAATCCTATGAACTCACTACTACAGTCACTACATACTTGTGGGGTGGGTAGCTTTCCTCCCGTTTTGGATTGTGAAAAATAAGAAGATCAAAATATAATTGAATTGGAAATACTCATCAAAAGAGTGAGATAAATCACATCATTATGAAAGAGTTTTTGCTATATATTATATATATTAGTTAATAAAGTAACATCAACAAGTGTGATGGATTTTCCTCCATTCCTCCCTTTCTCCCTGCCTCACTCCCTTCTTCCCTATCCTTCACATTTTCCTTCCTTCCTTCTTCCCTATCCTTCTTCCCTATCCTTCCTTCCTTCCTTCCCTCCTTCCTTCCTTCCTTCCTTTCCTTCCTTCCTTCCTTCCTTCCTTCCTTCCTTCCTTCCTTCCTTCTTCCCTCTTTCCTTCCTTCCTCTCCCTCTTTCCTACCCTTCTACCCTCCCTCTCTCTTTTCTTCCTTTTCTCCTTATCTTTCATTGATTCTCTTTCAACATTTCTTTCACAGAAACCAGGCTCGTTTCTATGGTCACAGAAGCAGAAGCTTTTGTGTCCCATGTGAGGGAGGCAGGGGGTTAAAAGGGCCTTGATATCGTGTAGTGTTACTTGGCTCTATCTGGGCTTTGTCTGTTCTATCAGCTGCCCAGCCAAATGCCAGCTATGACAAAATTGAGAGGGAAGCATTTTTTTTCACTCAATTTTGACTGGTTTGTGTGGCTTGTGATATAAATTGGAAGCGAGCAGAAAGAATAGTTAAAATGTTTATTGCCTGGGGCAGGAAAATAATTAGGACTTGTTTTGGCTGGGTGCCTTGGCACGTCAACAGTGACCATAGTTAAAAGAATATTTGGCAAGGCTTTTGACATTAGACTTTTTGAAATGTGTGAAAAAGCCGTAATGCCTGATGAGCAAAAAATAAATAAATAAATAATAATAATAAAAGGAAAAAAAAAAAAGAAAAGAAAACAACTAAACAACTAGTAATCTGTGAACTTGTAGACAACAACAACAACAACAACCAACCAACCAAACAAACAAAAACAAACAGATTTTTCATGAACAGTGGAAGAAAAAAACTACGGGTGACTAATTCAAGGTCAAAGACATTATTACTGTAAAATTACTATTTGTGCATAAAAAACATAGATTTATGAAATAATTGTCCTGCTTCCACAGGGATAATTTTTATATTAAATATGTATGTTTCTTCTATATGAAGCTGTCACCTCAGTTCCACTCGATTGCTGTCTTTAAATTTAAATATACCTAAAATAGGTTACCTAAATTTGCATAAATGTATATGATTAGTATTAATAGTGTAGTGGATTTATGTGGCAAGGTTTTGTAGTAGGGGACTGCAGGAGTGGTTTCTGTGAGAAGAATCTAGAAGCTGCCCCACATTAGATTAGGCCAGTTTTAGCCAGATGTAAAGGGACGTGCCTCTACCCAGAGCCAAGCCAATAAGTGACATTGTTTATGCCTCTGTGAGAGTAGATTTAAGAAAGGGAAAAAAAAATGGTGCACAAGAGCAGCTGGGAGAGTGAGGAGTGAGAAACATCCCTGCAGACACCAAGGTCAGTGGAGAAGGAGAGCAGGAGGTGCTCCAGGCACCTGAGCTAAAGTTCCCCTGCGGCCTGTGGAAAGGACTATGGTGAAGCAAGCTGTCCCCCTCCAGCCCATGGGTACCACCGCGGAGCAGGGTTCCATGCTGCAGCCCATGAAGGAGCCCCTGGTGGAACAGGTGGAACTGCCCGTAAGGAGACTGTGGCCTGTGGAGAAAACCCACAGGATCAGACTCCATGCTGGACCTGTAGCCTGTGGAGAGGAGCCCACACAGAAGCAGGTGATATGTCAGAAGCTGCGGATCATGTTGGAGAAGTTTGCTTCTGATGGATGGACCCCATGGTACGGACCCACATTTGAAGCAGTTCTTCTGAAGCTGCTGCCTATGGGAAGCCTGCACAAGGACCAGTAAGGATTGTATTCCGTGGTCTCCATGCTGGAGCAGGGGAAGAAAATGACCATGAAGGAGCAGTGGAGGCAAAGCGCTATAGACTGACTGCAATCCCCACTCCCCCTTTCCCCTGTGCCACTCAAATAGAAGAGGTGGAAGGGTGGATGAGGGGAAGGTGCATTTAGCTTGTTTTCTTTGTTTCTCACTTCTCTAGCTTGTTAGTAATAGTCAATACATTTTATTAATCTCCCTATGCTGTCTGTTTTGCCCATGATGACAAGTGTTGAGTGATGCCCCTGTCCTTATCTCAACCCTTGAGATATTCCATCATATTTTCTCTCCCTTTCCTTCTGAAGAGGGGAATGAGAGAGCAGTTGTAGTGGAGCTCAGCTGCCCAGGTGGGTAAAACCACCACAACTAGTAATTGAGACTACTTCTATAGTCAGTCAGGAAAGATCTCCATCTTGGAAGCACAAACTATTTCACTTGTTCTAGGCATTTAGACGTCTTTAGACATGTCTGTCTCTTTCCATTAAGAGACCATCTTCATATCATGTCATGAGTCATATAATGTTACCATTTTAGAGTGATGATTGCAAATCACACTGTAAACAGTATAAAAGTTAATACTACTGGTACCACAATATCTTCTAAAAATTTATTTGCCATGCTGTATGCTGAAAGCAGTACTCAATATTCCTTTTTTTTTTCTTTTCTTTTTTTTTTTTTTTTCTATTTTCATGATCCTTTCATTTAGCAGGAGTACAGTCTTTGCTGCAACAGTACAAAAGAAGGAGATGGAGGCTTTTCCTTCCTATTCTTTAGAATCATTCTCTTTTCATAGCAAAATGCCAAAAAAAAGCAGTAATGTTGCACATACATAGTCAATAATAATCTACTGAGACATAACGTAGTTAATGAGTAGGTGAAATAAAAACTTTCATTTAGTTCCAGGAACTCAGCAGAAACCTTTACTGAAAGGTCATAACAATGCATAACAATATTTGGAACATCAAATTAGACTCATAGGATCATAGAATCATAGAATCATTAAGGTTGGAAAAGACCTTCAATATCACACGGACAAACCATCCCCCTACCACCAATATCTCCTCGTGTTTGTTGCCCATGCTGTGTGCATTGGTGTAGATGCATTTCAGTTGCGCCATTGCCCTCACACCCAGCTCTGTGATTGTTCCCCCAGGCTCATCTTTCTTGAGACTCATTTCATCCCCATCCCCTTTCATACCTAGTTTTAAGCCCTCCTGATGAGTCCTGCCATCTCCTTGACTAGGATCTGCTTCCCCCTTTGAGACAGGTGGGACACATCTGCAGCCAGGTGCCAGGTAAAACATCCCATGATCAGAAAACCTCAATTCCTGTGATGTCTCCAGCCTCTCCTACATGTATTTATCAACTGGGCTTTCTAGGTCTACTCAGTGTCCCTCCCTGCCACTGAAGGGATAGGGGAAAATACCACCTGTGCATCCGCTCCATCCAGTCACCACCCCAATCTTCTGAAATCCCTTTTGATAGCCTTCAGGCTTTTTTCTGTGATTTTGTCACTGCAAGCCTGAATTATCACCAAGGGAAAGTAATCAGAGGGGTGAACCAGGCCAGGAAGTTTCCTGGTAATGTCCCTGACCTGAGCCCGAGTAGGCAGCAGATTTCTTTGTTCCCCTCAGAAGGGAATGGCCTAGGACACCAACCTTCTTTCCTTCTTGGTGGAGGAAATATTGAGGTGTGGAGTTTAATTCCTTGCCCTAGACAACCTCCTGTGTGGACCTTCCCCCACATCCTCACCAACCTGTCTCTCAAGCTCCAAAGCTTCAAACCTATTGTGTAAAGGCACCTGGGGAGGCGAGGCAGGTAGGGAGGGGGTTTGTCTGTGATGCCAAGCAGGGACCTGTTTCATTCCTTTCCCATTCTCAGGTCCATTCCCTCTGCCCAACAGTGACAGGGCAGGGTGTCCAGCACTATTTGGGGTGTACCATTGAGTTGCTCCACCAGTCTAACTCCTGCTCACACTCCCAGATAGTCCTTAATCTCTCCACTTCCACCTTGAGCTCTGCCACAAGGCTGATCAGATCCACCACCTGCTTGCACCTCGCACAAGCAGTCTATCTGTCACCCTCCATTGGTAGCAACAGGCTCAGGCATTCTCTACAGCCAGAGACTTGAACAGCTACATCTTTGGGCAGGCAGTTGGTCTGGGTTGCCACAGTCTTTTTGGGGAGCACTTTATGCCTGGTGGTGACCATGGCTAGGTTTGTTGTCTGGCAGAAAGCTGGTACGTGAGCCAGTTTCCTGACTGGGAAGGTATCCGCCACCCTCCCTGTGTGCACTGCTGTGCAAACTGCCATGCCACACAATGTTTGCCTGCCCTATTCACCATGATCCTGATCCTGGTGACTTGCGCTCCCTCGGGCTGCCTTTGTACAACAGATTGGGGCACTCCTGGCTCCGCCCACACCTCATCAGCTGCCCTCACAGGGGCTGCCAGGTTCTGGTGGCTCCCTCAGCTGCCTTGAGTGGTCTTGAAGCAGAACGCCCGCTTCAACACAGCGATCCCCAGCTCCACTGCAGAACACGTCTGCCCCAGAGCCAATTGGCTCAGTGACTGACTGTAAAATTGTGGCTATGCCTGATTTAAATTATAGAATCATAGAATCATTAAGGTTGGAAAAAGACCTTCAAGATCATCTGGTCCAACCATCACCCTATTACAAATATCACCCACTAAACCACGTCCCTAAATACTAGATCCAACATTTCCTTAAATACCCCCAGGGACGGTGACTCCACCACTGCCCTGGGCAAACCATTCCAATATCTGATCACTTTTTCTGAAGAAATGTCTCCTAATTTCTAACCTAAACCTCCCCTTGTGCAACTTGAGGCTATTCCCTTTAGTCTATCACTAGTTACCTGTAAGAAGAGGCTGACCCCAGGTAGCTGTAGAGAGCAATAAGGTGATAGGATCTGAGGGAATGTCTTGAGGCTTCATCAGAGGAAGTTCAGACTGAACATTAGACAAGGTTCTTCATTGTGAGGGTGGTTGGGTACTGGAACTAGCTCTCCAGGGAAGTTGGCACATCTCCAAGCCTTCTGGAATTCAGCTTTTGCACAATGCTCTCTGACACATCTCCTCCTTAATAACAAAAATAATAGTGTGAATAATAATAAACTTGTAATGCCCAAGTCCATCACTCCATTTCCAAGCAATATTAAAAAATAGGCCCAAGGTTTTAGGAATATGCTTAAGTACTTCTTTTCTCAAATACTGTTACTTTAATGCAATTCATATATACCTTCACGATATTAAAGATGACCTCAAGTGCTTTGCTCACATGTGGTTTATTTAAGCACTTATTGTCTCTCCAGTCTATTAAAAAGATAATAAAAGATTGTTTATGTTAGCTCAGATATATGCTTTTATGCATATAGTTTGAAAACAGTGAATTATGAGATTATAAATTTAATATACTTCTTCTCTAAGCTCTTTGTCTTTAAAATAATATAGACTCTGTGATCTGAACATGCAGATATTAAAGATGTTTAGTTCAATTTTTAAGGTTTCTTGATGTATGATTAGGTCATTTAGCTATCCATCTTTCCTTTTAAACATCTGAGAGTAAGAGAACAAGTGGAAAGATATCTGTTCAGAAAGAAATATCCCATTTTATACTTACTTTTATTTCCTTCATATGTTATGAATCCTTTTTTTTTTTTTTTTTTTTTTTTTCCCTTGGAATAAACTTCAATGTCCCTGAAGGTATAAGGAAAGGGTTGTTTGGATCAAAACCATAGTCCTGGCATTCTCCTGGAAGAATCAGAGATTTACATAAAAAGTTGTTTTTAAAGCAAAGAGAAAAAGCACATACCATTCTGATATTTGAATGAATAGGTTAGTTCTTAAACCAAATTGAAATGAGCTGATTCTGTTATTGATAATTTGTTGAAATATTGTCACATTATAGCCTATTCGGGTGTGTCTCAGATTCTAGTCTAATATTTTAATTTACCCAACAAAGTAATAATTTTTTGAGTATTATTATGCACCACAATTGAAAATGAATCACTTAAAGTGTGGAGGTGGTTAATATTTGTCCTGGAAACAGCAATTGCATTACATTCTTATCCACATAGTTTATTATGAAATTTTCAGCTATAATCAACAACAAAAAGAAAATGAAACAGATCCAGGAGGCTGGAAAGACCACACTACTTTCTACTTGCCCAGACAACAGCAAAACATAGCAAAAAACACCACTCTAAAAACAGTATTTTAAATGCAAATCAAATTCAAGGGATCACTCAAATGCATGCATGACCTGTAGTTATAGGTTATCTTAAGGTATGAACAAAACCCATTCTGTTCTAATGTATATAAAAGTTTTCCTTGCATGACATTTGTATATCTTCAGACATAGTTCCTAATATTTAAAAATACTTATGCAGATTTAAAAAAATTGTACATTGGAAACTGACAGGTGAGTCTCTGGGATGACCAGATTTTCCACAGATTTTCTACAGTGTCCTGTAGTTCCGTAGAATATAAATAAATAAACCAGCAATTATTCCCTATTTGAAATCCTCATGCCATTTATGATTCTAGAGTCATCCTCTGTACCTCATCCTCAGCTATCATTTTACTGTCAGTGAAAGCCAAAAACTGTATTCAGTCTTTACACATATGAAGGTTATTCAATATCCATGATCATCCCTGAAATTATGGTTATTATTATTATTATTATTAGGCCTACATATATTAGATCAGAACTGCACGGAGTAGGAAGTCTTGAACTTATAAAGTGCTTTCCTTTTTCTTTTTTTTTTTTTTTGTCTTTTTTCTTTTTTTTTTTTTCTTTTTTCTTTTTTTTTTTTTTTTCATTCTGCTTATAATGTTTTTTGATTTTGTAGCTGAGAATTTTCTTCGCCTTTTCAAAGAAATGTCTGTATAGATGTTTTTATTGAGCAGTGAAATATCATTTGAAAACACCATTTTCTGGGTATTCATCATATTTTCACCATGCACATTATTTTGCAATTTCTGTGTTAAAATTCATAAGTTGTGAAGTCCTATATGATGTAAAACAACTACATGTGAGATTCATCCTGTTGAGCTTTCAAGGTCTGTAACATAAAAACTTGCACTTTAGGCTCTATTCTTAGGAGATAGAGACAAGAGGGTATTTTGAGATGAATGGTTGATTGTTTTTATTTCCTGCAAGGTAAAATAAATTGCACAATAGAAACACTTATTGCTCCCCACAAAACATAATAGGATTCTAGATGACTGTCTCAGATACAGACATTAATATTGTAGACACAGATGAGCTGAACTCTTATTTCTCATTCAAAGTCTTTCTCTCAGAAGTCAAAGATGGAAAGAATTCATCAGAGATAGAGCAAGTCTTTTCTTAGTATGTTAGCTAATAGACTATCCATCCACCCTGATTAATGACATGAACAGATTTAAGGCATATAAAGAGTTTTGGAATAAATTAAGCCTTCATTTATACATTCACAGAGAAAGCAAATTCTCAGTTCATACTACTGGACTTTTTTATTATTATTATTATTTTTTTTTTAGGCAATATATAAAATAATGAAGGAGAAACAAAACAGTGTGAATGTCTGTCAGTCATGAAAAAAGATTACTTAGGGAGAAGGTACTGTCAATATTCTAAAAATAAATATTCTTTCCTGTACAATCTGTGTAGTTTTAACTGCAATCCAGAAAAAGATTGAATTAAAATTCCTAAAATAGTGACATCTTGAATTTCATAATGGGCATTTTACACCTTCTAAGATCAGTTTCTTAAGCAACAAAGGAAACCATGTTTTTCTTATACTGAACAACCCCCCCCCCCCTTTTTTTTTTTCTTTTATATTTATGAATAAGGAGAAAATTGAAATCTAAACTAAGGATCAGATCTAATCCCCCAGTCAACCCCTCTAAGAAATCTTATTGTCTCCCTGAAGGATTGCCAACCTTTAGGAAATTCCCCTTCAAGAAATAGATTAAAATTCATGTAACCAAGGCTTTCTGTAGTAGAAAACAGTTTATGGTCTCATAAAAAGAAGGGATGCCTGTGAGTATGACAGCTAACACACTCCACACGGGATTTGTATCTATAAACACTTTTTTTCTGCTGGGGTTTATGGACTGAATAATGAGAAGAATTAAAAAGAAAGAGAAATTGGTTTAATAAAAACTAAGCAACTTAATTAAGCTTACTATGAGTATGGATTTTTTGCTGAGATAAGGATTTTTTTTTTTTTCCTTTTTTTACAGTAATATTCAAATAAGCTTTCTGGAAAAGGAACACAAATACATAATATAACTTCATAACAAATTTAATTCTAACTTTATCTTTCTCAGTTTCACTTAATACTGTGACTGCTACACAAAGCCTTTCACATTAACTTCCAGTTCATTTTGCACTGTCTCAGTTGATCCTTTTGTAAGCCAAAGTATACTTAAATATCATGTACTCTAAAGTGTTTCCAAAAGTTTCATTATACACTATTCCACAGTTGATATAAAAAATGCTGACCATATGCAAACAGTGAAGAATCAAGTAATGCATATTATAGCCACATTTTACAAATAGTTGTTGTCATATATTTATAACAGATATAGTGAGGTAATGTCTCATATGTATCATTTTCAGTATTAACAAACCAAAAAGTTTTATTAAATGAAACACTAAATGTATTTATACTAAGTTCTACTGATATCAAGGCCTCAATTTTTTTTAGGTGATATTAAAGTCTTATGGGTGCTAATGTACTTTAAATAGCTGTTCCAGCTAAAGTATTGTCTGGAATGACAGACTTGTCTAAGATTCATTATATAAATGGGGGAAAAAACAATTAAAAAAAAAAAAAAAAAAAAGTTCAAACAATCCATGTGTAAAAGCCAGGTTAAATAAAACAGTTAAACAAATGCAGTACTACTTAGGTTGAGGATAAAGGCATGCTCTAATGAAATAATCTTACCCCTCTGCCCCTGAAAACTAACTAACTAACAAACAACACCTTCCTATACTTAGATGACTAAGTCTTTAGTATTTCTTTCATTGCTTAAGATTCTGTCACTAGAGTTATTATTAGAACAAGTACCTTTACCGAGATGCTTAAGTATCTGTATCTACCCTGAAGTAATTTCAGATCTGAAAATTGGGTATTCATGCTTTTTAACCTCCTGGGAGACATTGTATATGAGAGTTGTTCAAACCAATCTTAACTGACTATACCAGCACAGAGTTAATTTAGAATTGCAACTGGAGCATGAATTACCAAACATTTACACAAAAAAATATGGTCAAAGAAGGCTTGAAAACATGACTCCTGCAACCCATAGCAAATGACCACATGTTCAAGGTCATAAGTTCATGGATATAAAAAGGACATGACTGAAGCTCAAAAATGTTGATGTTACAAGAAAGGAAGTATTTGTCCTTTCTCCTAATAGAGAAACTACTAATATATACCTAATACAATATTCTTATATATTCTTAAATGTCTCATCCTTCCTACATGGAGGCCGAATCATAAGGCTAAGCTTTTGTAAAAAGGTTCTTTCCAGCCCTCTGATCCTTACTTTCATGGCTGTGCATTGGCCCTAAAGAGTGCAGTATTTCCTCTCAGAATGTTACTTGCTCATTTCAAAGTTTTCTTGGAATGTAAATCAATCTGATTCTGCAGTAACTAAACAGAAGTCCTCTTCTTCCTGTATACATTAACTTGTAACATATCCAAAATACCTGTAACATACTCAAAATACCTGTAACATACGTTCAAAATGCAGCATGGGGATACTTTTCTGCCTGCTTCACCCAAACTGTGTTTTAAAAGAAGTTTCTGATTTATGTAATCTTACTCAGACAAGTCCTTTTAAGTTATTAGTCTTTTTTAGAAGTGCTCTTTTGCAGTTCTGAGAGAAGCAAGTGTTCATGGTGTTGCTAAAAGCAGATGTTCAGCCCTACCCTTCTGGTTTAATAAAAGTTTCTCAATTTGTGGGATATTTTGCACCTCAGGGCTAGGTACTCAACTGTTCAACATAAACTAAAACAATGTTCAGCATGGCTGAAAATTCTAATAAATTTGCTACTCTGTAGTAAAAATACTACAGTGTTAACTAATGTGGAATTTTAGTAATTCATTTATTTTAGGACCAAAAGCAGAATTATGCATGTAATAGAATATGATTTAGTAGCCTTTCCTTAGGTAACTTAAGTTGTCATCATTCATTTTTACAAAATATGAAAAATTATTGGTGAGAGCTGAAATTGTTTGGCCCTGTAGAGATCTATAAGTATACAAAAATGACCAAATAGGAGAGAAACCATTTGTATTGTCATGAGTCTCTTATCTTTCTCAGAGACACTGTTTGCAAAACTATGTTCTCATTTTTAGTTACACTTGCAATTAAAATTCTTCAGACCCACATTATAATTGATGGTACATTTTTGATACTCTTATTCGTTTTATTGAAAAATACATACATAATATATTCACTTGCAAAACTTGTTTTTCAGGATCAGTTCCTACAATTAAAAAATTACCTAAGAATACCTCTGGAAAACTGTGCAGACGAGAAGGATCTGGGGGTGTTGGTCAATGTTCACCTGAACACGAGCCTGCAGTCTGTCCAGGTGGTCAAGAAGGCCAATGGCATCTTGGCACATATCAGGAATAGTGTAGCCAGAAGGATGATGGAGGTGAGCAGCCCCCTGTATTCTGCTCTTGTGAGACTGCACTTTGAGTACTGTATTTAATTTTGGGCCCCTCACTACAAGGACATCGAGGCCTTGGAGTGTGGCCAGAGAAGGGCTAAGAAGCTGATGAAGGGCCTGGAACTCCTCTTATGAGGAGCGTCCGGGGGTGCTGGGGAAATTAGGAGAAATTTATTCTCAGAAAGAGTGGTTAGCTTTGCAATGGATTGCCCAGGGAAGTGGTAGTCACCATACCTGGGGGTATTTAAGAAAAGGTAGGACATGGTACTTGGTTTAGAGGGTAATATTGGTGGTAGGGGTGTGGTTGGACCAGATAATCTTGGAGGTCTTTTACAACCTTAATCATTCTATGATTCTATGAATCTATGATTGTATTAATAACTTGAGATACTTTTACTTTAAGTCTGGGTCACATAAGCTGCTTGTCATTGTAGTGTTGGTTATTACCTCCAATGTAGTTATAGCATATCAGGTTATCCTTACTCTTAGCACTACAGTGGACTTACAAGTCTTAATTATTCTTAGAACTAGTAGTATTATCTCAAGAAGCCATTGAAGACTAGTGTTTTTAAGTGGAAAACTTCCAACATAGTTTTGATCATACAACACTTTGTGAAGCTTCTTCATATTTTATGACTTGAAATAAAATTACAGCATGATATATATAATTGAATACCATTAATATTGACTATTGCTCTGATTAGCTCCCAAATTGGCAGTGACATACTGTAAGGGAGATGAGTGTGAAGCAGCCAAGTATTCTACATAATATATGTCTAATAAATACACCATTTTCATTAATCATTCTGCATAGATTTAATTCCAAATATGCTCAATTTAAGCTGTATGAATTACATTTACTTTTAAATATTAAATGTTTTCCTACACCATTAATTAGTTATGTCTAATTCTCTGGAAAAATGAAGTACGACAGATTTATGTATTTTTATTTTAGGTCCTCATGGGTTTTATTTCAAAACAAGAGGTGAGGAAATTATTTGTAATATGTAATATGTACACGTGTAGAAATATATGCTTTTTTACTTGAAAGCCACAGAAACTGTAGGAAGTACAGTGAATGAACTACTAAGAAAAAGAAAAAGAAATGTATTTAAAGAAATCTTTATAAGATGATGAAAAGAAATATGCCTTGAATTCTGAACGTTGAAGTATGCTTAATTTACGGTAACTGGTTTTATTATTTTTTCCACTTTGAAATTTCATGTGAATCAAAATCAAAGTATTTCAGACAAATATATGGACCAGAACATGAGATTCTTGACTTTTCAGATCAATTTTCAAACAGAATGTATGGTTAAGTGGCATACTATTTTTACTATATGGCTGATATAATTATGCAACAGGATTCTGCAGTGGGTAATATTGACTCAAAATATATCTATCTGTTGTTAACACCAGTTCCGGTATATATGCAACAATCCTCCATTATTTGCTGTTTACATGGTTGTTGTTCTTGTTCTTTTTTTTGTTCTTGTTCTTTTTTTTTTTTTTTTGTCTCTTTTTTTAAAAAAATGATTGAATAATATATAAGTAAAAAATATACTGAATAGAGAACAACAACAACAAAAAAATCAATACATAGCTCTTCATGTCTCTTCCTATTCCTCTGTATTTTTTGTCAATGTATAACATTTTTATTTTTAAAAGTTTAAAATTATTCAGTCCTTCATTTTTGCTAGAAAAAAAAAAATCCTTTATTTCCACATATATCCATATGTATTTTTTTCTGTTTTAAAATTATTTTTTCTTAAAATGGACTTTATTTTTTTCCCCTACCCTGGATGATGACAGTCCTTGATTTCCTTATTACTGTAGCTACTACAAATCTCAGGATATACATATATGTATTTTAATGTATACAAGGCAGCAAAAGCCTTCACTTTTGAATATGTAACTACCTATTTGCTATTTACCCTCCTTTAGAATTACATACTACTTCCACTCAGAATTTAAATCTTTATGTTTTATACCAGTAACTATTGCAGCAATCAGACAGATGTCACAGGTTGTCCAGGTTGTGCAATCTCCATCCTTCAAGGTTTTCAAGATCTAAATGGATAAATATTATCTCAATGTGCTTTTATCTCTAAACTGACTGATCTGAGCAAGAGTCAGAGATTACTCCAAAGGTTACTTCCAACCTGAATTATTTTATATGATATTATATGATTCAAACTTCAGATGCCTTCATTTTGTTATCAGTGGAACAGCCTAGAGAAAAATACAGCCAAAAAAAAAAAAAAAAAAAAAAAAAAAAAAAGTATAACATCAATTAAATCATCACCTGAAATCTAATCTTTTCCTGTACGAAAGTGGAATTAACAGATTTTACTTAGAGTTATGTCGAGAAAGTTGCATATATACTACTTTATTATATTTTCCTATTTATATTGTTTTCTCCAGTTTTATTGCCCTAGAAAACCAGTGAACTTTGCCACAGATATGCCATAACCAATGAACAGCTGTTACTTATATCAGACAAACCTGATATTCAACTATATCAGAAAAGGCAAATTCACACACTGTTTTAGGACTTGGCTGTTGTGATGAGAAAGCGAGGAAAGATGTGTTGTTTTTTGTTTGAATGTTTGTTTGTTCTCCTGACCTTTCTAAAATCTTTATTTGTAATACCCTTCTCTTTTGTTGTGAATTTATTTTCACTGTATGTTTTGTTCTATATATTTTATTTAATATGTTTATTTCACACAGAAGAGGAAGAATTAATTTATCCTAAATATGACCTTCTGAAATAACTTTTACAAAATAGCTAATATAATCATACAATACATATCTAAAATGGGAGACATTAATTAATTTTTCAAATTGCCTGCCTTATCTACTGAAAGAGCCCAGTTGATTACAATGGAATTAATGCAACAGCCAAATAAAGGATAATGTTATATAGTTAGACTAGTTGGGTTAGCAAGGTTTCCAGATGTTATTTTCTGCATAAGTATATTAAGATGGTCTCAAAGATCTGCATCCCTGTGTTTCATTTGCAGAGACTGGTCAAGACATACCACTGATATACCCCAGATTTTATAAACTGATAATTTTACCACATCTTAATTTGGTTTATTTGGAATTTCCTGCAAATGAGTTGCCATGGGATATTGGTTTCAAAGCACATGTCAGGAATAATACTAAAAAAATAGGTATTTTGGTCCAGAACTTGACTGATTTGAAAGCTATCTCTATATTTATGGTCATATTTTTCTCAATAGCTTTAAATCTCTCTCTAAAATTGGAAATTTAATAATTTGGAATGCAAGCAACCCAATGTATAATTACAATTTTATAACTATTGATGTTCTTGCTCTATTATTTATGCACAAAATAAGCTGTGTGTTATTTTTATAATGCTAGATAAGAACTGTTATGTTATGCATGTATGAGAAGATAAGCGTTAATTAAGTCCTTGTTCAAGATGCACAAATAAGCTATTAATCATAGAATCATAGAATATCCTGAGTTGGAAGGGACCCGTAAGGATCATCGAGTCCAACTCCTGGCACCACACAGGTCTACCCAAAAGTTTAGACCATGTGACTAAGTGCGCAGTCCAAACGCTTCTTAAATTCAGACAGGCTTGGTGCAGTGACTACTTCCCTGGGGAGTCTGTTCCAGTGTGCAACCACCCTCTCTGTGAAGAACCTCCTCCTGATGTCTAGTCTAAATTTATCCTGCCTCAGCTTCACCCCGTTCCTGCGGGTTCTAACACTGCTGATTACGGAGAATAGGTCACCTGCCTCTCCACTCCACCTCGCAAGGAAGTTGTAGACCGTGATGAGGTCTCCCCTCAGCCTCCTCTTCTCCAGGCTGAACAGGCCCAGTGACCTCAGCCACTCCACATATGTTTTCCTCTCCAGGCCCTTCACCATCTTCGTCACCCTCCTCTGGACACTTTCCAACAGTTTAATGTCCTTTTTGTACTGTGGTGCCCAGAATTGCACACAGTACTCAAGGTGAGGCCACACCAGCGCCAAGTAGAGCGGGAATCCATTAATCCATTATTTAGATTAGGTTCACACCTGGAATAGGCATTTTGGTAAATATTACTCATCATATGTAAACTCATAAACAGGAAATATTTTTGTAGTGTTGCAGTAAGAACTGATTTTCATTGCTGAGTTCACAAACACCCCAAAAAGGTGTGATTTATAGTAGAAGTACAAAGATTTGCTTCTGACTGGGAGAAATGAGACCACTAAATCCACTGAGATATATCACTCTATTCTGTTTGTTTCTTTTGTGAAGCCTCTTACATCACTTTCATGACTTTCAGGAAAGCTTCTTTCCTACACATAATTCACATCTAAAAGAGTTTTGACTTGATGCCTAGAAAGCAATTTAGCAAGCAATTTAGTTTTTCAAGGGAGTGCTAAAGCTATCCCATAGCTTTTGTTCTTGAGAACAGAAACAACCCAAGTGGAAGACTGTCAAATTTAGTTTTGAAAGAGCACTCTTCAAGAAACTAAAAGGAAAAAAGCCTAGCACTGATCTGAAGGAAAAGGGAGTTAAAGACCTTCCTCCTTTTTCCATCTCTATATTTTTTTGAAGAATAACCTTCATTATTATATTCTTGATCAGATGTCACAAGAAAGTTTTTCTAAGCTGCTAAAGCTCCAAAAAAAAAAAAAGGCCATAATGAGCAGAAATGCATCTGATACCTAAACAGAGAGGGATTTCAAATGGAAAATAATACTGTGATAATATAAAAGACAATTCTTTAGGCTAGCACCAAGACCACAGACTTTTTTTTTTAATTTATTTTTATTTTTCCCTCTGACAAAGCAATCTGATACCATTTTAAGTCCATTAAATGCCAGGTGCCTTTGAGTTGTCAGAAACAGGTCTGGCAGTGTAAAGACTCTATCCCACTAGAGTCTTTATTTATCCCACATTTATCCCACTCTATTTATCCCACATAAAGTGTTTAAGTGATCAAATTATTTTCGAGTGTTTAGATGTAATCACTTTGCTTTTGATTCGCTAAAGGCAAATCTTAAAGCAGAATCTAAATGGATCATCAGATCTCAATCATCTTGTTTATCATATTTTAAGGGGAAATCGCTTACATAATCTACAAATAAAGAGCAACTACAGAATTCATCAGTTTAATTATGGAAATTTCACTAACTGCAAAGATAGAGTCAAAATATCCAAATAACAACAGCTTCAGGAAACTCTTATTGCATCTAATATGTAAACATAGACCTTGGGTGGCTCTTAATAAGCTTTTTTTTTATTATTTTTATTTTTATTGGAACAGCCTCACTGTGGTTGGATGTATTGCTTAATCTATATATAACAGGTGTTACAAATTGTGCTTCAGCATCAGTGCACAGAACAAGAGTATCAATCTACTGTTTAAATCTTCTAGTTCAGGTTAGTGGTCTGAGGTATATTCTGTTTTGCTCCATAATGATGAGGCTTTCTTATATCCCAAAGAGTTGACAAATGTATCATAAAATTACAGATTAATATTTTTGAATCATGTTTGAAAATTGTTCATGTTGGGAATTTAAAAAGCAAAGCAAGGAAAATATTAGGTCAAATATGAACTAAGGTCTTCTTCTGTCTCAAGCAATATCGAAAACAGCACTATGTTTAATCTGAGCAAGACAGAAAATGATGAAAGTTGGAAAGCATGTTTTGGGAAAAAAATAATAAAGTATACTAAGAAGAAAATAATATTTCCCAGTTCCATAGAAGACACACTATTACTTTTTTTTTTTTTTTTTTTTTTTTTTTTTTTCCATACCTTCCCATGATTTGATTGTATGCTCTGCTGATCCCTTGCCCTGTGTGACTGGGGGGGGAGACCAGGACTGATGCTTGCTTTGGATACTGCACATCATTATAAAGCTTATTCAGAAGAAACTACACTGTAAAGTTTCAACAGATTCCTGTATACAGGAATTAATGGCATTGTACTGTTTTCACAATAAAATATTTTTTTCAGCTGTTAGCAGTCTATCCTCCATTTCTTCCTTGAATAGATATGGTTGCTCTGTGTAGCTATATAACAGAAAGGGAAACATGACATCAATGTTTGAGTCATTTCCAGTTCTAAGGAAACATAGCAATAAAGAATAATAATAGCACTGTTCACATATACAGTCTGACTTTTATGTAAATGGTCAATTACAACAGGACTCATACTATGCTAGCAAGAGACTCAGTGAATAATATGTCCCAAAGACCTAATCTTTGTATTGTTGTCCTAATAAACTTTATTTTAGGATAAATCTTCAGTGTTTGGAGGTAGTTTAGGTGAGCCACTGTTTTTATTTTTTTGTTTTTGTTTTCTTTCTGTTTTTAAAAACATTGTTTTTATTCATTAGTTACATGGAAATAAAAAAGAAAAAAAAAAGATAGAAGTGAATAAAAAAGTGCAGAAGCTTTGAAAGATAGTAATTAATTGAATGAAATGCCAAATGTACACAAATTGCCTCTTAATAAATCAAGAAAATTGTGCACAAGAAAATGCCAAGAGTCTTTCTGTCCAATCATTAAAATTGCACCCTTTAATTAAATCAATAAAACAGGAGGTAACATTGTCTTCAACAGACTTGAATTTGTTCTTCACAAATAATATGAAAGACTTGCATCCAATTATACACTAATGTTATTGCATTAAAAATTGTTACTTTTTTTTTTTTTTTTTTTTTTTTTTTTAAGCACAAGTCATGCTGGCTATTTAAATAAATAAATTCACTTCTATTTTAATTTAATTACTGTGTATTTAAAGATTCTTAAAATCTTAATAACAGAGGAGTCATAACCCAGATTGAGAAACACTACATCCTTTCTCAGTTTTGGGATCTGAGTGATTTCTTCATGTCATGACTCCTTTTCAAGACATACCAGCTATTCAACAGTTTATTTTCTCTATCCAGTCCCTTTGTGTCTAGTTTGGGAAACGGGGTTATTGTGTAACTTTGAAGTGCTACCAGGGAGCCAAGATGAAAGAAGGAAACTGTCATTAAAAATAAATAAATAAATAAATAAATAAATAAAAATAAACCCAGAACTGAAGAGAAATAATTCCTTACCGTGTGCATCATATCAAATAGGACCTGAGCATAGTGACGACTTCTTGAAAATCTCCCTTCTCCCCTCTTTTCTGTAAAGGTCCATTGGGAGGTTGAACATCCAGAAACAAGCAAATACTTGAATACTTGAAGGTTATGTGTGACAATTCTACCTGTACTATTAATTAGGCTTTTCTGCACTAATATCATACGGACTGTTAAATCATTAACCAGTCTTAATTTTTGGCTCCATATATATGGTATGTTCTTTTTCTTTCTTTTTTTTTTTTTTTTTCCTTTTTTTTTTTTTTTTTTCCTAGAACAATGATCTGTTGATATGAAAAGGTGGAATCACCATTCCAGGTAGAAAATTCAGTCCCTGTTGTAAGACTGAATAGGAGTAAAAGACTACAGAACAATGATTCCTGACAGCAGAATACCCTCCAAACAAAATAGCATAGATCAGATAAGTGATCAAGTACGTTACACAAAGTTTCCCTGGAAAATATTCCAGATTTCAAATGAATAACATAATCTTCATTTTTTTAATAATTTTACTTTTTGTTTTGTTTCTCATTATAATAAACACAAACAAAACAAAACAAAAACAAACAGGCAAACAAAAAAAGACAAACCCTCAAAAAAAATTATCTCATTTTACAAAATATTTTTTTAATAATTTATGATATTTTTTTATTTCAAAAGTAATTGAAGTGGGGAAGAACACTCTTTCTCTTGCTGTCAGCTCTTGTTATCATTTATAAGCAACAAGAAGCTAGCAAACTATCCAATAATTTATGTGCTAAAATTGGGAATGTGTTTATCTATGAAGAAACTGAAAGAGACTATCTCATCATTTTGCTTCAGGTCATGCATATACTTTTGAAGGAAGTTTCCAAATTGTAACACTTCAGGAGGACTTGATCCAGGGAGTGGTTTTCAATGTGGATGAATTATGTGGATGTTGAACTCTAAGAATGCATATGACGCCTACAACATGGTTCAGACTAGGATCAAGATTTATTTATTTATTTATTTGTTTATTAACTAAAACTCCAGAAATGCATGTTGTGTAGACAGCAAGTCTTGCTTTTAGTATAGACACACTTTTATTTTGTTGTGATACATGCTAATGGAGCCCGTCGCACAAGATGTTATTGCAACAGTAGTTTACTAAATATTACTATGAACAGGGTGTTTTCCTGATCTTTTAAATAACAATATCTATACATTAATAATAATCAAGAACTCATCTTCTATCTAGTTCTTGGCTTTACATTTCACTGATAGTAGCATAACATTGAACTTTTAGTCCATGTCTGTATGCAAAATTCCTACTTAATCTTATCCTGGACCATCTGAGGTACAAGAGTACCTTTCTTATATTTATACGTTTCACTACAACATAACAATATGCTATTTTCTGAAAGGATTAATGCATTTTAGGAGAATTAAAATGTTTGAGAGAAATATTGAGGGTCAGCTACACAGTGCTAGAACATGCAAAGTAATATTTTCCCAATAATTTCCACAATAATAACTCTAAAGTAACATCTTTGAGTTGGTAGAGACTACCATTTTTTTTTTCTTTTGATTTTTTTTTTTTCCCCTCAGGTAGAAAAATAATCTTTCATTTACAGTATTTATTCCCCAAAGTCTCATTTTATTTAGAATCTCACACTATAATAGCCTGAGCTATAAAACATAACAAATTTCACTAAATTCTCCATCCTTGGAGATTAAAAAATGGGACTTGGGAAAGAATGTAATTCCTGCTAAACATTTTTAGAACTCTTGTCTTCCATGCTGCAAGTGTAACAATTAGCTTTTTTTTTTTTTTTTTTTTTTTTTTCTTCTTCTTCTTTCTTTGTGTAAAGACCTTTAAATGTATACTGCATGGATATACTTCAGCTTTAAGTCACACGTGTCCAGAATTTTTAATGTAAAATACAACTATGAAGGGAGGATAATCCCAAATCCAACCTAAAATCCCATTAGCTGTCTAAAGCTAGCCCATAAGAAATCATAAGTATAAGGGTGTTTCTGATCTGTTGCCAGTTTTTACAGTAGAGATATAACAGCTGACTGGAGAACAGCTATGGACCTACTGTTCTAATGACTGCAAATACTATTTAAAACAGCATGCAATTTGTGTCTTTTCTTTCCAGACACAGACACTGCTATCTGTTTTCTCTTCAGTCTAATATCTCAGTTACTTGATGAATTCTCATAGCCATCAAGAGAATTAGAAGAAGTATCAACTTCCAATTTGGTCATGTGACATTTTAATCCACAATTCCAGTTTTCCCAGGTGAGTTTCTTAACAATCTATACATAGTCTAGGATAGATCATGCATCATAGCTTCTGCTTTGGCTGATTCATGGTAAAGCAGAAAACTCAAATAGGATGGCATAATATACTGCAGCCAGCTGAGGCTCTCATTCCTACTCTAGGGCTATATATGCTTATTTCATTGTGTTGGGTGATAGAACAAATACAGAAATTTTTAGCAGTGAAAAAAGAAAAAACAAAAAACAAAAAACAAACAAACAAAAAAAACAAACCAAAACAAACAAACAAACAACAACAACAACAACAAACTTTTGTTTTATATTTTATTTTATTTTATTTTATTTTATTTTGCCCTGAAAGTTATGCATTTTATAAGTTCAGGTTAATGTAGAATGTGGTCAGTGCTCTTCTGTATTCAGGTGAGTATATCAGGTTTGTCTCTGTGAAGCAGGCATACAGAGGGGGAAGATTAAGCAACACCTCTAGAGAATATTGCTAGATAAACTGGAACTGAAAACCTTGTGATAAAGTTATATTCATAGCAAATAGAGAAAAAGTCAGGGTAGCTTACCTTTAAACAGTGTTGACACAGGCAGGTAAGTCAGAATGCAACCTTGTTAGGTCCAGAGCCACCATTAACAGATCTCTTATATTACTGTAAACATATCAATGCATGTTGGATTACGCTTGATTAAATTTTATTCCAGATTCCAAATTAAATTAGCACTTAGCTTTACAAACAAGCAAACTAAATCTTCTCTAAAGTTACTTTCCCTTGATAGCTATAGCAAGAAACCCAAATAGAAGTGGATGGTGTGCCTGGTTTTCAGTAGGAGGATGTGAGTCATGTTATGAAAACAGTTGAGATCTGCTGGGAAACATATGTTATCCTGAGAAGGAATTTCTGATGTGATCAAAAAGAGGCAAATTATAATCAATGCCATTGTAACACTGGTAATTTACATTAACTGATATGTCAAAACAAGTTCTCAACAGAATAATGATTTGTATACATGCCAATCATTTATTTTTCTTTCTTTCTTTCCTTGACTGTAATTCCTCAACTGTGCAAGCAAAATGAATTGCAAAAAGAAAACATACTCCAGTTCCAAGTAATCTATCTATTTATGCAGTACAAACAGAGGTGAATGAGTGAATGAGTCATTAACTGACAGATGAAGAAATAATGGATAGGGTCACATTTTACTTTAAATTTGTGTTCATATTCATCTGAAGTAAGCTTATCCTCCTTTAACACATTTCAGACATGAGAATCAAATTTTAATTAGTTTAAATTAATAGCTGCACTTGAACTACACCATTGAAATGCATAATAAATACTGGTACCGTTGAAATACTGCAGCCTCTGCATCAAAAGGAAAAGGCACAGGTCATCTCAAGGTCTTCAGATGGCAAATGAGTTATAAATTACTGGTAAAAATTAAATGGATAAAACAAATTGTGAGAGGTGCTTGAAAAAGCATTGGGTGCTATGGAAAACTTACTGGTACAACTCTGGCAGTTTCAAATGTTGTTATGCCATTTTCTGTGTCATCTTCATGATGGCCATGGGATCTTGGTCACTCCAGACATCTTTAAGACACTGAAGTGTAATACTTTGTCCATCATTGTAGATATGTCTCAGAAAAGGCCTCTCAGGCTGATGGTAAAGAGCAACGGGTTGTACTGGAGAATTCAACAGTGACAGTGAAGGAGAAAAAATATCTTCCATGCAGGACTACCATGCAGAGGATTTTGCAACAGGGTCTGTATACAGAACAGAATCATAGAATATCCTGAATTAGAAGTGATTCATAGGAATCATCAAGTCTAACTCCTGGGTCTGCACAAGACCACCTAAAAATCAGACCATATGTCTGAGAGTGTTGTCCAAATGCTTCCTGAATTCCATCAGGCTCATTACCATGACCACTTCCATGGGGAGCCTGTTCCAGTGCCCAATCACCCCCTCAGTGAACAAACTTTTCCTAATATCCAGCCTGAACCTCCCCTGACACAGTGCTGATCTGACTTCAGATGCAAATCATGCCCTGCTACATCGGACTTGTTATGCTCAGGCTCTAGCTTCCTTTCCACAAGGAAAGATCCAACCTTAGACGCTCTCTGGCAGTTCTTTCAAGATGTATCAATCCCTCAGGTGAATATCATGAAGCCTGGCCCTTAAACTATGCAGAAATTATCCACAAAACAGTTTCTGTGTAGATTGCCAAGCACGCTGCTTCTACATTCCCTTAGTCTCTAATCACAGTGATATTCAGGATGCACAGAAACATTTATCTCCAGGGAGCAAAAATACCTCTTGAGCGGTGACTGTCTGGAGAGTCCAGGGCTACAGAGTTCCTCCAAGTTCTGGTAATGAGTTTTGTAGCACAAAACTCCCCTTACTACCACGAGAATCAAATTCTACTCTGTCTCAATATATATATATATATATATATATATTTTTTTTTTTTTCCTCAAGACAACATTGCTTTCATGGCCAAACTCTTTAAAAGGATACTGGCTATACTGTGACCTCCTGGGTTCATCATATTGACTCATCTATTAACTTGTACCACCAAAAATTTACTTGAAACATAAGGTCTGAGATTAAGTCTCAAGCTCCACTTGCACTGAGGTAGAAAAGGGTAGGCCTAAGGAATGGATTGATTACAACTGTCTTCTCACAAAAGAAAGATTTTGGCAGCACAACCTGTCCTTAGCAACCTTCTTTGTAGTTCTACTCTGTACATTGCCGCTGCACAGAATACACTGCCTTTGTCCCAAACCTAACCCCAACTCCAATTTTAGTACTTAATCTCCCTGTCTCATGATTACCCCTAAATCCCTAGCCATTGCCCTGTTAAGCAAAACTACAAGCAAGATTTATTTTATTTATTTATTTATTTTGGCAGTCCAAATTTTCTCAGAGTCTCAAATTTTCTCTACAGACTCAATTGGCACAGTAAAGTGCCTGATGTCTAAACTTAATCCCAGTCTTTTCTCTCTACAACTTCCTGAGGAAGGGAGGTAGAGAGGGAGGTGCTCAAATTTTCTCCCTGGTATCTAGTGACATCCTGTCACAGTCATGAGAATGACTCAAAGCTGCATCAGGGAAGGTTCAGACTAGATATTAGAAAAAACCTTCTATACTGAGAAGGTAATCAGACACTGGAACAAGCTGTGGCAGGAGTGTGATGTCCCATGCTTGTCTGGACTTTGTATAATGGTCTTAATAATGTTTTAATTTTGGTTCAGCCCCAAAGTAGTCTGACAGTCAGACTCAATAATCTTTGTAGGTCCCATCCAACTAAAACTGTTCTGTTCTTTTCTATTATTTGACCCAGCCTTTCCCCAACACCTCAGCCGTGACACTATTGAACAAGCTCTCAGGTGAAAAAGTAATTTGCCAAATGATACCTTAATTTGCCAGGTATCTTCCACATCCTTTACATCTGGAGGTCTAGACTTTGTCCCTCTCCAATATATAACCCAAATCCTTTCCCTCGCAGATCTCTATCCCATAATCCCCATTCCTTATCTTGTTGAAACAGTTGTCATCAGAGCACTCTTTTTTTTCAGCCCATAATTTGCTTTAATACCTTTGGCACCCTCACTCCAACTATATCTTGAGGCTCTTTCTTTTTTCCAAATCCTGACACTATTTCATAAGACAGGTTATGGGTGATCCAAACAGGGGTAACACAGAGATGAGTCTGCCATTCATTCAGAAGGAAAATTTGCTTGGGGATACAGTAATCAATCACAACCTTGCCTGCAGTGTCCATGGAATAGGAGAGTTCACTAACCTAGGGGGAGTGAGGAATGAGACTATCAATGACCTTGTACTTCAGGTAAAATGGCTTCATATTATTCAGTCTTGGTAGCTGGGATCTTACAGGAGGCAGCTCTGAAAGGCAAATGAGTTCTGCAAAAATGCCAGGTGTTTAAGAAGCATATTGTCCAAGTACAAGTCATCCATCCCAATAATCAATAAAGCAAGTAGCATAGAACAGCTTTGCTAACAAGGAGACTGATAACAGAGCTAAAAACCAAAAAACAAAAAACAAACAAAAACAAACAACAACAACAACAACAAAAAACAACAACAACAAAAAAACCAACAACAACAAAAAAACACGTTTACAGGACATGAAAGTATGGGCAGGTAAGAGAAAAGAAAATTAAAATTATTTTGTTATCTAGGAATGGTGTTAGGTAAGCCAGAGCTCAGTTGCAGTTGACTTATGGAAGACAGTGTGGGGAGCTCCAGCTTCCAACAGGATGCTGTCCTTTCCATACGGATCCAAAATTGGCTCCCCGCAGGCTGCAGTTCTTCAAGAACTGCTCCAATATCGTACCACAGGATGCAGTCCTTTGGGAAAGGACTACTACAGCAGGGGTCCCCCACAAGAAAAACTGTTCCACCGTGGTGTCCTTTGCATGGGCTTCAGTTCCAGACCCATGTATGCTCCATTGTGGGCTCCTCCATAGGCTGCAGAATGAAGTTCTCCACTGTGGCACACTGTTGGTTGCAGGGGAACAGCCTGCTCCACCATGGGCCTCACCATGGGCTTCAGGGGAACTTCTGCTCCAGTGCCTGGAGCACCTTCTGCCCCGCTTCTTCACTACCTTGATGTCTGTAGGGCTGTTTCACTCTACATTTTCTTACCCCTCCCTCTCTCTGTTGCACAATAGTCTTTTTTATCTTTCTTAAATACATCCTCACAGACATGCAACCAGTATTGCTCTTTGGCTCAGGTTTGGGTAGTGACAGTTCCCTTTTGGAGCTAGTTGGAACTGGCTCTTATTTAACATGGGGCAGCTTCTGGACTGTTCCCAGAGAGACCATCCCTGCAGCCCCTCCCTGAAACTTGCCACACAAGCCCAGTATAACTCCCCTGTGCAGGTAGCTTTAGACTTCCTCCTCTTTCTGATACCAAACAAGTTTATTTCTTCTCCTGCATCTAGTGCCTAGACCCAAGCTCTTGGTATTCACATGATGCAGCATTCCATTCAAGAACGACAAGTTAATGAGAACATTATTCTGTGATCCTATAATTACTTTTGGCAACCCTGTTTCATTACCGGTGTAGCAGCAGTCCTCCTCTTCTCATCCCTGATCCAAATTCTATTCCTACTCCTTTTCCTGAAGCTAGCTATTCAGAGATGCCACATCACTGAGAGATGAAAACTTCTAGAGGACCATGTTTTGAAGGCCCTCAGTTTAATTTGTCATCCTCATTTCATTCCTAATTGAAGTGCAGCTGCAATTTTCCTTCTCTCTCTACTGCCTTAATGGAGCCTTACCCCAAGCCCTGATGTTAACCCTAACCTTTATACGAGCTGTTGTGGTTTAACCTTGGCAGCAGCTAAACACCACACAGCTGTTTGCTCACCCTCCCCCTTCCCTCTCTGGGATGGGGGAGAGAAATGGAAAAGTGAAGCCCGAGAGTTGAGGTAAAGACAGTTTATTAAGATAGGAAACAATAATAATAATAATTATTATTATTATTATTATTATTATTGTGTGTACGAAACAAGTGATGCACAATGCAATTGCTCACCACCCGCTGACCGATGCACCCCCACCCCAGCTAGCACACCTATATATTGTTTAGCATGATGTCAGATAGTATGAAATACTCCTTTGGCCAGCTTGGGTCAGCTGTCCTGGGCCTGTCCCCTCCCATCTCTTTCTGCACCCCCAGCCTGCCTGCTGGCAGGACAGAGCGAGGAGCTGAAAAGTCCTTGGCTTGGTACAAGCACTGCTCTGCAACAACCAAAACATCAGCATGTTATCAGCACTCTTCTCATCCTAATCCAAATCATAGCACTCTACCAGCTACTAGGAGGAAAATTAACCCTGTCCTAACTGAAACCAGGACAGTGACATTGGTAGTAGGGTGATGGTTGGACCAGGCGATCTTGAAGGTCTTTTCCAACCCTAATGATTCTATGATTCTCAAATTAGACTATTTTAAGTGGAGTGGAGATACTGGGAAGCCCAAAAGTAGAGAGCTTTAAGGTTTTTAAAATTCCAGCAGCTTTTACCATTGTTCATTTTATTTCTAAGGACATATGCTCGTGTTCTACACTATTCCCTGCTTCTCAGATATCATCAAGGGTCAGATAATTTTGTGTGTGTGTGTGTTTATTACAGTAAAGGAAGGTAACATCTCTTCATGCTGGTAGACTACTAGTACCTAGTAAAAGCTAGCTCTTAAAACTGCCTATGTGAAAATGCTCAGTATAAACACTTCAGTAATATATCTCATTCTATTGCAGCACATAAATCTTCTTTCTTGGTTTTAGACTTTCAGTGAGACAGATAGTGTCAAGAACTGTTAAAATGGGTTGGATTTGTAGTATTACCTTCCCCAGCAGTTTTTATATGTGAAGCTAATTCCTTTATGCTCAACAACATATTTGGAAAGAATAAGATATGTCTACTTTCAGCATTCAGTGCTGTTTGGAAAATATTCTGTAGTGTTGTGGTTTTGTTTGTTTGTTTTTACATCTTTCCCACACCTGTCACTACAAAATATAGTCAAATCCAGTCTTTTAATTCAGTATACTGTTTACCAGACTGCATCCGCTGATCTTGGCTGAAGGAACAGCGTAAACTGAGTGTAAACTGCTGCTTTGCTTCACTTTTAGCCAGAACTCTACTAGGCCAAATGAGAAAGTCTTTCAGTTTTATTTGCATTAAAAACTACTGGGAAAGGAGGGGAAACTATGCCGTTTCTGTAGAAGTCCACTAAAATTAGTTGTGTTTTACGTATTCACTAGGTGCAAATTGTCTATACAGACCTTTTTTTTTGGCTTTGACTACTATATGTTTCCTAAAGCTTGCTCAGCTAGCTGGCCTGAGAAATAAATTCTTTCATTAGAACATGGAAAGAATATGCCTGGCATCACCACTTCAGTTCCTGAAATCTACAGTCTACAAAGAAATGTCAGAAAGACTCTGTTGCCAGGACTGGGAACAGGGCTGGGAACAATGCCACAAAGTGTCAAAGACAATCTAGCTAAGGACTAGTTTTCTGGGTATAAAATAATAATATGCAGTTCCCACAAAATATCTGCCTAATGATATGATAAATTCTTAAGCATCAAACTTTTGAATTATTACTTTTAGTAGACCCATATACACATTGTCCAAGCTGTGGATAGGAAGAATATAGAGATGTTTCTGGGCATTCAGCAAACTGATGAAGATGATCAGGAGGAAGCAGGTGTCTGCTTTTTTCCTGGCAAATAAAGAAAGATAAAAAAATCATAAAGATGATCTCTGATGAGTTTATAAAAAATAAAAATAGTAATAATTAAGGAAATTAAAATGTTGTTCCTACTCACCCCAAGCCCACCTTATCAATTTCCACAGACACTGAAGTAAGGTCTAAGCCTTGGGAATTGTTTCAACTAAATAAAACTTTTAATTTTTGGAATAAAACAAACAACAACAAAAAATCATGGCTTCTCTCAGCTATCCTTTGAAGTGATCAAGATTATTTGGTTCAACACAGCACCAGTCATTAGCAAGCAGAGATTTGCTATGAATTCCTGTGGTAACTTTAGCTTTTCCATCATGATCATCATCATTAGACTATATTACAAAATTAAATAGTGACAGGGTTTTTCCTGGGCACCAGCATACTTTTGTTTATACCATTTCTTTATGAAACGACATTATTTTACCTGTGCCTAGAACAGAATGGGACTGTGACAATCAGTACTCTCCCAGGCAATTTCCAGACATATGGAGGGAGTTAGCACTGACCAGGGTTTATTTGTCTTATTTTATTTATTTTGTTTAATGTAAAAATACTAATGTACCATCTGTTTTGGATGGTATGAAAGTTTAATAGCACATTCAGGAACAGTCCTCTACTTTGTATCAGGGCCAGAAAACTTTACTCTGGCATTCTCTAATTTAGCAGGATAGGCATAGGCCATGTGCTCTGTCTTTATATCCCTTTTTCTCCTCTCAGATCTCCTTGGTAATATTTAAGGTGTGGATATGGTTTCATCAAGAATGTTCATTTTGTAAGCTTTACACATTTCACGTTATTTTCTAGTATATAAAGAAAATAGGGTGAGAAGTTATTTTTGCTCTCACCATGAACAAGCAATAATTTTGATTTTTTGGATGAAAATATCAAAAGGAAAACAAACAAACATCTTTTTATTTAAATTATAAGATATCGAGATAAATTCTTATTGGAAATGCATCTATTTTCCTCAGTTACTGCACCCATTTTCAACAACAATCAGGAAAAAAAAAAAAAAAAAAAAAAAAACCTTCCAAAACTTATCTATTATTCTTCATGATTACTTTAGTCCAAGTGGTAGCCAGAGACAAACATTATTATTTTTTTTTTTTTTACTAATAAAACTTCTTAGAAGAATATTGTCTTTAAACTGAGTTTGAATTTGAATTTAATATCTTTTTATTCTTATTAAATTAGAATACTACTTTTATTTATTTTCTGACTTATATTCTGGACATGGTATTTTTCACATTTACATAGCTTGTTCAAACAGACAAAAACAAACAAATAAACAAATATTTATTTCCATTTAACTCAGAAAGGGAGAAAATGGAAGGAATTTGATGCGAGATTAATAGCATGAATAAATTAGGATTTATGCTTCTTTTCACACTTAAACCTCTCTCTCTTTTTTTTTTTTTTTTTTTTTTTTTTTTCTTAAAGAGTGTGGAATCCAGCAAAGATAACCTGTTCCTTCTCCCTTGCTCTTAACTCCTTCATTTTCTTTACTGCCTTGCACCTTTCTATTTTTCCAAAACATGACAGTTCGTTCTCATCTGATAACTAAGCAGCTGTGAAGGGATTTAAATCAGAGTTTTTCAACTTACTCTGAAAGGAGGCAAAATAGTTTTTTGTTGTTGTTGTTGTTGTTGTTGTTTTTTCTTTCTCTATTATCCTTCTAAATTATGATATTTCCATATTACTTAGCTTCATTTAAAATTTTGCAGCTGTGCTTTTTCTAAGAAAATATAATCTTCACCTTCTGTTCTCCATTTTCCTCCTTCAGGTTAAGAATTTCAAAGGTAAAACAAAACTAGCAAGTGTTAATAGAGCTCTACGTCAGTCTCTGTTTGAGGGTTAATAAATCTCAACATCTTTTCTACTGAAAATTTTTATATACCATTCCCATAGATGCCCTACAGACTAAAGCTGGTGAAGGTGGTGCTCTATCATGACGATAATTTGCTTTACTGACAGATTTAGCAAAGTTTGCTAACATGTCTGACAGAGTAAAGGAGACATAGTGATTCTTGGATAGCCTGGGAATTCAGGATGAAAATAAATAAATAAATAAATAAATACATTTAATATGTAAAGAAGTGGAAGAAAAGAAAGGGAAAACAAAACAAAATGAAGTGATGCACAATCACTCTCAATCTTCCAAGGGCAGACTAATGCCCAGCCAGTTCCTGAGCAAAAGATGGCTAACAGCCCTAAATCCCCACTTTTCCCTTTTTATTTCTGAGCATGTATGGATTCTCTCCTCAGCTAGTTCAGGTCACCTGTCTGGTTGTGTCCCCTCCCAGCTTCCTGTGGGTTTCCCCCCAGCCTATTCACCTGGAGGGGCAGAGTGAGAAACAGATGCCTTGACTCTGTGCAAAAATTGCTTATCCATAGCTAAAATATTAGTATGTTATCAGCATTGTTTTGATCAGAAATCTAAGACATAGCATCATTGGAGCTGTTATGAAGAAAATTAAATTCATCCCAGCCAGACCTAGTATACTAAGAGGAATGGATGAAACGCTCATTTGTGGACTGTAGTTTCCTAAAAAGATAATGTTATTCTGAGGCCCGATTCTGAGACACACAGAGATACATATCTAAAGCAGAGTTAACTATAAGTTGAACCACAGAATCATAGAATATTTTGGGTTGGAAAAGACCTTTAAGGATCATTTAGTTCCAAACTCCCTGCCATGGGCAGGGACATCTGTTTCTAGAGCAAATTTGTCAAAGTCCCATCCTACCTGGCCTTTGAACACTTTCAAAGATGAAGCATCCACAACTTCTCTGGGCAACCTGGTCCAATGCTTCACCACCCTCTGAGTAAAGAATTTCCTCCTAACATCCAATCCAAATCTACCCTTTTCCAGTTTAAAGCTATTACTTCTTGTCCTATCCCTACACTCCTCTTGATAAAGAGTTTCCTGCCTTCTTATAGGTCCCCTTTAGCTACTGGAAGACCGCTATAAGATCTCCCTGGAGCCTTCACTTCTCCAGGATGATTAAGTCCAGTTTATTCATCCTGTCTTCAGAGGAGAGGTGCTCCAGCCCTTTGATCATTCTTGTGGCCTTCCCCTGGACTTGCTCCAATAGGTCTGTCCATGTCTTTCTTATGCTGGGTGCCCCAGAGCTGGATTATGTGGAGTCTCACAAGAGCATAGTAGAAGGCAAGAATCACCTCCCTCAACCTGCTTGTTACACTTATTTTGATGCAGCCCATATGGTTGGTTTTCCAGGCTGCAAGCACACACACACAGAACTTGTTTAAGTACATCTATTTTCTTATTATATTTTCTTATTATTCCTGTGAGGTGATCTAAGATGTCATCTGACATTTAAATAGATCCCTACAGATTACGTGAGAAGTACCACCCAGAAGGAAAATATCAGTCTTGCTGTTGTCATCACTCACACCTGTTACAGGTTAGTAACTGGAAGCCAATGAAAAAAAGTGAGCTAGAGTTAACTATTTTCAGAATATTACTGCATGCACTGCTGATATTTGATTACTATTACTTATGACTTTTATTAACTCGTTTCCCTGTGTTAATACCTAGAAAGTTCCATATTCTGTTCTATTTCTATTATCTCTATTTTCTGCATCAGTAGTTATTTCATTGACAGAGGGATAAAGTAACCTGTTACTGCTAAAATATTCAACATATTATATTAAATTACTGTTCAAAACTACTTCTTTGGCTGCAAAAATCATACTGAGCCCTACAGACATACAGTAATTCACTGGATCAGAATTCAATTTGCATGCATGGAATTTTTCAAAATAAGTTTCTTCTGTAGCTGACAAAACTTTAAGAGGATAGAAAACAATAGTGTGTTCTGGCATGATTTTTCCTGGGGCTAATCAGTATTATGAAATGTTATTTATATTGATTTTAAAAGAAGAGAGCTGTAAAATTTCATATCATTCTTTTGCTTTAAGTAATGACTGGCTATATGAAATACCTTGCCAATGTTGTTTTCGTGCAGGGAAATTCACCTTTAAAAAAAAAATGTTGATGTCTCTGACTTGACTATGGAAAAGTCCGTACTTTTTACTCTCCTCAAAATTAAATATGAAGCTGTCAGAAAATAAAGATAAATAAAATAAAGTAAGACTATGTATATTCAGATACTCAAATTGTTTTTGATAGCAAGTCATACCAGAAGTTTATTAACAGATTGTCTTTTGGCTGCTAAATAAAGTATAAAATTATCTAATTGATGTATGCATTTTTCACAGGAAATCTCATTAAATAAAGATAATAGTAAAA
Source organism: Nettapus auritus (assembly GCA_011076525.1). Taxonomy (NCBI): domain Eukaryota; kingdom Metazoa; phylum Chordata; class Aves; order Anseriformes; family Anatidae; genus Nettapus; species Nettapus auritus. Next base: position 154,929,094 of record CM021765.1, read on the forward strand.
AATGTGTAAATTAAGAGATGAACAGATGTTCTGATTGGTTTATAAATTACACTAAAATACAACAAGCTGTTAAATTCCCAGTAACATGTTTACATAAATGAACTGGGTCATTTGCAATGACCTTGTAGCACTTTACAGCACCTAGCTTCTAGAGAGTGACTAAAATAAACTGACTGAAAAGATCAAATGGTCACTCTTCAAATACAAAGGGAACACTTGTAGATCCTTTGGTGGGATTCTTCACACTTGCAATATGGATGACTGTATCTGTATTCGTTTAAAGTAAGTGAAAAGAAATATTTTAAGTATGCAAGTCATATTTTAGACATCTACATTAGGCTCAGGTGAATCATGGCCTAAAGGTCTCTGTCTCTATTAATTATAAATGGAGGACAGAATAGACGTAATGAAAAGGTCTGGTTCAATATTCCTTTCGTTTCATATCAATAAAATAGCATTATCCTAATTCCATGATAACTATTAATTTAAAAATATTGAAGGCTTTCTAGTGCCATGGCCTCTTTTGGTAATGCAGTCAAATTAGAAGAATAATTTGGGAAATTGCCAAAACTTCACAACTGGACACATCCTCAAGTAGATAAGCTTAACTGTTCAACAATTTAATATAACAGAATGTTAGTTTCTTACATTCAGAAAATAATAATAATAATAATAATCAGTGTGATTATGAAATTCCTGATTGAAAGCAGAATGAAGGTTCTAATGCCAGCAAGCTGTGAAAGCCAGCATGTTTGGATTTATGAACACATAAACACATATTCCTAATTGTGACTGAAGGCAGACAAGCAGCCAGTTCTTGTAGAGGTTTATAGCTGGGCGCTAGTGGTGAGGTAATTCTGAACTGGCAAAGAAATCTAGATCCAGATGATATCCTGATAGTTTTGGCAGTCAGAAGAATGCCACCTAGATTTTTATTTATTTATTTATTTATTTAATTAATAGTTGAGAGATAATTGCCAGGGAAAACTTCAGGGTTTCAGTATTTCACTAGATCAGGTTGCCTACAACATACTTTGCAATATATATATACTTTGCTACATGCTAATGGTTATTTTTCATGGGTCATTAATCCTTGCTACTTATACAAAACTGTTAGACTTTAACAATCATATTAGATCACATGTGCTGTGCACATAAAATCCACAGATGAGGCTGCAGTCTCCAAATGACTCTTAGTCACAGAGGTCCTGGTGATCAGGATTGAGAGTTCTTTTTTACCTGTAGACAACCTTAAACAGGCAAAAATTTTCTTCATTATGGAGAAACAAGGCAATCTATGGTCAATGCTATATTCCGTAATGAGTAAACTCTCCAGTGTAGATGTACTTAAGATGTACTTAAAAGTGTTTTAAATTATTTTAAGTTCTTCCTGGCAAGCAGTACTGTTAGTTTAGGATTCCTTAAATAGGCCTATAAAAAACAGTTGAAATTGTTTCTGTTGTTTCTATTTTAGTGTAACTTTATAGGAGTGCAAAATGAAAGAACATGAAAAAGTGAGAAGCAATGGTCTTTAATACAAAGATCCTGAGGCAAAACATGCTTATAGTCCTGGAAATAAAAGACACAACCATCTTACCTTCTTCATCAATAATAAAGTATGTATTCTAAACTCATCTCTCTTAATCTGAATATCAGACCAAAAAAAATTATTCTAATGAGGAACCAACGAAGGTGCTTATTTAATAATGAACCATTCTTTTTCTTTTTTCTTTTTTCTTTTTTCTTTTTTCTTTTTTCTTTTTTCTTTTTTCTTTTTTCTTTTTTCTTTTTTCTTTTTTCTTTTTTCTTTTTTCTTTTTTCTTTTTCCTTTTTCCTTTTTCCTTTTCTTTTTCTTTTTCTTTTTCTTTTTCTTTTTCTTTTTCTTTTTCTTTTTCTTTTTCTTTTTCTTTTTCTTTTTCTTTTCCTTTTCCT
>CM021765.1:154931425-154980394 GCA_011076525.1 Nettapus auritus
TTTTTCTTTTTCTTCTTCTTCTTCTTTTTCTTTTTCTTCTTCTTCTTCTTTTTCTTCTTCTTCTTCTTCTTCTTTTTTTTTTTTCTTTCTGAACAGATTGAGTAAGTTACATTCTTCTCTAGTATGCTACATTCTTCTCCTCTCTATGTATCATTGGTCATAAAATAAAAGTGGAAAAAGTCTTGATCATTACTGATCTATCTTTTTCTTTTCTTTCATTTTATTTTATTTTATTTTATTTTATTTATTTATTTATTATTATTTTTAAATTTTATTTTTTTTTTAAGTTAAGCTTTACTGATAGAATGAGAAACCTAAAATAATAGAAGCTCAAATTTAGTTCTAAAACATTGCTGAAAACTTGAACTAGTCTTGATGTTTAAACAACACATAATGGAGAAATTAAATAGCATGTAAAACAAAGCAACTTTGCAGATCAGTCTTTGCTCTACTACCATGTAGACTGCACTTCCCCAGATATATGATGATTAGTAACATGGCCTTAGTATGAGTACATTTTTATATTTTTAACCTAAAAGAAATGTGATGCATGAAAAAACACTGTTGTAAACAAATAATAAATATAGGTTTGAATAATGAGCATAAATCTATTATCAGGAAAAACAAACAAACAAAAACAAGTGTATTTCAGACATGCTAGGACATAAACATAATTGCAGCTGGGAATGTGTTGTTTTCTTTCTTAGAAATGGACTTTTTCTTGGCTATAAAATTGTCAATAAATATAATGGCTACAGTTTGCTATAATATTTTTAAAACAAATGATTATTTCTAGAAGACGTTTTATATTTCACCTAACATAAAACCCGTAGATGTATTGCTTCTGTTTGCATTATACTTTAACATTTTTAAAACTATAAGATTAAGATTATATTGACATGGACATGGAAAAGATGCTTGTGTGGCTAAAGCCCTATTTTTTTTTTTCCTGAAGAACAAAGTATATATGGACTAGAGGTAATCAAATACATTTTCTGTGATTATTCTTTTTTTGTTGTTGTTAAAAACAAATTGTCTGTGAGTTAACTATATATATAAATGATTGTATTGAGCTTACAACACAAGGTTTTAGTAACAGGGAGGAGCTACAGGGATAGTCTTGTGAGAAGAGTGCAGAAGCCGCCCCATGTTAAATAAGAGCCAGTTCCAGCCAGCTCCAAAAGCGACCTACGGCTGGCCAAAGCTTAGCCAATGAGCAACAGTGGCAAAACTAGTGTGGAATTGCATTTTAAAAAGGGAAAAACAACAACAACAACCAAACAAAAAGTACTACACAACCTGTTGTGCAACAGCAGCTGGGAGAGAGGAATGAGAAAATGGAAAATGCAGACTGAAACAACCCTGTGGGCATCAAGGTCAGTAAAGAAGGAGGGCAAAAAGTGCTCTAGGCACTGGAGCAGAAGTTTTGCCACAGTCCAGAGGCAGAACTACTGTAAAGCAGACTCTTCCTCTGCAACCCATTACACTCTGGAGCAGATCTCCAGACCATAGAGGAGCCCACAATGAAGCAGCTGGATATGGCCTGAAGTAGGTTGCAGCCCATAGAGAACCCCCGCTGGAGCAGACTCTGGGCCAGATCTGCAGCCTGTGGAGGGGAGCCTATGGTGGAGCAGGTGATCTGGTTGAAGCTGCTGCCCAAGGAGGATCTATTCTGTAGCAGTCTGTTCCTGTGGTATGGACCCATACTGGAAGAGTGCTTTAAGAGCTACTGCCTTTGGGAAACTCACGTAGGATCAGTTCAGGAAGGAGAGCATCCAGTGGGAGGGTTCCCATGCTTGAGCAGGGGAAAAATGAGGAGGGAGGAGTGGCAGAAACTAAGTGTTCTGTACTGACCATTCCCCATGCCCCTGAACCATTTGGGGGGAGGAGATGGAAAAGGGTGAATGGAGGGGAAGGTGTCTTTAGTTTACTTTTAGTTCTCATTGCTCTAATCTGTTATTAATAGGCAATACATTAAATTAATCTCCTTATCTGAGTCTGTTTTGCCCATGAAGGTAATTGTTCAATGATCTCCATGTCCTTATCTTAACCTTTAACTCTTTTTTATCATATTTTCTCTTCCTGTTCTTTTGAGGAGGGGAATGAGAAAGTGGTGTGGCAGTGCTTAGCTACCTACCATAGTTAAAACACCATGGTCATGAAAGAGCAGATGAGCACAGCGAAATCATAAATAAATGCCTTCTGAAAATTATTATGTATCTTTGGAGAGATGGGAATTGCTTGATTTTATTTATTATTTTTTTTTGGCTGTAATTTTTTTCGCAAATTAAAAAAAAATAAAATGGTTGCATTTATTGTGAATATTTCTTCAAAATATACTATAAAATATATCACATACCAGCAATTTTATGCCTTCAAGTGTAAAGGATTCACTGAGTGACATAGATTATTTTTTCAGTCACATAGTAAATACTACATTTCTTAAGGGTAGGCATCCCACTGTTAAAGTTCCATGTTTGTCTCTTTCTGTATCCCAGATGCTTTGTTACTTCTATATGTGAGATCAGATATAGCAATGAAGTATGTCTGTGAGAGGCAGAGCGTTATCAACAAAAAAAATCACATACATAGGTTAAAGATTTATAAATAAAATGGCACTCTGACACAATACCGAAGAAAGCAATAAATTTTGAAATTCCCCTCTCTGTGCCATGACATTATGAAATCAGAGTTTTATTTTTTTTCATTTAGATATATAGCATTTTCTTTTTTTTTTTTTTTTTTCTTTTTTTTTTACTATCAGTTTTATATCTTTGCCCCTGTGAGAATCCTGATGCACTGAGTGGAGATTTTAACACCTTTATTACCATAGTGTACAAGGAAAACATTGATGTAATTCTGTATTGTTAATCCTATATATTCTGAAAAATTCCTTTTAAAAGCTAAACTAATACCTTATATACGTTTTAAGGGTAATAATATGTTCTCATCTGTGCTTCTTCTGAAAAATTAAACCCTTTATGCTGAGATCTGTTTAATCCACTTTCAGACCTTAGTAACAATTTTTCTGTGTCCTCTGTCTTCTCAACATATTCCTCCTGTTCCTCTCTTTTACATTAACAGAATTAGTTTCTGTTCACCTGGGAAATTTAACTTGACATTTGTCACGTATATATCTACAGAATTATACAGGCACATATATATATTCATAAATATATGTATGTAGGAAAATATACATATATGCATATATATATACACAACCCCAAACATTTGCTATGTATATATATAAAGTTTATTTTGTGAATAAATTGAATAGTGTGATCTCTTTTCAGTAAAAGGATAGTTAACCTGATTTTTTTTGTTGTTGTTATAGTCAACAAGTTAAAGAATGTGGAATGATATAAAAGACTGAAATTATTGTGTTCTATATATCTTAATTCCTATATTAAATTAACTTTTTTTTTTTTTTTTTTTTTTTTTTTGCTCTCAACAACTGGGGGATTTGAGTCACTGTAGAAGGTTCCAATGATGAGAGTACAGGAGAGTGCTGCTGAAAACCACAACAGGGCTAAGATGCTCAAGAGCCAATAAAGACTTCTAGTCAGTATACAGGTTAGAGTAGAATTTAATGTATAAATAAGATTAAACAGAGTGTTAACCTAACCTCAGAGCAATAAAATTTAAGAATACAAAATTACTCAAAAATCTGAACGTTATGTATTATTAAACATAATGTCATTAAAATTAATATATATATATATATAAATAAATATACAACTAAACCCTATCTTAATTAAGGAGTAGGAAACAAAATTTTACCACAGACTTGGCTGAAAGAATCCTTTTATGTGTTTATTGCTGAATAGCTATTATGGATTCCTTAATTTACTAAGTACATAACTTTCAAGCCAGAAATTCTGTGGGTGTATAGACTGAAGCTCACAAGTGTTCACATGTGTTGTGAGATGTTAATCATCTACTTTCTGTCAATGTCTTTGTTGCCATCAGAATTTAGGTTTTCCTAAAAACTACAGAAGTACCTGTGATATTCCCAGCATTAACAAATAGTGACATCACAGTCATTATTGTGTCCATGCACAACAAATTGCATAGGAATCTAGCAATTAGAACATTTCCCCTAGGAATAGGTAACACCATTATCAGACTCGACATAAACTGTGGGTTATCCTGGATTAGGGAAGTCTCTACACTTTCTTTTGAACTGTGTGTTATGTGGGGAGATGGAAAGGTGACAGACAAACAAGATATGCATTATCTAATTCAGGTGAGCTATAGATCTGCAGAAGCACCTTCATCTCTGCAATTAACTTCTGGGGAACTTTGTTACCTACCTCAGAACAATGGACTATTTCCTCATTGGAATTTAAATTTTATATTTATATCATCATTTCAAATAAGGTCTTTAAATAAGTTGACTCTTTTAAAACATTGATCAATATTGCAAATATTAGCATTCATACTTTGTTTTGATAAATACCAGTTGGGTGGCATACGTTAACAATCTTTCTTTGTTGTCTGTACAAGGACTCCGTGATTTATCAAAATAGATACAGATTGATGGGGAAACAAAACAAACAAGAAAACAAGTAAACAAACAAACAAAAAAAAACACACTGAAATAAATATTTAACTTCTCATGGTCATCCTACCATAATTAAGTGTATCAGTGTTTTCAGGGAAACTATATAATAATAGAAACTTCAAAAATGGTGAGTTTCAGTGGAAGGAAATATACTACATATTAGTTTTCTTTCCTTAAAAAGATACTTCTAAGAGAAAGATGATTTTACATAGTGCCAGATCTCTCTGCTGCTGCCATTATCTATTTCTATTTCATGAAACAGAGCTTTCTCTCTCTTTTTTTTTTTTTTTTTTAAATAACATTTCTATAAAATGTTCCTGAAAGTACTAGATTTTCCAGGTTAGAAGCTTATGAAGCAATTTTATGAAACCAAAGTATCAATAACTATACACATGAATTTTTTCATTTAAAATATTCAAAATGTTTGAAGTCTATTTTTGCTTCCTTTTTGACTTCTCCATTGTGTTATAAGTTACTTTCTCACAGGGTCAAACTATATCAAGATTTTCAATTATGTGAGAAAGTTTTATTAATTGAATAATTAAGTAAGCAGACGCAAGCAAAACAGCTCTGGGTGGCCGGGGAGTCTCGGCTCCGCAAACGGCGCGCATGAAGTGACAAACTATTTCATGTTTATACAGCAGAACAATGAATATTCAATTAACGTCTATACATATTCATTACCTAAACCCGCCTATTCTCGCTTCGTATGCTAATTAGCTTATCAGTCCTTTACGCTTGCGCAGATTCTTCCAAGAATTGTGGGCAGGGGTCTTCGGGACGTGGGCAGTGGTCTTTGGGAGGAAGGCCGTAGGTCTTCCTCGCAGTGTATGTTTCATCTTTGGCCTGGAATGTAGTGATTTGGCAGGCTTGCAGTTTCTTTATCGGTCTGAGCTAATTTATGTCCTTGTTGTCCATCTGTTTTTTTTTCTGCCCGGGACGTGATGGTCTGGCAAGCCTCTGCAACCAGTCTCCACACATCCTTCGCCTCCTGGCGCCCCCCAACAGCACATCCTTCAGACTCAGACAACCTCCTCCCCAGCCAACAGATAACCTTGAGTATGTATTCTATTCCAATCTCAGTATGCAGACAACAATTCATTCTACTGTCTAATTAACTAAGCATTTTTCATTTAACTATTTGCTTGCTTGTTTCAGAGTCCCAGTTATATAGTCTCGTAGTTCCGGGTATTCTGATAGGTTTGGGTATTATTCTGTGGTGAATTTGTTTCAGCATGAGATCACAAGGTCTCTGTACAAATCAGGAATTTTACTTAACCCTGTGATATCACAGTCTGTTTGCTTAACCGCATGTCTCAACCTTTATTATTATGAAACTTCACCCTTCAGAAATATTCCCTTACTTTATATAATGAACAAATATTCACAATTTATTACACATTGTACATTTTAATAGCATATTTCACCATTCATTCGTAATACATTTTATCCAGAATTTTTCCTTCTCTACTGAACGTTATCAAACGTAAATTTAAATGTTTTTCTTATTTTTATCTCCCACTGAATGCAATAGTGAGGTTTTGAATATCATTAGTGATTGAATGAGACCCCACTGATGATCAGAAAACAAGATAAAAAAGTATAATGTTCAAGTTTATGCATTACTGCCAGAGGCTTCTGTTTCTGTGTGTGGTGTAAGACTTTTCATACCACATCCCACTCAACTCCCCTCCCTTCCTCCCCCCTCTTTTTTTTTTTAAAAAAAAAAAAAAAAAAAAGTATTTCAGCTGTATGCCCTTGCTACAAAGAAGACCGACCCTATACTGGCACTAGGAAGAGCATAGTCACCAGTTGAGGGTCATTTACCTCTACTCAGGACTAGCAGGACCTCGTCCTGGGGACTGTGTCCAGTGATAGGCTTCCCAGTATGAAAGAGACATGGATGTACTGAAGACAGTCCAGAAGAAGGTCACCAAGATAGTTAGGGGGCTGAAGCACATAAGATAGCACATAAAGAGGAGAGGATAAAAGAACTGGGGATGTTCAGCCTGAGAATGAGAAGGTTATGAGGAGATTTTATCATTCTGTGCCACTACCTAATCAGAACATGAAAAGAACTTGGGAGTCAGACTCTTCTTGGATGTGCAGAGTTGAGGACAAGAGCTGACAAACACAAGAAATAAAGGAAAATCAGATTCAATAAAAGAAAAAAAAAAATCAAATAAGGGTGATCAAACACACTCAAGGACTTGTTAGGTTTTCTAATGTTAGACAATAAAAATGTTATTTGCAGAGTCCAAGACATTGTAAATAGACTGTTAATAGACTGTTGTTTTGGTTCTTTTTATTATTATTATATTTATTATTATTATTATTATTATTATTTATTTTTTTTTTTTTAATGTTACATGATAATCTAGGTCATCTCCCTTGTTCAAATCTACACCATTCTTTATACCTAACTTCTCTGGTGAGGTTGCTATCAGGTTTTAAATTTGTTTAATATTGAAGACTCCTCCTTGGTTGTTTTAATTTTTAACAATTCTTCTGATATCATCTAATTGCAAAGTTATGGAGCTGTCTGTACCCAAGTCTATGTGTCAGTCAGACACTCATAGAATCATAGACTGGCTCAGGTTGGAAGGGACCTTAAAGATCATTTAGTTCCAATCCCATTGCCTATAGCAGGGATGCCACCCACTAGATCAGATTGCCCAGGGCCTCATCTAACCTGATCTTAAACACCTCCAGGGATGGGGCATCCACATCTCTCTAAACAACCTGTACCAGTGCCTTAACACCCTCCGAGTGAAGAATTTCCTTCTAATCTAAATCTCCCCTCTTTTAGTTTAAAACTGTTCTCCCTTGTTCTGCCATTATCTGCTTGAGCAAAAAGTCCCCACCTCTTTTATAAGACCCCTTTAAGTACTGAAAGGCTGTGATGAGGTCACCCCAGAGCCTTCTCTTTTTTAGGCTGAACAGCCCCAACTCTCTCAGCCTTTCTTCATAGGAGAGGTGCTCCAGCCCCTTGATCATCTTTGTGGTTCTTCTCCGAACCCACTCTAACAGCTCCACATCCTTCTTGTGCTGGGGGCTCCAGACCTGGAGACAGTACTCCAAGTGGGGACTCAGAAGGGCAGAGTAGAGGGGGACAATCACCTCCCTTAACCTGCTGGCCACTCCTCTTTTAATGCAGCCCAAGATACAGCTGGCCTTCTGGGCAGCAAGCATGCACTACCAACTCATGTCAAGCTTTTCCTTCACCAGAACCCCCAAGTCCTTCTCTGCAGGCCTGCTCTCAATGAGTTCTTCTCCCAGTCTGTTCTCTTGTCTGGGATTGCCCAAACCAAAGTGCAGCACCTTGCACTTTGCCTTGTTGAACCTCATTCAGTTCATATGGACCCAGTTCTCAAGCTTGTCCAGGTCCCTTTGAATGACACCTCCTTCTTCATTATCAATTGCAGCACTCAGCTTGGTGTTATCTGCAAACTTGTTGAAAATGCACTCAATCCCACTGTGTATGTCATTGATAAAGATATTAAACAGTATAGATATTAAGATATTAAACAGGAAATATATTTCATTTTGTTGAAAAACTGTCATAGTTGCTGGATTAGGTTTCCATTTTAGGGTTTTAACACATTCTGGAGCTGAAGAACAAATTAGTCAACAAAGGATACTATAAGACAAGAAAAAAAGTTTTCTGAGCAAGAAAAGAATGAAAGAAGAAAAAAAAAAAAAAAAAAAAAGGAAAAATATAAATAAATCTGCCTACTAAATACTAAAGGTAACCTTACTGACATCTGTAATATTGATCACGCAGGAAAAGTAAATTAATTTTGACCTACTATTATAGTGACGTTTCATACTGTACATTAGTGCTGATTACTAAACTGCAAATACTTTAGAACCTCCAGTGATTTATTTTTCTTAAAGGAACAGCATGGAGATTAAAGCAGGCAGAAAAAGAGAAAATACACTTGTGTATTGCTCCATTTCTATCTTCTACTTGCTTTTAAATTTTTGGTTGATTAATTTATCTAGATTTCTTTATGCCTTACTCCATTAAAAGCATGTTCCTTTAAGAACTATCAGTTATTTCCACATCATGTAGATTTGTTGTATAGTGAAGAAAATGTAGAAAGCTTTGACTTCCCCACCAATCAACAGGACAAGGACATAACTGTCAACTGATTTCACATTAGTTGGCCATGCTAATGCATCACTTCAAACACTACTTCCATGTTATTAGAAGTAGCACAGTTCTTGCATTTATCATAACTATGGGAAGCACTGTTTGGTTTTGTGCATACCTTTCCTCTGTCTAGAATGACACAGCTTCTGACAAAGCAATGTGAAGAAGTTTAGTTAATGTAAACACAGCAAAGAAGTCTGAAACACCTGCTGTTATCTTGGCTGATAAATCATTTGTATTCCCAATATCTTAATCATTTGAATTTTATATTAATTTGATAGCACCACAGAATACCTGCTATGTATTTTTCTAGATGTGTTTTTTCAGTTGTTAGAGCAAAAGTATTTATTCTGTATGCTAGATAAACCAGATCAACTATATTTAGCAGAACATTCATATTTGTTGTTTATATGTTTATCTTACCCTTATTTTTTTTTTGCTTCATATGAAGTGTATTCATATACACAGCATGAGAGAAGGAATTAAGGATAAAATTTAAAAACACTTAAAGAAACTGTTGTGAAAAGTTGAGTTTAAGATTAACATCACTGGAAAAGTAAATTTATGGAGCATGACTCAGTAGACAGAAAAGTGATAATGGATAAAACAAAGCTATGATGAATAGCTTTACTGGTAAGACCATAAAGCAAGAATTCAGTGAGGTAGAAAATATGAGTCAGAGGTTTGTGGAGCAAATTAATGAGTAACGAAGATGATCCTAACGCCAGGTTGGATAGGGCTTTGTGAAACCTGGTCTACAGGAAGTTGACATTATTCCGGGGGGGGCGGGGATTAGATGATCTTTAAGTTCCCTTCCAACCCAAACCGTTCTACGATTCTGTGAAACAAACTTTGTCTGTGGCACTAATTAATGAGCTATCAAGACACTGTAGGCCTGTAGGCAAACTGGGATAAGGATGCAGTCACGAGCATCCTGGATTTTGGAGGGGATCCATGGGACTGTGCCAGTTGGTGATGCAATGTTCATGGGAATGGGGAACAGGGAGGAAAAAAGAGAGGAATTGACATGGGCTGGTTGCATGTATAATAAGGCCAATTTTACACTTCTCTGACTGAGCCCTATACCAGTTCACAGCAGTATGACCTATTTTATTATTAAATCCTCTAAATATGTATGATACTGATAGTGTAATACTGATACTCTTATATGTACTGTAGGGACCCAGTGACAGCTAGTGGGGGGACTAACATGAGTGAACCAGATGCCAGACTAAGATGGCCCTTGGCCTGTGGTGCCCACTGCAGGAGCTAGTCGGGTCTCCATGCCAGCTCTTAGAATGGGTAGGGATCTTTAACCTCCAGCCACTGGGGCAGGAACAGCATGTGTTCCAAAATCAGAAGCTGGGGGGAACAGCACAAGTGAGGTGAACATGGGTTCTGCAACAAGTAGCTCCACACAAGTGGGGCTACAGGTCTCAGCCTGTGTTTCTCTTGCCAGCTGCTGCAGGTCAAGTGTCTGTATCTTTTCCAAATTGTGGGGAGGTGGCCATACATGTATATTTACTGGCAAACTTTAAGCTGGGCTGCCCGGTGAGTAGCCGGGGCCTTGTGTCCAAGATGGAGTATCGAATAGGTGCGGGGGGGTCTATGCTGGTACACCGAGAGGGAATTGAAAATGTGGTCTGCATGAGGGATCAATGTGCGAGCATTTGCAGCAAAATTCAAACTGGACCAGCCAATGAGTAGGGGAAGAGTATGGTGGGTGAAGAGGGCTGAGATCTGGGCAGGGGTTCCAGTCAGTCAGAGGGGCCGTATGAATGGTCAGGGGATCCACAAATTTGCTCGTGCTGGTGAACCCAGGATGTGTGTGTACCTGCACCAGGGAACAGCTGTCTCCAACAGCCTGAAAGGAGGAGGGGACTGGGCTGTCTGTGATGGTGTTTTTTATATGAGTCAGGTGTGTTGGTACTGCAGGAGACAGTGCTTAGTCTGTAGCAATCTATGTGATCAGTTGCGTCAGGATCTTGTGTTTGTGTGTGTGTCTGGGACGTGAACAATTTTGGTACTGCTTGAAGCTGTGTAGGGAAAAGTCCCAGTGCACCAGGCTAGAATCCAGGCCTGGCACCAGGGAGTCCTGGGTCAAAGCCGCAGCCTCCACCTCCTCCTTAAGTACCTTTAGATGTAGAGCTTAGGGATATGGTTTAGTGGAAGATTTGTTAGTGTTAGGTTAGAGGTTGGACTCAGTGATCTTGTAGGTCTCTTCCAACCTAGACTTTTCTGTGATTCTGTGATACCTTAAGAAGAAGTAGTTAAGGAAGTGCTACAAACATAAATTAATTTAGGAAACCATTATAGTGTAGAATGATCCATCAAAGCATAGAATGAGAATTTCTGGAGAATATCAATATACCATGAACCTTACAAAACAGAGCCAGGGAGACACCAGGTACCCTAGATGTATGTACACAGGTCACAGCTTATTGATGAATTTGGAATGCAACCTTGAGAAGAATCCTGAGTTTGGAACATGATCAAAGCAGGGATAAAAAATATGATGTTTGTGTGACTAAAAATTGCTAATGAAGCTATTCCTTATTCTGACAGGAAGTTATTCCCTGCAGAAAGCTATATCATGTTGGAAGAAACTATGCATCTTGAAAAGCAGGAAGCTTCTGATTTAAAATATATGCCAGCCATTGCACAGAGGTTCCTGGAGTTTTGTTTGCATTTCACATGCAAAGTCCAGAATAATACCTACAAATTTCACAGTCACCTTACTTCTGAAATGGCAGAATTGAAAACTCTCCCATTCTCTGTTGATTCCTCTGTAGGTATTATTTTATATCAATAAAGGAAATTATACTTCTGTTGCTTGCATATAATTTATTATTTTAATGCTTGTGTTTGGTTAGTACACAACGTTAGGTATTTGTTTCTAGTTTGAATAGGAAATTTAAACTGTGCAGGACCTTGCAGGTAATCTAACTATACAGTGATCTTTGGACTGGCCTAGTAAGGAGTATAGAAGAATCACATGGTCCAGTGAAATTCAAGATTTCTGTTTTGGAAAGATATAGGATAAAAATCAAACTATTTTTATTATTTACTCAAGTATTGCAGACAAGTTGACAAAAAGGCAAAGCGCAAAAAAGGATGCACTTAATGTTTTATTATTGTAGTCATGTGCTTTCTTTATTGTCAAAGAAAATTGACAGACTAAGCTATATATTCACTTTGTGCTGCCCTAGGACTTGAAAAGCAAACAGTTTTGTATGTTAGGAAATTAGTAATTGTTAATGGGATAACAAAAAAAAAAAAAAAAAAAAAAAACAACCTGTGTTTTATGTAGGATGTAAAAAAAATGCACAAATATTTGTCTGGAAAATAATATTTCCTTCTGTAGCTCTTAAAGCAATGTAACACAAATATGTGCGAGAATTTAAAGGGCATTTAAAACAAACAAAAACAACAATACAAATGTAATTAAAAGTGGAAAAAAAAATAAATGTCATTTTAAAGATTTAAAATAATTTAAAAGCTTCAAAAAAGCTTTAGACCTAATAGAGTCAATCAAATGTGAACAATTAATCTGAAAGTGAAAGTTGATATTTAGTGAAATTAAAAAAAAAAATAAAAAAAAAATCTGTGAATGCAAGATAACATAAGGTTTTTACCACCTATCTACACACATAAATAAAACTGACACATTGTTTACTTAACTTATATTTCTTCTATTTTTTAAGGAAATATAATCAAAATAATAGACCCAGCTCAAGCAACAGACTAAAAAGATGTCATAAATAAATTTCAAAAATCAGTGTCTCAGTTCATTCTGGAAGATTTTTTCTATTTACAGTTATACATTGGCCTGTTGCGTACAGACCTAATTTCACCAAGTCAAATTCTACCAAGTCAAAGAATGCAGTTAAAAAATCAGAATTACATTTGGTGAGGGAATAAAAATTCAGGTATTAGAACAGGAGGCATCAGAGCAGGAGTTAACATGGAGTTGTGGAATGGATTATAGCTTAAAATTAAATCAGTTAGAAATACTTTTTATTTATTTATTTATCTATCTATTTATCCATCTATTTATTTATTTGGAAGTCCTTACATAAGGAAGAAAGTGCAGATTCTAGAGGTGTTTTAGAACAGCAGTCAGATTTGTTATGCTCTTAGTCAGGGACACTACCGAAGAGACATAGCAGTTTCAATTATAGTGACTAAAGAGTTTAGTCAGTCTAAAGTAGTATGACTTGTATGCAGCATGATTAAGAAGCTCACTGTGGAGCTTGAAGATGTTGAAAAGATGACTGGGTATTGATTTCACATGAGTACTACACCCAAGACCTAGTTCTTCTTTCCTTGTGTCACTGAATCAAACAAATGCCCTCAACAATGTTGTGCCAAGCTCTTATTACTTACTGCCTTTACTCATGCCAGATTCTTTCATCCACCACAAGATGCCTGCGTTGGTACATGAAACATGAGATGAGGTCAAGTGCAGAGGATCTTGAAGTTCAGTAGTGTAGACCTACCTAATCTAGGCAAAGTAAAGAAGAAAAAATTCTTAAGGTATTCATTTGCTTTCACAGGATGAATCAAGTTTTTTGTACTTTATTGTACATCCACTCTGTTCATTCACTCAATGTTATGTAATTCTTGTGCAGTCACTGCCATATGAAAGTGAACAACTGTCATCAAATATAATAGTGCTGCTTTTATGTTTATAGTAACATAAGTTGTAACAAAAAGTGTTACAACTACTTAGTGCTGATATATATTCTCAGACACCCCTGAAGACTTTTATGTTAGAGAGATTGCATGTCTAGTAAAACCAAGACGTAGTGAATATAAAAATGCCATCCAGTCCTATAAACCAGGTTTTCCATTTGCAGTACATTTTGCAGATATGTCTCACGCAATTACTTCTAAAAACCTTCATTGTTTTGTATGGGTTTGTCAGGTTTTAAGGGAAAAAATAATGGACAAACTTTCCTTCTATATTTGAAAATCTGATTTCCAAAGGAATGAACATCTAGCAAGCCTCTGAATCTCCGAATGAGTTATGCAAAATTTTTATCCTTTCTGCTGAGCTTACTGAATGACATACAATATTACAAGTATCTCAGTTATTATTCTGGCAGATATTTCAACTAAGCATAAAGCTGAGCAGGATCAAATGTAATTCTCAATGTAAATTAAAAATCCTTCATAATAAACATCACAAAGACCAAACTAATAAAAAAGATGCACATCTTTGTTCAATTAGGTATATGATTTCTAGGGTGGGGGTAGCTGGTTATCTGGTATGCTACTGTGTCATAGAGCTGTTATTCGGTCTAAGGATAAGGAGCATTGCTAAAGCAGAACCTTTGAAAACATACACTTAGTACAGGCTAAGTTGTAATTACTGGAAGAACATGCTAAATAACTAGAGTCCTTCCATGTGCTTCCATTTACTTCCCAGTATAATAGTCTGTATGCAGTCAAGCATACAGTTGTTAAAACCATAAGTGGCTGAAACTACATTAACTTTTCACTTTCAGGGACCAACAGAACTCTTCCCAGCAAGCACTTCCTAGTGTGTTAGCTAGCTTCCCCATGGATTTTCAGAATCACTAGCACTCAAATCATATTTGACTTGGGTATTTATTTTCTGAGAGGAACACTACATTTTGCAATATGGTCAGTAGAAACAAAACATGATATATTAAAGCTAAAAAGGAAATCGCAATATAAATGTATAGAGAATGGATTTGTTTAGGTCAGAAGATACAGAATATTGATGATGATTTCATGATTTAACTGAATATCCACATTTGCAATGTCTTTTATCAAATTCAAGTTCTATGTTTTACTTCATCTAAGCCAATAATAATATACTTCATAGAGTCATAGAATTATAGAATATCCCATGTTGGAAGGGACTTGTAAGGATCATCAAGTCCAACTCCTGGCACCGCACAGGTCTACCCAAAAGTTTAGACCATGTGACTAAGTGCGCAGTCCAAACTCTTCTTAAATTCAGACAGGCTTGGTGCAGTGACTACTTCCCTGGGGAGTCTGTTCCAGTGTGCAACCACCCTCTCTGTGAAGAACCTCCTCCTGATGTCTAGTCTAAATTTATCCTGCCTCAGCTTCACCCCGTTCCTGCGGGTTCTAACACTGCTGATTACGGAGAATAGGTCACCTGCCTCTCCACTCCACCTCGCAAGGAAGTTGTAGACCGTGATGAGGTCTCCCCTCAGCCTCCTCTTCTCCAGGCTGAACAGGCCCAGTGACCTCAGCCACTCCACATATGTTTTCCTCTCCAGGCCCTTCACCATCTTCGTCACCCTCCTCTGGACACTTTCCAACAGTTTAATGTCCTTTTTGTACTGTGGTGCCCAGAATTGCACACAGTACTCAAGGTGAGGTGCACCAGCACAGAGTAGAGTGGGACAATCACTTCCCTTGATCGACTAGCAATGCTATGCTTGATGCACCCCAGGATACAGTTGGCCCTCCTGGCTGCCAGGGCACACTGCTGGCTCATATTCAACTTGCTGTCGACCATGACCCCCAGATCCCTCTCTGTGGGGCTGCTTTCCAGCGTCTCGTCGCCCAGTCTGTATGTACAGCCAGGGTTGCCCCGTCCCAGGGGCAGGACCCAGCACTTGCTTTTGTTAAACTTCATGTGGTTGGTGACTGACCAGCTCTCCAATCTGTCCAGATCTCTCTGCAAGGCCTTTCCACCCTCATCCGAGTCCCCAACTCCTCCAAGTTTGGTGTCATCAGTAAATTTGCTCAAAACACCTTCTAGTCCTACATCCAAATCATTAATAGAAACATTGAAGAGCACTGGCCCTAAAATGGAGCCTTGAGGGACCCCACTAGTGACCATGTGACAGCCAGATGTGGCCCCATTTACCACAACCCTTTGAGCCCTGCCCGTCAGCCAATTGCTCACCCATCGCATTATGTTTTTGTTAAGCTGTATGCTAGACATTTTGTCCAATTAGGATCCTATGGGAAACTGTGTCAAAAACCTTGCTGAAGTCCAAAAAGATCACATCAGCTGTTTTCCCCTGGTCGACTACACAGGTGATCTTATTGTAAAAGGAAATCAAATTTGTTAGGCAGGACCTACCCCTCATGAACTGGGACCAATGACTGCATTGTCCCCCAGGTGTGCTTCAATAACTTCAAGGATCATCTTCTCCATAATTTTACCAGGCACTGACGTGAGACTGACAGGCCTGTAATTGCTAGCGTCTTCTTTCTTACCCTTCTTGAAAATTGGCACAACATTTGCCAGCTTCCAGTCTACCGGGTCTTCTCCAGATTCCCAAGATCGTTGAAAAATAATTGAGAGAGGTCTCACGATGACGTCAGCCAGCTCTTTAAGCATCGCGGGATGAATCCCATCCGGACCCATGGACTTGTATGGATCCAGGTGGAGCAGCAAATCCTGCACATGTTCAGGGTCGGTTGGGAGTTTGTCATTTCCACCATCATGGTCCTCCAGCTCAGGGCACCCTGGGTCCCGAAGCCCATCATCAGTGTTGGAGAGAGGTGAAGAAGGCATTAAATGTCTCTGCTTTGCCTACGTCATAGTCTGTGAGGAGACCTTCCCCATCAAGTAGCAGATATTTATAAATCTTTCTAAAATTTTAAAGGTTAAAGTGGCACAAACAAGATTCCTTTACAATTAGTAAAAAAATATATTCTTTTTATTATTATTATTATTTAATAGTTTCTGATTTGTTATTTTGTAGGAAAAAAAAAAAAGTAGACGGACATAGGCTAGAAGGTATATATAGTTCATTACATCTTCAAAGGAATTAATTAAGTAAAGGAAGATGCTAAGTCAGAGGAGATTTTAAGAAAATGTTTTAAAATGACCATGATTTTTTTTTAATTATTATTGTTTATGAAATATGTCACTCATTATCACAAGTTCAAACAAAGAGAATTTAATATTATCTCCTAAAGGTGTTTTCATTGACATGACTGACAGTGAGAAAATCAGCAAACTTGGTTCTACAATCAGGATGTTGTGCT
This sequence comes from Nettapus auritus, assembly GCA_011076525.1. Taxonomy (NCBI): domain Eukaryota; kingdom Metazoa; phylum Chordata; class Aves; order Anseriformes; family Anatidae; genus Nettapus; species Nettapus auritus. Next base: position 154,948,153 of record CM021765.1, read on the forward strand.
AGAACTATATTTAGAACAGCACTAACGAGACAGAATATTTACATAGCTAGCAGGTGTATGCATTGGAGACCATGGAGTCTTACCTGTAATCAGCTGTGAATTAATTTCAATTCTTCTAGCTCTACAGAAACTCAGTACTCAGGAGAACATCTAGATTTAAATATAAACTTAATCGAGGGATTGAGAGTACTAAAAGAAAAGGGCTCACCTGGGGGGAGAGGGGGGGGAAGAGTTGCTATGAAAAAAGGCAACTATTTGAAATTGTGTGTAGGTGGGGAAAGGAGAAAATTTAAGATAACTATAATTTGTGGTTGCTTATAGCTGAACAAATAGGGTAAGACTTATAAATATGTTAGGGTCAGAAATGAAGTGCAGGAGACCTAGAAATCTAAAATGATGGAGATGTTGGCATGTGGGAAAAAAGAAACCTGAATATGATGCTGAAAAACGAAAATGATTTGAGGTAGAAAGTGACTTATTGAGTTGAAAGGAAGTGAGAGGAGGAGGAAATTTGGCTATGAAATTTAGACAGATTGAAGAAGTGGAAAGTAAGGTGTGAAGAGTAAAGAGAGGCAGCACTTGCCTTTGCAAGATGTTGAGTGATAACCTCCCATTAAATAAAATTTTAGTTGTAAAAGAAAAAAAAATATATATATATATTTAGTGATGTGATGGAAAAGAGAGGGATATCATCCTATTGGTTCCACCACAACTTATTTAGATGAAAGAAATTAAGACTATGATTATACAGTCACACTAGCTGAGATTTTAAAAAGAGTATAGCCTAAAATTAGACACCAGTTTTACAAACTAAGATCTACAGACAAAATTTAGTCAAAATTAATGCAGTGGAACTTCTAAGTTTGTATCATCCTTGAGAACGTGAAGCAAGAGCATCTTAGACAGTACTTAGTCATTAGTCCTGAGAGTATTAGTCTTTTCATATAAACAGTAAATTTCTGGAATACCTGCTACCTGAGTTACTACCCTGACATTTGTCCCACTTAAAGGTCAGAATCCTTTCTCATTCATAAAAGGATGGAAGGTCTCATATGGGTTACGATAGCCTGAAGTCCATGACTACTGTAATCCCTGTGGTGCTAGTGCTATTATCTAAAAGTCTTTTGCTTTATCTTAAGAATAGCTTGATTATTCTTTACATGTGATGGCCCAGAAGGTGTGAAATAAAATGCAAAATTTCATTGATCAGAACAGATTAGAGAAGATTGAAAGACTCTGTACAAAGCAACCTATAATACAAACTAAAGATACAAAAAAAAAAAAAAAAAAAAAAAAAAGTACTGGAGACTATGTTTTGTCCTTTATGCAGCAGGTGAGATAAAAATATTTTGCCAACATTGTAAATCAAAGGGACATAATGATAATAGAAACTTGGTTTTATTTCTGGTTGCTTTGTTTCATTTGTTTCTTCTGCGAGCTCCATAGTGACCTCCAAGAGAAACTTTCATTGTTTCTATGTATCACTGTAGAGATGAAATTTTCCCCTTTCCAAACAAGACTATGGAATTTTGTTTGTTTTTTGATTTGTTTGTGGAAAATCTACATTAAACAGACAGCTTTGTATTTTGGCCATATAGGCTTAATTCAATGGGATTACTGTAAAAGCTGTTTGTTACCTTACATTTACTATATCCTCATATTATCTCCCATGTTTTGATTAAAATACACAATAATAAGTAGGACCATGTTTTGAACAGAGATGTGGTTTTGAAGATTGAATTTTCCCTCAGATCTGCAGTGTCCTGTACAACAACTTTAAGATTGTCCCTTTTAAGCTCTTCCTAGATTCTATCTAATTAAATATCAATAGTATAGATGTAAATGGAAAAGGGAGAGATATACAGTCACTGGATTGGAGTCCATGTATGTTAAATTTTGTGTAGTCTTAAAACTTGCATTAAAATAAGTTGGTTGATTGTGTCAGATTGCCAACAGAGTCTGAGCCATAAAATGTTATGGTCAGACATAAACAACCTGGTTACCATGATGATTAGAATTGCTCAGAACTGACCTCCTAAATTTTGTCTCAAGAACTGATGATCTCGTGGAGCATTTATCAGATCACGGCTTGTTCATAGATTATTTGCTATTAATTTGTGGAAACCTGTCTGGTCCAGTGGTAAGGGTTTCTTCATTGTATACAGATGCAATTGAGAAATCAATAAAATTGTTCTGCAGCTTATTTTTCTGCATAAAGAGCCATTATTGTCGTCATGCCTATGTTGCATGAATGACAGAAAAAGCAACATTATCTCTTTTGCAATATGGTATGTAGTACCAGCCAAAAAAGAAAGCTGTCATAGTTGATGCACACAAATCTAACTCTTTTAAAATAAAATAACGTATTAAACACTTCCTTGGATCCCAGAGTCCAGGATGTAGAATAAAAGGTAAGTAAGTAGCATGTAAGAATGTAAGAGATCAAGACATCCTACTTTCACAACAGAAAAAAAAAAAAAAAAAAAAAAAAAAAAAAAAAAAAAAGCTCTGAATCTGAATTTTACATTTTTATCAGGGAGCAGGATTTTTTTGTTTTGTTTTGTTTGTTTGTTTGTTTTTTGTTTGCAATAACAGGTTAGCACATTTATCATTTTCACTTCCAGTAAAAATTAGACTCTCAGATCAATTAACAAAAATGACCTAGGAAAGAAGGCATTTGGTAGTCATTTTTTCATTCATAATTTTTTAAGTATTTCATGTAAAACTTGAAATACTTAAGCAGGGACTGTGGGTCTTCTTTATCCCTCTTTATTGAGGTGTTTTAAAACACTCCAACGGAGGCTACCTTCCCTGTTTTTTTGAATTTCTGTAAATCTTGTTCCCTGGTTTCTGGAATTTCTTGTCCTTCCCATAGACTCTTTATGGATCTACCTGTATAAATCCAGTGTGTTTTCAATGTATACAACATGATTTCAACAGACAGTGCAGACAACATAGGCACATCTGGGCACATCTGGGCACATATATTTGATAGACTTTCTGCATATGAAAAGCTGCAGCTAGTCTGTCTGTGTGCAATAGAACCAGCCTATCCCATCTGTGTCAGAGCCAGTGAATATAAAATGACTGTTCAGTCAGTCTATATATACTTTTCTGAAGTTTCAAATAAATAAATAAATAAATAAATAAAACAGTATATTGGCTTCCAAAAGAATACTTTATCTGTATTAAAGCACCTAAAAAGGTTTTCTTCATTTATTTATTATTATTATTATTTATATTTCCACCAGCACTCTAGCTCCAGCTGCTAAAATGTTTTACTTGTCAAAGGTCTTATATTTAAGGTTTGGACAGTTTTCCTTAATTGTTTGGGGCAGTTTTTATTCTTGATACTAGAGCACACTATTTTAACATAACATATAAAACATATAAGTTTTAAAATCTTTTTTTTTTTTTTTTTTTTTTTTTTCTCTTTCATGCATTATAAGAAGTCTGCATATCAAGGAAGAACAGTGATGAAAACTATCAGCATACTGCTTTACCTCATCTATACTAATTCTAATATTTTCAAACATTTTTCTTAGTTTCTAAAAAAAAAATAAAAATAAAAAGATTAAAAAAATGAAAATAACATAAAGCATATTTATCTATAACAGTATTTCTTTTATTCTGAAGTGCAAGAGAGCCTATAAATATATTTTCTCTTTTTTCCATAAGCTAACCACACAGCAAGAAAATGAATGCCAATTCAGTCTTTTTAAACTATGTTAATGATGTGTATTTTTTTGTATTTTTTGATATTAAATATGATAACTCATATACTGGAAGCTAACATATAAAATATACTAGCCACTGACTGGAAGAAAAACAAACAAACAAACAAAACCACAAAACTTCAGCAACATCAAAGACAAGTGTAATTTTTTTTGCCTATTTTGTTTAATCTAAAATGAATGTCAGGGCAACCTGAAAGTGCATAAATAGTGCGGCGCTCCCTAGGGACTGCTTTTATAGTGCCAGGGGGTGGGTGGGCTGCTGTCACCCTTGGCTCTGCCCTCAGCACGTCAGCGCCCGCGGCGGCAGAAGCATAGCTCCTGTCTGCTCGGGGAGGGGGGCGGGGGAGGGGGGTGAGGGGGCGGAGGTGCGGCTCTGACCAAGCGGCTCTGTGCCGCGTTACTGGGGGGGGGGGGGAGGAATGAGGGTTGGGGGTTGGCTTCGTTCGTCTCCCTGCCAGGAGCCCTCGCTTCAGCCGATCCCCGCAGCCGATCCGCGCGAGGTCCTCGTTAAAGTGGCCAATGGGAAATGTAGATAAAATAAAATAAAATAAAATAACGTAACATAAAATAACATAAAATAGCATATATTGAATGTAGGGGTGCTTACATGACCCATCTTTGGAAAACATCCTGGATAAGAACAACTATTATAGGAATGTGAGTGTGACCTGTGTGTGGAAATGGAGCACCCAAAACTGTCTGAGAGGGCTTGCGCCTGAATGGATCATGTTAAAGAGAAGAGAGCAAACATCAACAGCATGAAGTGGTAGCTAGGGAACTTCAAAGAGACATTTAGGACAAAGGATTTAGCCTGAGGAAGCATTGGTATTTATGACATCAAGGAGAGATTGGGAGAGAAAGCAGCAGCCATGACAAGGGGGTGTACTTGCCAACCTCTGCCCTGTCCAAGCTGGTCAGTGCAGTCTCCCCATGGGGTCTCAGGAGCAGCCTGCACCCAGCAGTGGTCTTACCTTGTGGAGGTAACACACAGAGACCTCAGGGTGGGGCACACCTCCCAGGGCAACCTCCTCAATAGCAAGTTTGTTAGTTACCAAGAGCAGTAGGGGAGCACACAGAGCTGGGCAGTCACATCTCTTGCAGCACAGAATCTCCTGTGTTTCAGTTTGTTGCCTATTCGACTCTTGCCCTGTCACTTTCTCTTCTGTAGGCTAAGGGCTCCTCTGAGTCCTAAGGTCAGTGGCTTCAAAGTGTGGGTGGTGATGGGATGTTACATTCTTTTGTCTGGAATCCTTCCGCAGGAGGAATATGATGCTAGTATCAATAATTTATTTTTCCCTCTCTAGAATCCACTTAAGGCCATTGTGATGTTTGCTAACATGTTTTGCACATTTGGTCTTTCTTCATTGGTCCACAACTACATTTTATAGCTAAATTTACTATAGCTGGTGTGTTTTATAGATGCCTGATACTGTTTTTTGGTTTCTTTTGTCACCCAGGAAAATCAGTTTTGTTCAGCTTCTGTATTTCCTTAGCTGACCACACTAGTTGCTTATAACCAGAGAGTCTCTATTGCTAAGCTGGGTTCTCCTATGCCAAGTCCTTCCTATCTCACCAATTCTGAAGGCCTCCGCTGTCATCCTAGGTCTGTATTTCTCCATCCTACATCTATTAGGATTCGATTTGTATTAGAATTGCAAATATATAATTCTGCATAGATAACTGTTTCTCTGTTTTCTATGGCTTTACTTTATAATGATATGAAGACTAAATTAGCTATAACCACATGATTGGAAGAAATAATGTTGTAACAACTAACCAAATAAAATAAAGCTTCAGGCAGAACAATAAAAGTTAAAATGGAGCAGGTATGACAAGCCTCAATGCTGAAGCCTTGCACACTCAGTTCAAAGCCTGTAATCTGTTACTAGCTGATGGACACAGCTTCTATTTTCCCATTTTCAGGTTCAGCCAGTAGTGAATCTTAGCACATATTCCAGAGACACACACATGGACACACAGGATGCATATAAAAAACACTGATATGGCTAGTCACACAGACTGCCACAGATGAGATACTGCCTTCAACTGCACCCAAAACACCCACACACAGGACTCATAAATCACAAGCAGAGACAGCAGAGTCCTCTTACAAAATCATCAAGTCCTAATCCTGGCTCCACACAAGACCAGCCAAAAATCAACTCATATTTCTGAGAACATCTGGAAAAATCTATTAAACCGGAAGTATTGTTGCTGTGACCACTTGTCTGGGGAGCCTTCTCCAGTGCTTGACCACCTTATTAGTGACCAACCTTTTCCTAATATCCAGCCTGAACCTCCCTTGGCATAGTTCCATGCCATTCCCTTGGGTCCTGTCTCTGATCACCAGAGAGATCAGCACCTTCCCCTCTGCTCCCCCTCATGAGGGGGCTGTAGACTACAATGAGGACACCCCTTCTCTATGCTGAACAACCCAAGTGACCTCAGACACTCCTCATACTTCTTCCCCTCTAGACTCTCTACCATCTTTGTAGCCCTCCTTTGGACTTTCTAATAGTTTCATGTCCTTCTTAAGCTGTGGTGCTGCAAACTGTTTACAGTACTTTAGATGAGATCGGGCAGTGCAGAGTAGAGTGGGAAATTCTGTCTAAAATTAGTAGTATGACAATAGTCAGCTTTGTGCCTCAGATGTAGAAACATCAGTGTAGGCTACAAACTGCATTTCAACTTTGTAACTTTCTCCCTGACTCAGTGTTGTTCTTTCAGGTATTCGCTGGATGTGAGCGAGCTCTTCTAGAACTGTAGTTTGTGTCACTGTCTTGATTGGATGATACCTAGTCATTATATGAAAAATAAATAAATAAATAAATAAAAAATAGTGTCTCCAGTGGATCTATACTATTATTCATGACTGTTCAATATACATCATAATTCCACTCAGTCGTTTTATCATCCTTTACAGGATACATGTTCTAGAAAACACCTTAGTGCACACACACATACACACAGAGAGAGAATTTTCAATTAATTGCTTAATAATTAAGCTCATAGTTTGATTTGTTCTTATAAATCAGATATGCCCATGTTTAAAGAAGTAGACAGCTGTCCCTACTCAGCTCTGTAATTAACTCTTAAAAACAAACAAAACAAAAACAAAGAAACAAAAAAGCGTACCAGCTGGGAATGTAGGTAACTGAGAGGTGATGATGGTAATACTCCCAACATAAAAGCATACGGACTGTGATGTCAAGAGCTTGAGCTCCCTCTTAAACCAACTTTTTATTCTAAGCAAAACTGTATCTTCATAGCCTAGATAAGCATTTATAATTCTTTACTGATTAGTCGCAGTGTCCACAGAAGGATAAGTTCTGCTATTGCAGGTAATTTGTTGCTACTTAAATGCTTTACCTTCACTAGCGAATAATTATTACCTCCTACATATTTGAACCTGCCTCCCTCTGACCTGCCTAGCTGGGTGTTGCAATGAGGGCTGGTACTCTTGGTGTTGCCAGGGTTGCTTCTTGCAGGGTTGCTTCTGCCTTCTTCTGCGATACAAAGAGCTACTGTTTCTCACACACTGAGGGTAGGGAACAATAGCAGTGATCATCAACAAAGCCATGCTGTTTTGTTTCTGCTTTTGATAATTGCAAAACTATTGCTGGTAAATAGACCAAACATTATTGATCCTTGCTGCTTGACAAATTTGTTTGGTAGAGATAACATGGAAGTGTCCTATATTTTCTTATACTTAAAAGCTAAGCTTATAATAGAAGATTAATGACTTCTTGGCTCTTATTTTTGTTTATGTTACAGAAATAACAAGAAACACTTTTTTTTTTTTTTTTTTTTTTTTTTTTTTACATTCATTTAATTTAAAATATTGTTTTATAAAATTTTGATGCATTAAAATATTATTTTGGTTAGAAAGTAGAGGTCTTTTTATGTTATACATGTGCCTCAATAAAGATCCAGGTTGGTGTTTGTTGAAGGAGCTGGAGCACATGTCCTATGAAAACATCTTGGGAGAGTTGGGACTGTTTAGTCTGGAGGAGTCTCAGGGGAGATTTTTATAAATGTGCATGGGAAGTGACAAAGAGGATAGAGAAAGACTCTTTTCAGTGGTGCCCAGAGACAGGACAAAAAGCAATAGAAACAAACTGGAACACAAGGCATTCCATCTAAACAGAAGGAAGTACTTTGCTGTGCAGGAACACTGGAATGGTTTGCCCAGAGATCCTGCAGAGTCTCATTCCTTGGAGATCTTCTAAAGCCATCCAGGCATGCTCCAGAGCAACATGTCCCTGCCTGAGCAGGGGATTTGCACCAGATCACCTCTAAAGGTCCCTTCCAACTTTATCCATTCTATGATTCTGTAATTCTGTGAACGCAGAGACCTCACTTCTTTACAAATGCTCTCAAGTTTGGTGGTTTGGTGCAGCACAGTTTGCAAATACTTTTCTTTTTGTTTTCTCTCCCTCTTTTTTTTTTTTTTCTCTCTCTCTTTTTTTTTTTTTTTTTTTTTTTTTTTTTTTTTTTTTCTGCATCATACTCCTTTGCCTCCATAAGTAGTGTGGTGATCATACAAGACAATGAATGGCAAACCTCTAAGGTCATTTATTTGAAACTTCCTCCTTCATTTTGAATCAAAAGATAACAAACTGATGTCTAAAACAGACAGCTCATTGCATGCCCTTAGAGTACACAGTTATTGTAGGTTTGTTGATATGACACGCTGCATTTCAATTGTTATCCATGTTTTTCTCACCACGTCTACTTGTTTGTCAAACACAAGATTATTAGGAAGATAATGTTAATGAGCAAAAAAATACTGTCTCTTGCTAAAATGATAATTTAAGTATGTCTTTTGCACTTGTGGTGCTTTTACCGTGCTAGACAGCTGAACACCACAACTGCTCTCTCACTCCCCCTCCTCAGATGAGGAGGGGAAGAAGTAACGGAAAGAACAAGTCACGGGTTGAGATAAGGATAATTTAATTAAATGGAAAAATATATATATATTAAGGAAATATTATTAATTAACAATTCAACTAAAGGGAAAAAAGGGAAAAAAGGAAAAAGGGAAAGGGGAAAGGGAGCGGGGAAGGAAACAGCAAAACAAAACAAGTAAAGGCTACATGGAAGTGCAGAGGAAAGAAATTATTCTCTACTTCCCGCAAATGAGCGATGCCTGACCACGTCCTTGAAGCAGGGCCTCAACGCACATAGCCGGTGTTCGCAAGGAGGACAGGCGTTTTTGCAACGAAAGCCCACCCCTTCCCTCTTCCTCCTTCTTCCACCTTTTATTGCTGAGTGTGACACCATATGGTATGGAATATCTCTTTGGTTGGTTTAGGTCAGTTGCCCTGGTGATGTTTCTTTCTCACTTTTTTGCCCACCCCCCAGGAGGGTTAGAGAAAGTCCTGATACTGTGCCAGCACTTCTCAGCAGCAGACACAACACTGGTGTGATACCACTGCTGTTCTAGCTACAAGTGCAGAGCGTGGCACTGTATGGGCTGCTGCAGGGAAAGTTAACATCCCAGCCAGACCCAGTACAACTTCCACCCCTTATTCCATAACATTTGTGTCATTCTCAAATCCCCCATACTTTGGCATATTCTCATCACCATTGTTCCTTGTTCTGTAACAAATTGATAGGTAAATACATCTTTACATTCTATAGGTCTTTCTTGGAAAATGTCCATAAGAACTGTTGATGATTTAGTCTTCATCTGCTGAAGTGTTCCCTCAGGGCAGGTGGAGTTGGATGCCTGGACGCCAGCACCAGCTTAGCTCAGGACCTTGTTGCACTTGCCCAGTTCCTTGCAAAGTTGACCTGTCGTTGATCTTGCAGTATCTTCCTACAACATATAACTTAGATTACAGATCAGTTTTCTCCCAAAGTTAGATCTCCTTGGGGCACACACCTGATATCCCCATCCTTCTTCATTACCCACCAGGTATACCCCGGTCCTTGGGCAAAGACAATCCCACGAATGGGTTTGCCTTTTCCCGAGACATGAGTAACCCACACCGCCTTCCCCATCCACTTTCCTACATGCATTACGGGGACTTTAGCTCCCTTCACCGTGTGTAGGGGTTTTGTTTCGGCAGGACCAGCACGGCTGTCAGACCCCCTGTTATTAACTAGCCAAGTGGCTTCTGGTAGATTTACGTTCCATTGTTTCCATGTCCCAGCACCCAATGCTGTTAACATAGTCTTTAACCGTCCATTGTACCTTTCAACCTTCCCAGAGGCTTGTGGGTGATAAGGGATGTGATACACCCACTCAATACCATGTCTTTTGGCCCAGGAGGTGACAAGATTGTTTCGGAAATGACTTCCATTGTCAGTCTCAATTCTCTCTGGGGTACCATGACGCCACAGCACTTGGCTTTCCAGGCCCAAGATAGTGTTTTGGGCCGTGGCATGGTTTACAGTGTATGTTTCCAGCCACCCAGTAGTTGCTTCTACCATGGTGAGTATGTACCGTTTGCCTTGGTGGGTTTGTGGGAGTGGTCCGATATAGTCAATTTGCCAGGCCTCACCATATCGAAACCCTAGCCACCTCCCCCTGTTCCAGGGGGATTTTACTTTCATGGCTCTCTTTATTGCAGCACAGATCTCACACTCATGGGTAACCCGTGTGATGGCCTCAATGGTCAGGTCTACCTCTCGATCACAAGCCCATCTGTATATGGCATCCCTCCCCAGATGTTCTGATGTTTCATGGGCCCATCAAGCTACAGATAGCTCGCCCTTATGTCCCCAGTCCAGGTCCACCTGAGCCACTTCAATTTTTGAAGCTCGATCCACCTCTTTGTTGTTCTGATTTTCTTCAGTAGCGCGGCTCTTTGGCATATGGGCATCTACATGGCGTACTTTTACATTCAGGTTTTCTACCCGGGCAGCAATATCTTGCCACAGAGTAGCAGCCCAGATAGGTTTACCTCTGCACTGCCAGTTGTTCTGTTTCCAGTGCTGCAGCCACCCCCACAGAGCATTTGCCACCATCCATGAGTCAGTGTAGAGATACAGTACTGGCCGTTTTTCTCTTTCGGCACTCTTCAAGGCTAGTTGTATGGCTTTTAGTTCTGCATACTGACTTGACTCGCCTTCCCCTTCCATGGCCTCCACAACTCGTCGTGTGGGACTCCACACAGCAGCTTTCCATTTCCGATGGCTCCCTACCACACGGCAGGATCCGTCAGTGAACAACACATATTGCTTTCTGTCTTCTGGCAACTCATTATATGGTGGTGCCTCTTCAGCACGGGTTACCTCTTCTGTCGGCACTCCGAAATCTCTGCCTTCTGGCCAGTCCATGATCTCTTCCAGGATTCCTGGGCAATTAGGTTTTCCCATTCGAGCCCGCTGTGTGATTAATGCTATCCAGTTACTCCACGTAGCATCAGTCGCATGATGTGTAGTGGGGATTTTCCCTTTGAATATTCAGTGTAACACAAGTAGCCGTGGTGCCAAGAGGAGCTGTGCTTTTGAACCTACAACTTCTGAAGCAGCTCGAACACCCTCACATGCCATTAGTATCTCTTTTTTCAGTTGGGGTGTAATTGGCTTCTGATCCTCGATAGCCCCGGCTCCAGAAACCCAGAGGTCGACCTCGAGTTTCTCCTGGGGTCTTCTGCCAGAGGCTGCAGGTGAGGCCATGCTCCCCAGCTGCAGTGTAAAGTATGTTTTGTACAGCTGGTCCGGTACGGACAGGCCCAAGGGCTACTGCACGAGCTATTTCTTGTTTGAGTTGTTCAAAGGCCTGTTGTTGCTCGGGGCCCCACTCGAAAGAGTCCCCCTCACTCGAAAGAGTGACTCAAAAGAGTTCCTCTTTCGAGTCACTCGATATAGAGGACTCACAAGCTGACTATAGCCTGGAACATGCATTCTCCAGAATCCCACAAGGCCGAGGAAAGCTTGTGTTTCTTTTTTGCTAGTTGGCGGAGACATTGCCGTTATTTTGTTGATCACATCCATTGGAATATGGTGACATCCATCCTGCCATTTAACCCCCAGGAACTGAATTTCCTGTGCAGGCCCCTTGACCTTCATCTGTTTAATGGCAAAACCAGCTTTCAGGAGAATTTGGATTACCTTTTTCCCTTTCTCAAAGACTTCCTCTGCTGTGTCACCCCACACGAGGATGCCATCAATGTACTGCAGGTGTTCAGGAGCTCCCCCTTGTTCCAGTGCAGACTGGATCAGTCCATGGCAAATGGTAGGGCTGTGTTTCCACCCCTGGGGCAGTCGATTCCAGGTGTATTGGATGCCCCTCCAAGTGAAGGCAAACTGCGGCCTGCATGCTGTTGCCAAAGGGATGGAGAAAAATGCATTAGTGATATCAATTGTGGCATACCACTTGGCTGCCTTTGACTCTAGTTCATACTGAAGTTCTAGCATGTCCGGCACTGCAGTGCTCAGTGGTGGCGCCACTTCATTCAGGCCACGATAGTCCACTGTTAGTCTCCACTCACCATTAGACTTTCACACTGGCCATATGGGACTGTTAAAAGGTGAGCGAGTCTTGCTGATCACTCCTTGACTTTCCAGCTGATGAACCAGCTCATGGATGGGAATCAGTGAGTCTCGGTTTGTGCGATATTGCCGTCAGTGCACCGTTGTGGTAGCAATTGGTACCTGCTGTTCTTCAACTTTCAGCAATCCTACAAGGGAAGGGTCTTTTGAAAGGCCAGGCAGGGTAGACAGCTGCCTAATCTTCTCTGTGCTGAAAGCAGCTATGCCAAAAGCCCACCGGTACCCTTTTGGATCCTTGAAGTACCCTCTCTTGAGGTAGTCTATGCCAAGGATGCATGGAGCCTCTGGGCCAGTCACAATGGGATGCTTTTGCCTCTCATTCCCAGTTAGACTCACTTCAGCTTCCAATACAGTTAGCTGTTGGGATCCTCCTGTCACTCCAGAGGTACAGATGGGTTCTGTCCCTTGGTAGCCTGACGGCATTAAGGTACATTGTGCGCCAGTGTCCACTAGGGATTTGTATTCTTGTGGCTCCAATGTGCCAGGCCATAGGATCCACACAGTCCAATAAATCCGGTTATTCCTCTCCTCTACCTGGCCAGAGGCAGGGCCCCTCTAGTCCTGTTTGGAGTGTCTGCCACTTAATGCTTGCACATGAGAAGCAGACGTCCCTTCATCAGGGTCAAAAATAACATCAGCTCTTCTACTGCCTCTGGAGAATGGCCCAACAGAACCTGGAGAAGCATTTTTCTTAGGAGTCCCTCTTCTTGCTGCTGTCTTTCCTTTCAGTTCACGTACCCGAACAGCTAGGGCTGAAGTAGGTACACCATCCCACTTCCTCATATCTTCCCCGTGGTCATGCAGATAAAACCACAACATGCCACGTGGTGTGCGTCTTGGGTACTCTCTCTCTTGAGCAGGGAAATACTGCTTCTTAGTGGCTGAGATATCACTCTGTCTGGACGAGGAGGGATATGCTCATTCTGCAAGGTGGTCAAATCTTCCTGACAGTTTCTCCACAATTGAGACACAGACTTGTACTCGAGCAGAGAGATTGTCTTCATATTTCTTAAGTTGGCAGGACACATTATACACTGTTGGTCCCATCCCAACTAAACATTGCCAGCGTACTGGCATGTGATGATGGTGCACTCCGCACCAATTTACGCCACACGGATGTTGTACACTGGACTTCATCGGGATCTTTAGGTATCTGGGCATTGTCCAAATCACTATAAATCATCTCCAGCACAGCTAATTCCCTCAGTTGCTGGAGACCTTTATCCACAGTGGTCCACTTGTCGACTTGATATACAATGTCTTCCTTATGGATATACAATGTCTTCCTTCCTTCTTTCACGGCTGCCAGGAGTTGCCTCCAGAGGCTGAGAACCTGTGTCCCTCTTCCAATTCCTTTGTCAATTACCATTTCTCTAGAGAGGGATCCCAGCTGCTTGGCTTCACTGCCTTCTAATTGTTGGCTACTGGCCCCAGTGTCCCAGCATCGAAGCAGCCAGGTGAGGATGTGTTCACCTGGGTGTCGACCATAATCCTTTTGTATTTCTCACAACTCACTCAGGGATAGGGATCGAGTGGTTTCTGATTCATTTATGATTTCCATCTCTTCTTCCTGCTGTTCTTGTGATGGCCCTGCTTTAGAGGTGCCTGCCTTTTCCCCTTCTCCCTCCTTCTTAGGAGAGGCTTCTTACCTTACTAAGCGAGCTGACTTCCGTTTCCATTGTTTTGACTTGACTACAGGGGGCGACTGATACCATAGTCGGTTGGTCCTCTGGGTCAGCCACAGCGCGTGTTATCTGGTCATCACATTCAGAGACTTCCTCCCTCTCTTCAAAGTGCTGGATGATGTTAAACAGTGTTTGATAGGAGTAAGCCAGGACCCAGCACAATGCTGCAAGCTCTCATTCTCCAGCATTGTCAGGGTCAGGGCATATGACTCTCAAACATTTTATCAGGTTTTTAGGATTTTGCACTTGTTCAGGCGTGAAGTTCAAAACTACTGGGGGAGACACCCGTGACAGGTACCTGCCTATATCCTCCCACACACCTAGCCACTCGCCATAAGACTGTTTCGGGACAGATTGCCAGGTAAGCTTTCTAAACAATCGGCTAATCTTAGAGAGAAGAGAAGCCCCGTTATGCAGAATTAGAAATAGCAATATATGGGTTACACATGAATATTCAAAATACTCAAAAACTGTTGTAATTAGCCCACTGTGAAAGAAGGAGATTGTACCATTCTTGATATCATTCATAAACTGACTTCCAGATGAGGAAAAGAGGGCAGTGTAATTCTGAATATTCTCTAAAAGATAGTTTCCATGAGACCCAAATGATAACAGGGCAAAGCCTGAATGCCAGATTAAACTCAAGGCCAGTGCTTTGCAGCACAGTGAGTTTAAAAAAACGAACACAGATTGTAGCACATTCTCGGATCGAATACAGAGGAGAAAAGAGAATATGACACGGATTGCATGACATGCGATTAAACCAACCAATATTAACAGGACACTGAACATGGTGACTAGCAAGTAAGTGTGTTAGTTGTAGAATTTTAATCAATTTTATTGTTACCTCAACCCTTCGAGCCCCACGTTGGGCGCCAAAACGGAGTGTGGTGGTTTTACCGTGCTAGGCAGCTGAACACCACAACCGCTCTCTCACTCCCCCTCCTCAGATGAGGAGGGGAAGAAGTAAAGGAAAGAACAACTCATGGGTTGAGATGAGGATAATTTCATTAAAGGGAAATATATATATATATTAAGGAAATATTATTAATTAACAATTCAACTAAAGGGAAAAAGGGGAAGGGGAAAGGGAGGGGGAAAGGAAACAACAAAACAAAACAAGTAAAGGCTATATGGAAGTGCAGAGGAAAGAAATGATTCTCTACTTCCCACAAATAAGTGATGCCTGACCACGTCCTTGAAGCAGGGCCTCAACGCAAGCAGCTGATGTTCGCGAGGAGGACAGGCATTTTCGCAACGAAAGCCCACCCCTCCCCTCGTCTTCCCTTTTTCCACCTTTTATTGCTGGGTGTGACATCATATGGTATGGAATATCTCTTTGGTTGGTTTAGGTCAGCTGCCCTGGTGGTGTTTCTTTCTCACTTTTTTGCCCACCCCCCAGGAGGGTTAGAGAAAGTCCTGATGCTATGCTAGCACTTCTCAGCATCAGACACAACACCGGTGTGATAACACTGCTGTTCTAGCTACAAGTGCAGAGCGTGGCACTGTATGGGCTGCTGCAGGGAAAGTTAACATCCCAGCCAGACCCAGTACACCATACCTCTTTGGAATTTACTGGCGAAGGAGTGGAAAAAAAAATCTGAAAAATAAAATAAAATGAAATAAAGTAAAATCAAATCAAATCAAATAATTAAATTAAATTAAATTAAAGAAACGTCTTAGAATTAATTTATGCAAGCTATTTTTCTATTTGAGCAATCCAATTAATTGCCTGAAGAAGTTAGTTCAAGACCATTAAATTTTCTAGTTCTATTCATTTAGCAAAAATAGGCTTTTATTCTCATAGTAGGCTTTTATTTTATCTATTATTTATTTATTTTTTTCTGAATCATATCAGAGTATTTTACTGTAATTCAAAGAACTCGAGTTGATGACATTTACTAATATTGTTATCATGAACACGTAGTTGCCATGACCGTTTTCTTCAGCGTAAACTCTGTAGAATGATCTCATTCTATAATAGAATTCAGTATAAGCCTGACCTGCTATAAATGCCCAGAGGGAGCACTTTTTAGGTATATTATGATCTCATACTGCAGCATTTTTTATTTTTTATTTTTGAAATCTAATGGTTCTAACAGTAACAGACTATTAGACAATTCCTTAGAAAAATCATTATGTAGGCAATACTGAATAGTGCCCACTGATTAGGAAGAATACAAATAATTTCAGAAATATGAGGCAAAAATCCATCCCGTATGAATGCTAAAGGAAATACTCAAATAAATTGTTAGTTCAGGTAAGGTCCTGAAAAAAGTGATTAGCAGTGTAAGTATCTGATTCAATTGCAGTCCTTTTATCTTATAAAAATAGATACAGATGTAATGCATATTGTTGCAGGGAATTAATCTACTGGAAAATGAATGGAAAGAAGAATATGCTGTGTGCTCCTCTCAGTGCTCCTTTTGTGACAACCTGTGTCTCTATAGCACATATATCTCCATGCTAAACTACTTGTTAAATGTTTTCAAATTAAAATTCATAGTGTCATTCCCATGTAACACCTTGCAAACTTTATCATTATTCTGTTTTATTTTCTGTAGATGTACATAATAAAGTACCCACAAACCATATAATCTTTAACAATGTCTCTTGCATTGGAAAATGTGATTTTATTTCATTTTACTTTTTGGTCTTTTTCCAATTCTATCAACGTAAAAAGTTGTTACTATGTATTTGTTAAAAAGTTATTACAAAAGGAATAATCTATAAGACACCCTTTTCGTTAAAACCAACACAATGTATGTCTGTGGAGAAGTAAAACTGCAGGAATACCTGATATTAATTTCTAATCTTCTTCCTCTAAAGTTTTGACTATTGAAAGTTTATTTGTAAAATTAAATAAGATAGTTTTGGATTTATCTTATACATATTATATTGAAAATATATTGCTATCATCAGCTGCCATGTTTTATAATCAGCTGCCGTGTTTTATGTTGAAATTCATCTTTACATTGCCAGTGAATTCTTATTAAAAATTTGTTAACACGGTGTTGTGGTTTAACACAGCAGAGCTAAAAAACACAAAACTGTTCACTCACTTCACTCCCCAGTGGGATAGGTGGGTGTGGGGATGGATTAAAGAGTACAAGAATTTGTGGGTTGAGATAAGGATAGTTTAATAAGAAAGAAACTAACCAAACAGAAACAAAACCAAATATACAGTAACAACAGCAATAAGCAAAGCAAGGAAAGCAGTGCAGTTGCTCACCACCAGGCAACTGATGCCCAAACAGTCCCCAAGCAATGGCAGCTCCCTGGCCAGCTCCCCTCAGTTTTATTGCTCAGCATGATGTCACATGGTATGGAATATTGCTTTAGACACTTTGGGTCAGCTGACTTTGTTCTGTTCCATTTCAGTTTCTGCATCCCCAGCCTCCTCATGAGTAGGGTATTATGAAAAGCTGAAAAGTCCTTGACTCAGTCTAAGTACTGCTCAGCAAAAGCCAAAACATCAGTGTGTTACCAATATTATTCTCATTAAAAACAAACAAACAAACAAACAAACAAAAAGGAAATTAACTTTATCTCAAGTGAAACCAGAACAGATGGACCTTTTTATTTTTATTTTTTTAATTATTATCACTATTATTTATTGTCATTATTTTTATTATTATTATCACCTAACTTTCAGATCATAAATGAGTTGCTTATATTGGGAATCTAGTTTAGGCTGAGAAATGGGCATAGGAACATTCTGAGAGATGGTAGAGGTACATTCAGAAAATTAGTAATTATCTCTTTCCATTTACTCCATAGTGAGTTTATGGCCACTACATTCTTAGTTCAAATGTCCTATATAAGCACTAAATTTTGGATGAAACAAATTCAAGCCAGTTTAACAGACTGCAGGAAAAATAAGACCAATTGCATTCCTTTGAAAGTAAGGTTTTATTCTGTGTGTGGTGGTTTTACCTTGCTAGGCAGCTGAACTCTACAACAACTGCTCTATCACTCTCCCTCCTCAGAAGAGGAGGGGAAGAAGAAAAGGAAAGAAACAACTCACAGGTTGAGATAAGGATAATTTAATTAAAGGAAAAAGCCATGTGGAAGTGCAAAAGAAAGAAATTACTCTCTACTTCACACCAACAAGCGATGCTTAAACACATCCTTGAAGCAGGGCCTCAACGCATATAACCATTGTTCAGGAGGACTATTGTTTTCACAGTGAGAGCTTCTCTCTTCTTTTTTCCACCTTTTATTGCCAAGTGTGACATCATATGCAATATGATATGGAATATCCCTTTGGTTGGTTTAGGTCAGCTGGTGCCCTGGTGAAGTTCCTTCCTTGCCTCTTGCTGACCCCTAGCCTACTGGCTCTGGGGGGTCAGAGGGAGTCCTGATGCTGTGCCAGTATTGCTCAACAGTAGACACAACTCTGGTGTGATACAGGTGCTGTTCTAGCTACAAGTACAGAGCACAACCCTGTATGGGCTGCTGCAGGGGATGTTAACTTCATCCCAGCTAGACCTAGTACACCATGACAGCAAGGATTGGAGATTTTAGTAAGTACATTATTTTAAATTTTATTTTGACTATAAAACTAATTTTATTATTCTTATTTTCTAAGATTGAAAATATTTTATGTGTCTTTTTTAGAGGACTTCAGTACTAGATTAAATACTTGATTAGCATTCAGCATTAGCATTCAGCTGTAGAAGACCATCTTCTCTTAGGAGGAAAACATACTCTTAAGACTTGAATTACATCACCTAAAATACTATGCTGCATCCTCACCAACAGGACCATCAAGCATGTTTGCAGGGCATTTCATATATCATTGAAATGATCCTGTACATAAAATAGTTTTTACCCATTTAGGCAACAGAAAAAAATCTTGCTTTAAACATCAAGAGAAGAAAAACAAACACACAAAAAAGCCATTTATTTAATATTAGACAACATCAGAAAAAAAAATTGTACTTAGTGAGTTGATATGTTTTATGAAGCTTACACTGTAGAAGTTGCATTATCCATTAGCCAGCAACTAAATTGGAGAAGTAACATTAATAGAAACCACAGACTGGTGAGGAACACATCCTGAGTGACCTCCTGTTTATTCAAGTGCACTTTGAGTTGAGTAAAAGCCTTTCCATTACTTGTACAGTGCTACAAGGCTTGATGGAATAAGGTTATATTCTCAATATGACAGGGTATTGATTTGATGTTATTTATATCAGTGTTTTAGAAACATGTTTTTTTAGCAGTGTGAACTTCTTTTTTTTTTCTTTTTTATAATTTTCACTGTATATGTATATAAGCACATGTACAATACATAAAGAGTTAGTGTTGATTTCCTCTGTTGTGCCTGATCTCTAAAAACTGTAGCTACATGCTAGAGCTGCCTATTACTGAAGCTACTCCTTTATTCAAGTAGAAGTTTGTACTTTGTGATTTAAGATTGAGACTTAAGATTCTCATTGAAAACTTCACTGAAGGACAATGAAAAAGGTCACTAAGTATTTTCTCATTTTTAAGGTTTTGATTCCAGAAAGCTTTCTAAAAATATAACTCTGACTCAGTGAAGGCTTTCACTTGAAAATAATAGATTTTTTTTTCCAGTCTTAGTTGGATCTCAGAGACTCTTAGATAAGATAGGTATATCATGTGGAAAGAAGGTTAGCTGAAGAGGCGGCATAACTTATTCCACTTTTCTAACTTACTACAAGTAATTTAAAACAAAAATACATGTCCCAAGTCCAAAGCAAAAGACTCACTGCAGTAAAATTGAAATTAAAATTAAAAATCTCCCTAAAAGTAATGTTAAAAATCTTGTTAGTCAATATAAGTAACATTTTTTTTATTTTATTTTATTTTTTTTCACCAACGGGGTGGTCAAATACTGAAACATTATGAACAGAATATTCAGATTATGTTCCAGAACATAATCTCTGATGTATGTAAGCAACCCAATGTAGTTGACCCTGCTTTGAGCAGGGAGGACAAAATGATCAACAGATTTTCTTAGCACCTTCAGTGTTGTTTTTTGTTTGTTTGTTTGTTTGAAGTGTTTCCACTGGGGAAATCAGTATCTGAAGTACCTGAATTAAATAATTAAAAAAAAAAATAATAAAAACTTATAACAATGGTTGTAGCACCTACTTATATACATCTTTTATTTTTTATTATTCCACAGTAGTAATGATAAAAATTTTGCTTACTTCTCTGGAACTCAGAAGTAACTTTTTTGTTATTATTTTAGAAATTAGCAGGACCAGTTGAAGAGGCCAGAACAAACAGAACCAAAAGTGGGGATAAGCTAGATAATTGTATATACAACTGCCCTATAGTAACTGTTTCTTCTAGGTTGATTGTGTTTTTGTTTGTTCGTTTGTTTGTTTCAAACAAATAAGAACTTTGTTTTAAAGTCGAAATATTTCTTTAAAAATATTTACTGGGACATTTTTAACAACTTTGAAGTGAGCATTGAAATTTGATTTTTGTCCTTACAGAAGATCTTTAAATTAGAGGTTCATGGAGAGTCTATACATTTCATATTATGTTGTTATTTTTTCCCAATAGAAACATCTTAACAAAAAAAAAAAAAAAAAAGTCTTAAAATCAATCTTATGTATAAATAACTAATCTTGTATGAAATAACTAATATTAGTTATTAAAAAAATAAAAATAAAGTGATGCCATTACACAATCTTTCACTACATTAAACTGCTATCATTCTTCTGCATTTGCAGTTGTTTTCCAAAAACTTGCTACATATCAGCATTTAGGGTCTCCATAACAGTCCACCAATTCAATAATGAAATGAATGGACACAAATAAAATAATGTGATTGACTTATGAGGTTTTCTAACCTATGTAAGTAACTAGCATAAACACATGGAAATACATGAAGGTAACTGCACACATGTCTTTCTTGCTCTCTCTTTCTATTCTTTTCTTGAACTATCTCTGTTTTTTCAATCTTTCATTATTTATTTGTTTATTTTCTGTAGTTTAGACAACTTCACATTTATTTATTTAAGAAGCTTTCAGGTGGTATTTAATATCAATTTTAACATTGTTTTCTCTCTCTCTCTCTCTTTTTTTTTTTTTTTTTTTTTTTTTTTAAAGAGCTGTCTACTCTACTAATACTCACAAAGATGTTATCCAAAGACTTCATTGTTCAGATTTAATTGGGATTAATGATTTTTGAGATAAAGGACTAAACAGCTTATGTAATCAGTTTTCAAAAAAGAGGTGTATACATAGTAAGAAATACGCTAAAAGCTTTCAGTGGAGTTTGGTTTGAAGACTCTGGAATTGAAATCCATAGAAGAATGCTGAAGAAAGAACAAATGGCTTTTTGCATTGTCCTTCTTGTCCATAGCTAAAAACAGGAGTCTACATGTTGTTTGACTTTGAGATCTAGTTATATTGAAAACAAACAAATGGCAACAAGAACAAAAAACAACATCAAGAACATCAAAATACGGCCTGAGAAAGAGCTCCTCTCTGCAAAAAACAATGGCTAAAAATCAGACTTTAATAATAAGGCTAGGAGTCTTTTCATTGCCTTTCTTGCAAGCCATTGAATAATAGCTGAGCTATTGCACAGCCCAGCACTGCCAGCAGCTCCATCAGTTGTGATCCCCCAGCATGGTAAATGAACATCCATGACCATTCTTTCTCCTGATTGTTTCCTTGACAACTCTAAAAATTTGTCACTGCCATGAAAGCATAATAACCACATTAGAGTCTCTATATGTATCTTTCTTTTAAATTATTTTCAGTCTTTAAAGTTTTTGACCAGACATTGAGAAGATTAAAAATAAAAATATTTACTTAAAAATATTTAGAGGAGATATTTTTATTGCTTTGACATAAGCACTGAAATTCAAATATTCAGTGGAAAGCTTGAGTATGTAAATGAAGTATTTCCTATTAATTTGTCTAACAAGTTACTGAACTGCTGCTATTCATGCCTGGTTTAGATAAATAATCTTATATCAGAGCTCATCCTCTGATCCTTTATAAAATGCTATCGTTGCTATGGACTATGGTTTTTTCTCTCTCTCTCTCTTTTTTTTTTTTTTTTTTTTTTTTTTTTTTTTTTTTTTTCCCTAGAACAATTCTCTTTTAGTCAAACTTTTGTGTAGCCACAGAGAAAGAAACAGGAAAATCATATCACAAAATATAGGAAGAATTTTTGGAAGCATGTGAAAGTAAAAAGCCTAGTAAGAAACAATCAGACAGTTCAAGGAAAAAAAAAATATATATATATATGTATATATATCTTGACTGACAAGACAATAAGCTGCACAAATTGAAGATAAAAGTTTCCTTCTCTGAAACATACAGATGAAAAATAAATTTGGCACAGGTTTTTCTGATACATCTTTCTGTGGTTTAACATAGTACTGTCCTGGGTCTGTCCCCTCCCAGCTCTTGCTGCACCCCCAGCTTGCCCACTGGCAGGACAGAGTGAAGAGCTGAAAAG
The DNA here is from genome assembly GCA_011076525.1 of Nettapus auritus. Lineage (NCBI taxonomy): Eukaryota > Metazoa > Chordata > Aves > Anseriformes > Anatidae > Nettapus > Nettapus auritus. Next base: position 154,970,538 of record CM021765.1, read on the forward strand.
TCCTTGGCTAGGTACAAGCACTGCTCTGCAACAACCAAAACATCGACATGTTATCAGCATTCTTCTCATCTTAATCCAAAACACAGCACTCTACCAGCTACTAGGAGGAAAATTAACCCTGTCCTAACTGAAACCAGGACAAGTACTTATTCACATACCTATAAAATACTGCACATAAAAATATTATACTGACATTAAAAATTTAAATATATTAAAACCTAATTAAAAATAGTTTTACACTATTCAGCATTTCCTCTCCTCATATACAAGTCATATGCAAATACTTATCAAAGTTTTCAGAATTTGTTTTCTTCCTCTTGTACAAACCAAATTCCCAAAGCATTTCTATATTTTATCTTTGCTTCTGACATATTTATGTTGCACAAGAAATGTTCAACAGCCTTCATTAACAACATTCAATAATCCTGGAACAGATTTAGAATATATATGCTAAATTAGATTAGTCCTGCTTTCATGCAATAGTATCTGTATGAATTTATACCTATTCATTTACAATATTATGAAGAAGACAACTTTAATGAAAAAAATGTTTTTAAAGTAAAAAAATGAATTCTTATGCAGAATCAGAGTTCATTCACTTTATTTTCTATAAATAAGGAAGCTGGAAATATTTATTTATTTACCAAAGAAAACCACAACATTTTAATTCAAATGTTTATATATACACTTAATTAAATCTCATTATTATGTCTTATTATTTTTATCATTTTTTATGTATCTCACATCTTTGAGTGAGATACTGTTTTGGGTCTGGCTGGGATGTTAACTTTCCCTGTAGCAGCCCATACAGTGCTGTGCTCTGCACTTGTAGCTAGAACAGCAGTGTTATCACACCGGTGTTGTGTCTGCTGCTGAGAAGTGCTGGCACAGTATCAGGACTTTCTCTAACCCTCCTGGGGGGTGGGCAAAAAAGTGAGAAAGAAACATCACCAGGGCAGCTGACCTAAACCAACCAAAGAGATATTCCATACCATATGATGTCACACCCAGCAATAAAAGGTGGAAAAAAGGAAGACGAGGGGAGGGGTGGGCTTTCGTTGCGAAAACGTCTGTCCTCCTCGCGAACATTGGCTGCTTGCGTTGAGGCCCTGCTTCAAGGACGTGGTCAGGCATCACTTATTTGTGGGAAGTAGAGAATAATTTATTTCCTCTGCACTTCCATATAGCCTTTACTTGTTTTGTTTTGTTGTTTCCTTTCCCACTCCCTTTCCCCTTCCCCTTTTTCCCTTTAGTTGAATTGTTAATTAATAATATTTCCTTAATATATATATATATTTCCCTTTAATGAAATTATCCTCATCTCAACCCGTGAGTTGTTCTTTCCTTTACTTCTTCCCCTCCTCATCTGAGGAGGGGGAGTGAGAGAGCAGTTGTGGTGTTCAGCTGCCCAGCATGGTAAAACCACCACAGATACACTCAAATATATGACATTACTTTAAACTTTCATTCTAGGAACTAAATTGAATAAAAAATAGTTATTGATTTCAGATCAGCCAAATAAGCTATCTGAAGATTGTTAGAAGATGTGTTAGAAGATACATATTGCCTCTAATATGTATACATTATGTGCTCAACAGACTACTAACTATGTACAAAAAAGAATTCTACATAATTTTATAATATGATTTACAGTGATTCTAAAAATAATAGGCAATGAGGAGATCTTGGATTCTGTGCTTTCGTCACAGGGAAATTACTAAATGCCATTCTAAGATCCTGAAATGCACTATAATTTCAAGAGAATTTTAATAATAATTTCAGGAGATAATTTCGGAAGATTGCTCAGGACCTCACTCGATGGATTTTGAAAATCTCCAAGGATGCAGTCACCCTTGGGATATTATTTTCTTTATTATTATTATTTTTAACTGGAAATTCCTGTATTTTAGTTTATGACCATCCCATCTTTTCAATTCCCAAGGCACCATTAAGAAGAATCTGGCTCCATCTTCTTTAATCTCCCCAATCAAGTATTAAGCGATTTTTATAAGATTCCTCAGAGCCTTCCGTTCACCAGACTAAACAATTCTAGCTCTCTCAGCTTCAGCATGTGTCAAATACTTCAGTCTCTGAGGTATATTCATGGCATTTTTCTAGATTTGCTCAAGTATATCCCTGTCCCTTGTAGTCGTGAGCCATGAATTCCAGTACTCGAAAATGTAATACTCAATAAATGGTCTCACCAATGATAAGTAGAGGGGAAGAAGAAACTGGTGGGTCCCCCAGCATATATTGTTGCGTGACATTATTCTTTCCCATGTGCAGGACTTTGTGTTTCCCTGGTCAAATTCTCCATGGTCAAATCCATGCATCTCCAATTTAGAGACAGGGATATCATTGAGGACAGCGTCAAACGCTTTGCACAAGTACCAGTAGATGATGTGATTTCCTCTTCCCCCATCCACCAGTACTGTAACTGCATCACAGATAACCACCAGGTTTTTCAGGCACAATCTGCCCTTAGTGAAGCCATAGTGGCTCACACAAAATCACCTCTTAATTTCCTTATGCCTTAGCATAGTTTTCCAGATTTTGCTGCATGATCTTGCCAGGCCCAGAGGTGAGACTGACTGTCCTGTAGTTTCCAGGGTCTTCCTTTTTTTTTTTTTTTTTTTTTTTTTTCCTTTTAAAAATATGGATTATATTTCCCCTCTTCCAGTCAGTGGGAACTTCATAGTGGGAATTTTGTGCAAGACAGTGTCAAAAGACTTACTAAACTTGAGATAAGCAACGTAACTTCTCTCCCCTCATCTATTGAGCTAGTCATTTCATTGGATAAGGCTATTAGAGGCAGATCAAGCAGGATTATTATTTTTTTTTCATAAATATGTGCTGACTATAAAAATAAATAGGCCAAAGTCTGCTGTCTTACGTCTAGGGTTGTAATCCTGATGATCCTGAATTCCATCACCTGCTTCATGGTCACTGCTGCCAAGAGTCTTCACATATCCCACTCCAGAACACCCCTGGATTTCTTGTACCTTGTTGCATTGCCCAGTGAAGAGGTGAGGGTGAAGTCCCCCAAGAGAATCAGAGACTGAAAATGTTTTTTTCCAGTTTTCTGAAGACAGCAGAAGTGTACATTATTTCTGATGAAAATACATCAATGAAAACAAACAAACAAACAAACAAACAAAAAAACTTGCAGGAAGAAACCACTCTTAATTTGTATTCCCAAGAAACACCTAAATACATGTTATGAAATTGCAGATGTCCTGGTTTAGTCAATTTGAAACATAGTTGCTTGGTTAAAGAGTTGAAAGGTTCTAAGAAATATAAAAAATATACTGTTTTTTTAATCATTATTTTAGACGTGAACATACATTTTCTTATCATGACCAACACCTTTTCTCCTCTCTCAGAACAAAGCAATCTAGTCATTTAGAGAAGAGTTGGTGTTGTGGCTTAACCCAGCAGGCAGCTAACCACCACATAGCTATTAGCTTACATCCTCCCATGATGGAATGAAGAGAAAATTGGTAAAAAAAAAAAAAAAAAAAAAAAAAAAAAAAAAAAATAAAAAAGTTTTTGGTTTGAGATGATGAAGACAGTTTAATAAGACAGAAAAAAAAATAAAAATAAAAATAAAAACAAAAGCAATAATAATAGCAATAATGATGATGATAATAATGATAAAAATTTGTACGATAATAATAATTTGTACAAGGCAAGTTATGCACAATAAAATTGCTCACCACCCGCTGACAGATGCCCAGCCTCTCCCCCCAGTCCTAGCCAGCCACCCCATATTAATTTTTCAACCAGACATCATATCATATGGAATATCCCTAAGACCAGTTTGGATCAGCTGTCCCGGTTCTCAGTTGCTGCACTGTCCCCTCCCAGCTCCTACTGCACACCTATCCTTCTTGCTGGCAGGGCAGTATAAGAAGCTGAAAAGTCCTTGTCTTAGTGTAAACGCTGCTCTGCAACAATTAAAACATCAGTGTATTATAAGCATTATTCTCATCCCAAATCCCAAACAGAGCACCATACCAGCTATTATGAGGAAAATTAACTCTATCCTAGCTGAAAACGGGACAGTTGACTATTGAACTGTAGTTGTACCTAACCAGTCTTGAGAAGTTTCATTTAATTTTGTCACTCAGGTATAACTGTAGTTTTCCATACACATTTTAAACAACTCTTTCAGGGGAAAGGTTTGCTTCTGTTTTTAAGGATATTGTAATTCATTCAGTAATTCAGTTTTTCTTACTGACTGAACACCCCTTCCATAATACTGTCCATCCTAACGTCACTGCATTCACTTTACATGTTATAAATAAATAAATAATAATAATAAAGAATCTAGGACTCCTTTAATATTATAATATATTTCTTTTTCTTTTTTTTTTTTTTTTTTTTTGAAAAGAGGGGCCCATCATATGAAGATACTTCTCCACAGAAAGAAGTTGCCTACAAATAATTCAATTTTGCAGCTGCTTCCCACTGTGCTTCCCAGTCTCTTACAACAGAGCAAAGGAGCAGAACTGTGTGAAACACTTTTTTCACACCTTGAACTTGCTGAAACAGTCTTATTTTTAATTGCATTACATTGTGCAAATTCTCACAATGAAAAGAAAAAATCATATAGACAGTAATTTTAAGGATCTAAGATGAATATTCTAGTCTCTCTGGTATTCAAGCACATGATTTATCACCAAACCCCATAGTATTTCCTTGACTTTAGCACCTACAGCAACTGTGTCTAAATATCAGACTGGGATGGAAAAACAAAACAAAACACTGTCTTACCTTTGGGTTTCCATGGGAAGGAGACCAGGCATAAAGGTCAGGTAATAGTAGTAGTGTAGTTAAAAATAAATTTTTATTTATTTAAAATGAATTTTTGGAAATTGAGTACCTACAACCGAGTGCAATTTACATCAGTAGGTAATCACCCAGTATGACAATTTATGAGATCAGAGCCTAGAAATATAATAGGACATACACATTAACTTAAAATCAATATTTAGAAGTGACTGATTAAGGTACTTGGGAAATATGTTCCTAGTTCCAGGAAACAATCAAGATCTTTATCATTTGCTTCAGGGTACCAAGGTTTTGATCCTTGCCAAGGAAGAGTATGCAACAAATTTAAGGAAGCCCAGATCTTTTTTTGTGTATGGAAACTACATTAATAGTGATTTACTCAGCTTTACTGTTTCATAATGGAACAGCAAAGCCTGACATTTCTTAAGAATAGAATAGACCCTACCTTCTTTTAAAACTGTTGAATGAAGAAAGTGGTTCAGAAATTAGAAGTTTTGAAGTATCAGTCCAACAGGGAGGATTTAAGGTTTTCTCATCTAGCTTTGCCTTAACCAAGAGTTGTTCAGTAGAATAGACATGAGATCAACATTTAAAAGCTTAGGAGAAATCTGTTCATGTTTGTGATATCCAACTCTCTGAAACAATATTTATTCATGAAGTATTATATAGAGTTAATCTCTGTGTTGCAGGATGATTTACTGAAAAAAATAACTTGGTAATATTTTTCATCAGCGCCTCCCTTAGGTACTGCTGTTTATCTTATTCACATGTTGATGCCCACAGGTGTTGACATTTCAAAAGAAACCCTCAGAAAGATATATGAGATGGGAAATAGGAATTAATATGTTCTACTTGTAAAACATAACAAGCCATTGTTCTTGCAGCAAACAAGAAATGATAAATTTTAGCTAAGTTTTAGCAAAGTTTTAGCAAAAAAGATACAAGGATTAACACTATGTTCCCCTTTCTGCTTAACCACTGGTTTATGCCCCTATATTCTCTCTTATCTTTTGCCATTAAATATATTGTTAATATTAATTTCAGGGACATTAATTATAGTCCTCTGATTGAGGTTAGAATTATAGAATCATAGAGTCATAGAATGGTTTGGGTTGGAAGGGGATGATCTGAAGACTGTCAGTTCCAACCCTCCTGGCACAGGGACACCTTCCACTAGATCAAGTTGCTCAAAGTCTCATCCAGCCTGGCATTAAACACTTCCAGGGAGGGAGCTATATAACAGAAACCAAAGTAAAATGAAGTTTTCTGTGTTGCTAATCCATGAGATTTGTGACCTACAGATCTGGTCTGTTTAGTTTTTTGCTGTTGGAAGTATGGATTAAAAACCTCGTCTGGCTGTGATCTGAAAAATATCATGACTTTATCCTCAGTCACAAAAAGCTGAGCTATGTGAAACTTCCTGTCTTCTAATCTGCATCCTTACTTTTGTACACTCTTCTGTCTCCCAAGAGATTCTAGTTCATTGTCCCAGACATATCCTGGAAGCACAACACAGCCCAGAGAAAGCAGTCCAGGAGGTTTCTGGAAAGCGTGGAAGATAACCTCCTGACACAGCTGGTTGGTGAGCCTACCAGGGGAGGTGCCCCGCTAGACCTTGTGTTCACTAACAGAGAAGGAGGAGGGGAGACATGGTGGTCGGAGACTGTCTTGGGCAGAGTGACCACGAAATGGTAGAGTTCTCAATACTTGGCCAAGTCAGGAAGGGGACCAGTAAAACCTCTGTCTTGGACTTCCAGAGGGCTGACCTTGAGCTGTTTAGGACACTGGTTGGCAGAGTCCCTTGGGAGGTGGTTCTGAAGGACAGAGGAGCCCAGGAAGGCTGGGCGCTCTTCAAGAAAGAAATCTTAATGGCTCAGGAGCGGTCTGTCCCCACACGCCCAAAGACGAGCCGGCGTGGAATAAGACCGGCTTGGCTGAATAGAGAGTTGTGGCTCGAGCTTAGGAGAAAAAAGAGGGTTTATAATCTTTGGAAAAGAGGGCGGGCCACTCAGGGGGACTACAAGGATGTTGGGAGGAGGTGAAGGGACAAAATTAGAAAGGCCAAAGCTCATCTGGAGCTCAATCTGGCTACTGCTGTTAAAGACAACAAAAAATGTTTTTATAAATACATCAATACTAAAAGGAGGACTAAGGAGAATCTCCACCCTTTACTGGATGTGGGGGGAAACTTAGTTACCAGAGATGAGGATAAAGCCGAGGTGCTTAACGCCTTCTTTGCCTCAGTCTTTAGCAGCAAAACCAGTTGCTCTCTGGACGCCCTGTACCCTGACTGGGTGGAAGGGGATGAGGAGCAGAATGTGGCCCCCACAGTCCACGAGGAAATGGTTGGCGACCTGCTACAGCATTTGGATGTACGCAAGTCGATGGGGCCAGATGGGATCCACCCGAGGGTACTGCGAGAACTGGTGGAAGAGCTGGCCAAGCTGCTTTCCATCATTAATCAGCAGTCCTGGCTATCCTGGCTACCTTGACTTCAGTAAGGCATTTGACACCGTTCCCCACAGCATTCTCCTCAGGAAACTGGCTGCTCATGGCTTGGACTGGCGCACGCTTCGTTGGGTTAAGAGCTGGCTGCATGGCCGGTCCAAAGAGTCTTGGTGAATGGAGTCAAATCCAGTTGGAGGCTGGTCACTAGCAGAGTCCCCTAGGGCTCAGTACTGGGGCCAGTACTCTTTAACATCTTCATCAATGATCTGGATGAGGGGATCGAGTGCACCATCAGTAAGTTTGCAGACGACACCAAGTTAGGTGTGTGTGTTGACCTGCTCGAGGGTAGGAAGGCTCTGCAAGATGATCTCGACAGGCTGGACCGAAGGGCCGAGGCCAATGGTATGAAGTTCAACAAGGCCAAGTGCCGGGTTCTGCACCTGGGGCACAACAACCCCAAACAGAGCTACAGGCTGGGAGATGTGTGGATAGAAAGCTGCCTGTCAGAGAAGGACCTGGGTGTTTTGGTTGACAGTTGGCTGAATATGAGCCAGCAGTGTGCTCAGGCAGCCAAGAAGGCCAACAGCATCCTGGCTTGCATAAGAAACAGCATGGCCAGCAGGTCCAGGGAAGTGATTGTCCCCCTGTACTCGGCTCTGGTGAGGCTGCACCTCGAGTACTGTGTTCAGTTTTCGGCCCCTCACTACAAGAAGGATATGGAGGTGCTTGAGCGAGTCCAGAGAAGGGCTACAAAGCTGGTGAGGGGTCTGGAGAACAAGTCTTATGAGGAGCGGCTGAGGGAGCTGGGACTATTTAGCCTGGAGAAGAGGAGGCTCAGGGGTGACCTTATCGCACTCTACAGGTACCTGAAAGGAGGCTGTAGTGAGGTGGCGGTTGGTCTGTTCCCCCACATGCCTGGTGACAGGACAAGGGGGAATGGGCTAAAGTTGTGCCAGGGGAGGTTTAGATTGGATATTAGGAAAACTTCCTTACAGAAAGGGTTGTTAGGCACTGGAATAGGCTGCCCAGGGAAGTGGTTGAGTCCCCATCCCTGGAGGTCTTTAAAAGACGTTTAGATGTAGAGCTTAGGGATATGGTTTAGGGGATGATTTGTTAGTGTTAGGTCAGAGGTTGGACATGGCAATCTTGTAGGTCTCTTCCAACCTAGACATTCTGTGATTCTGTGATTCTGTAACTTTTTGTCCAGAAAAATGAATGTTTGTAGGAGAAAAGTAAACATAGAATTAGGGTTTCTAATGACAAAGAGCTTGAGGCTGCTGTAACCTTATTCCTTTGAGGAATTTCAATTTTAATTTTACTGTTCTTCATTTTAATTTCTGCACTATTACAAAAAAAATCATAATTATTAAGTGTAATTTTTTCTACCCTTTCTTCAAACCAAAATGTGAATTAAAACAAAACAAAACAAAACATGAATGCATGACTAAGGTAAAGGAGCAAAGAAAGTCTAAATCATGGAGGATAAAAACAAAAATCTTTTTTTTTTTTTTTTTTTAGATGATATTTTAAAATGTTAAATTGATGGTTTTTTTCTTTTTTTTTTTTTTTTTTTCCCTAGGAAATTCCTTTTGCATGTGCTTAAAGTGTTGTATCCTACTGCTCTTGCATGAAAGCTTCACGAAGTAATGTTTATGCTTAATTTAATTGCTGAATGTTCTAGTTCTTAAAACATGAAAGCAGTTTTGATACATGTAGTAAAATGCAAACAATTACTGCCTAGAATTTAAGGCTAATTAGACCAAGTTTTTTCCTTAAGAAAATTTATACTTTGAATTATGACCACAGTTCTACAATCTCCCTAACACGGCATAACTGAAAATTGTTCTTCCGTTTTCCTTGCTTTTACCTTCTGTCAACAGTGTTTCTTCTGCAGCTAGGGAATTTGTTTGAAAGTTTAATCCAATAACAAATAAAATAAAATACAATAAAATTTAAAACCAACCAACCAACTAAACAAATAAACAAAAATGACCTTACAGATTTGGTTCATGAAACAGCTACTCAAATGCTAACAGTAGCAGAAAGGAGGTCAGGATGAACTCTCTTTATCTGCATTTTTTGTGATGTTAAAGTAGGAATGGAGTCACAGACACAGGATCCAGATTCATGCTAATAAGAATCAGTTAGTAGCCTGTAAAATTAGTTAAAAAAAAAAATAAATAAATAAACAAAATAAGAAAATCCATATTTGAATTCATAGGAAACACCTAAGCATTTAGCTATTTTAAAAGCAGCCTATATAGTTAGATTTCAAGATGGTCTTTACAGACTCTCATAGAAAAAAAATAATAAAATATAAAATAAAAAAAGTTTAATTAATCATCTTATAATACTCCTATGACCTAGGAAAGTATTATACCTTTTTTTGACTGGCGTGAGTGTTCAACATAAGAAATAACTGTCTAAACATTTAATAGTCTGACACGAAAATAGAACTAGATAACATTAAATTAGAGGGGAAATCGAAAGTGAATACCACGGCAACTCCTATGTAAAGTCAGAAAAAAAATGGAATATGGTTAACAACTGCTGCTAGCCTCAGCTTTTTTTTCTTTTTCTTTTTTTTTTTTTTTTTTTTTTTTTTTTTTTTTTTT
>CM021765.1:154985578-155017053 GCA_011076525.1 Nettapus auritus
AGTTGAATATGAGCCAGCAGTGTGCCCTGGCAGCCAGGAGGGCCAACCGTATCCTGGGGTGCATCAAGCATGGCATTGCTAGTCGATCAAGGGAAGTGAGGCTGAGGCTGAGGGGGGACCTCACTGCAGTCTACAACTTCCTTGCGAGGGGGAGTGGAGAGGCAGGTGACCTATTCTCCATAAACACCAGTGATAGGTCCCGCTGGAACGGGGTTAAGCTGAGGCAGGGGAAGTTTAGACTAGACATCAGGAGGAGGTTCTTCACAGAAAGGGTGGTTGCGCACTGGAACAGGCTCCCTAGTGAAGTAGTCACTGCACCAAGCCTGTCTGAATTTAAGAAACCTTTGGACTGTGCACTTAGTCACAACTTAGTCTAAACTTTTGGGTAGACCTGTGTGTGCGGTGCGAGGAGTTGGACTTGATGATCCTTACGGGTCCCTTCCAACTCGGGATATTCTATGATTCTATGATACTTAAGAGAGTAGTTAGCAGTGTTTCACAAGAGAATTAACAAAACATTTCAAATGCAGTGCAGTATGGCCAGCAGGTTCCATTAAATATTTTAAAGAATGATTTAGATAATACCATATAAAGGATGTGTCTAAAAGCCAGTGGTGAGTCAGAGTTGGAAATATTTTCAAGCATTTCTGAGGACAAAATTAGAATTGAAATAATCTTGATATATTGGATGAATTAATTTAAATCCGTAAGATGAAATTCAGTAAAGACAAGAGCAAAATACTTTAAGATATAGTTGGAAAATGGGAAATAAATTATTGTTTTTAATGCCTAAAGAATACAAAGGGTGATAAGCTGAATTGAGCTGATGCTGTGATCCCACTGTATGGAAGTAAAATTTCCATGTTATGTATATTAAATAGAATATCACATGTAAGAGAGAAGACTGATGATACTTAAACTGAAATTTTAGTTTCAGTTTTCAAATAAATTACAGCAGAGATGATTGTATACAAATGCATACTTATCAATTTTCAAAGTAAAGAAAGGTAGGAAATTATTCAAGGAATGAAGTTTTAAAGGGACAATTAAATAAAGTTGTAACAGTTTTTTTTTTTTTTTTAACCATGATAGTTTATTTTTATGCAGTAATGAATAAGACAGTAACTATTTTCTTTCAATTATCAGAGAGGTATAAAAAGGACAAATGGAAAACCTTCTAAGCATAAGAATTTTTGAGTGTTTGTTATTCTAAATTTCTATTACTGTTGTATATAAGAGGAAGGTAAATTAATATATTTCAGGACTTTTGAAGTATACTTTATCAGAAATAGATGAAAACCCAAACATTTATTTATTTATTCATTTAATAACTGAAAGATCAGCTCTGGAATTGATGGGAGGAGTTATGGAGGTAACCTAGCTGTTATAAGTTCAGACATAAAATGACTGCTAAACACAGGCAAGAGAAAAACCTGACAAGACAAGCATGAAAACTCAGCCTGAGAACCAAACCTGAGAACTTGGCCTTCAGCTTAGGAGTGTAGTCTGTGAAACAGGGACATCCTTAAAGTGTAGCTGAATAACTCCTTAGAGAGGCATCTTGAAGTTTACCATTGATAAAAAAAAGTAGCGAGAAACTGAGGGACAACTTATTACCTGACAAAGTGGGAATAAACATAAAATTATTGTTTAAAGAAAATAAAGGAAAAACAACAACAACAACAACATCTATTGGCTATCTCAGGAGGAAGACTGAAATTAACAGTGCACACTAGTTACTGCTACACATTGGTGGTGTCCTCAATGATTGTAAAATCATAGAATCATAGAATGGTTTGGCTTGCAAAGGACCTCCCGTGCCATGGGAAGGACAGCCTCACTAGATCAGGCTGCCCAATATTCCATGATAAGTCTTGATGATAAAAAAGGGACTATTTTTTTTACCCGAGATGGAGCTTCTCTCTCTGAGAAACTTCCCACAGAATCATAGAAACATTAAGGTTGTAAAGAGCTTCAATGTCATCTGGTCCAACCATCATCCCCTTGCCACCAATATCGCCCACTAAACCTTGTCCCTATGTACCATGTCCAACTTTTCCTTAAACACCCCCGGGGGCAGTGACTCCACCACCTCCCTGGGCAACCAATTCCAATGACTAACTACTCTTTCTGAGAATAAATTTCTCATAATTTCCAACCTGAACCTCCCCTGGCACAACTTGAGGCCATTCCCTCTAGTCCTATCTCTGGTTATCTGAGAGAAGACGCTGACCCCATGTACTCTGCTATATCAATTGTTTTTGTTTGTTTGTTTGTTTGTTTGTTGCTTGTTGTCATTTTTGTTTTGTTTTGTTTTGTTTCTTTTCCCTCCTTGAGAAGGCTTCATTGGAATATTGGTCTAACTCCGTGACACTATCATGTCAAATCCTCAAGCTGTTGATGTATCATAGTTGTATACGTGAGTGCTGTATACAATATGATACTCCACACCACTGACTTTGTCTGTTACTTTGTTCTCTCTCTGGGCCCGTTCCTGGGGGTGGTCATTCTCTTCAGAGACTACTATTTTTTGACTCCCTTACATGAACAGGCTCTTCAGAGATTACATTTGACACCTGCTTTTTTCCATTCTGGGATCTATTTGATGCATATAGTACTGGTTGTTTTATGAATATGTATGAATGTCCATATTCATTGGAGAGCAACTCCTTGCTCAATCAGATAATGACACGACAAGGAGGAATGGTTTTAAAGTAAAAGAGGGAAGATATAGATTAGAGATTAGGAGGAAATTCTTAAGTGAGAGGTTGGTGAGGCAATGGAACAGTTTGTGCAGAGAGGTTGTGTATTCCCCATCCCTGGAGGTGTTCAAGATGAGGCCCTGAGCAACCTGATCTAGTGGATGCATCCCTGCCTGTGGCAGGAGGATTGGAATCAGAAGATCTTTGAGTTCCCTTCCAATCCAAGCCATTCTTGTATTCTCCAGGGGTTGGTGTTGGGGCACACCCTCTTTAATGTCTTTATTGATGGTTTGGATGAGGGAATTGAGTGCACCCTTAGTAAGTTTGCAGACAACACCAAGTTGGCAAGACCTGTCGATCTCCTGGAGCATAGGAAGGCCCTGAGGAGGTCATTAATGAATATATGAAGTTATACTGGTCCCATGACTGAGCACAGTGTACAAAACTGGTGACTGACCTCCAGCTGGACTCAGTGTCACTGGTCACAGCCTTCTGGACTTGTCCATTCAGCCAATTTTCAATTCACATCACAGTGCAGGAATATAACCTATATTTTGACATCTCACCAACCAGAATGTTATGGGAGAGCGTGAACTGTTTACTAAGGCCAAGCCTTACTATAGTCAAGATGATAGATAATGATGGACTCCTCTACATATCTTCTATGTATGTATGTTCTACTTCTCATAAAATAGGTAATTATTTACTGAGACACGGAGTGTGAAATTCTGAAATATATCACTCAATATAGTTTTAACAGTATCAGTTTTCTCTTCAAATTTACAGGAATTTATTTTAGGTCTCTATTTGGAATCAAGTATGAAGAAAATTTAAAATTATTTTCTTTGTTACCTCACCATCATAGTGTAATACTGTTCAGATCACTGAATGCCAAGTAGAATAACATCAACTGAAGAGACTGTGACTCAGATGGTAGGGAATGAATCATAAAATTCCCTCAGTTCAATGAAACATTTAAGTAAGACTTTAAGTAAGTACTCTAAGGACTGAGTAATGGGTGAACTGACATGGAGACAGCACTGTGTCTTTTTGCTTCTGCCCTTTATCAAATGTGCCCCAAAGTACTTCATTCTCATGTAGAAGAAAAACAGAAGGCGAACTTGTGGCTGGTGTTGAGACTAGACCCAGAGTGACTTTTAAGGATAAGAAGAATAGATAAAATGGGAAGAATAAGGCTAAAAGTGATAGTAATAACAATGCATCATAGCAAAGAAGATAAATTTGTTTTAAGGCTATTTTTACCTGTAATATTTGTATATAATCTCAAAGTTTCTTTTCATTTATGTCACAAGAATTAGTTATTATTAAAATAAAAGATACTTAATCAGAAAAGTGGTGAAAGTAAACACACAACAGTTCTGTTCTAAAGTACTTGACTAGCTAAAAGAAAATGTATGTTAACTCATAGAAATTACAAAATCTAGGCTTCCAGGATTATAGTTGTTATATATTATTCAGTTCAATAGAATATAAATATAGGTGACAAGTAGTTTGGGCTATGGATTTCTTAATTGGAATTATACCTTCGGGGGTAGCTGTACTGCTGAGAGCTTTAACTGTAGTGTCTGTACTGACATGCATGGAGTTCTTTCAATCATTGGTATTCCAACCCAGAACAGAAGGTATTTATTAACTGGAAGTCTCATGAAGCATACCAATAAGGGGAAAAAAAATAATAAATAAAATAAATAATAATAATAAAAAAGATTAAAAAAGATTGTGCTGTTAGGCTGTTAGTGGAGTTATGGCAGAAATGACCTTGAAGTTGAATTAATACAGTAAAGTTGCTAATAGAAAGCAAGGCTATATCAAGGATACATCAACAAACATGTCAAATACAAAGCAAATGCAGTGTTATTGCCTAAAGTGTGATGTTCTGGTATGAACTTTTTTGCTATTTTTATTATTATTATTTTAACTGGCAAAGAGTTATTGTTAAAACAAAACAAAACAAGTTTTAGGGTTTAAGACAGCAAGAATGAACCCTGACTAACATAAAGATATGGAATGTCAAATACAGGCTGAAATGTTCACTTGAATTGAATATTTGTAATGTGAATGAAATAAATAGGAAAAAAAAAAAATAGAAAAATAAATATATAGAATATTTTCTATAAGCAGGAAAATAAATAGAAAAAATAGGTAGATTAAAAAAAAAAAAAAAAGAAAAAATAAATTGCACAGTAGATTGTCACAACAATCAAACAATCCATATGAAAGTTGCATTAAATTTCATATAAACAATATTCTTAATGGAGCTTGATAACAACTTATGCTTTCTGGAGAATTAACATATGTTAACTAACCTGAATCTTACTATTTATTACTTTATTGACCATCAAAATCCTTTATGACTATTGCTAAAATTAACAGGAATAATAAGAGAAAAAGTATGAATATTAGGACACTAGTCTGTAAATATCACATAGAGATCCACTGTGTCTTGACTCCATGGATGTAGAACTTGTACTTGCAGTACTAGTGAGAACATGGAAAAATAAATACATAAAAGCAAAGTAGGCCAGAATCTGAGGAATATAAATTAACATGTGAGTGTTGTATACAAAAATAAGTGACACAAAGGTCAGAAGTTAGTGGAACCAAAAGTACTGCATGAAACTGTTTCTGAATTCATAGTGAAGTAGAAATTATGACCTCATTTAAGAGGGTGCTTTGAAAATTAAATGGAAAACAGGGCTTCTTAATAATATAACAAATAAAAATTTGTCCCTTCACGTACAAGAAGACCTACAGAAATTGAACACAGATGCTATTATATAAAGTTGTGATGAATGCATTTATTTTAATCAGGGTCTGTAATCTACAAAATAAAATGTAAGTCAGACAATGCTTAATAGGACTGCAGAAACAGTAAACCCAGAACAGCTTACAGTCCTTGCTGAAAATGTCATAAATATTGTGCAACATTTTTGGTATTTGGTAAAATTTTAAAATTCTCATGTGGTGAAGCATGCAAAAAAGTATGCTTAGATTAATGAGATTTTTACTGCATTGTTCCATCATTCACGTCACATTGTCCCTATTCATATGCAACACTAATTACCTAACTTTTCTCTTTGTTACAGTAGAGATTTTTTTCTACACGAATACACTCTTTCCACCTAAATTAAAATTTTAAAATGAACAAAAATAATTTCAGCATAACTTCCTATGAGGTTGTTGAATGCATATTACCAGAACTCTCTGATTTTAAAGTGCTCATTCCTATTTCCATTATCACATGGCAAGAAAAGCATAGGGTGAAAAACAAGCATTATTTATTTATTTTTTTATTTAGACAGAAAGTAGATGCTATTTTCACTCATATATGTACTCTGGTCTCAATAAATATCTTTTAAAACTATATGATCAACTACGTTTTCCAAAAGAGCACCATATTATGCGGTGTGATTTATGCCATCAACACAAGAAAAATAAAATTAAAAAGAAAAACAAATGGCAAACGATTTATAAAGAAATCAGAATTATATTTACTTGTGAAGACATTATAGAAAGTTTAATGTATAATGTTTCTTTTCTAAGTTTTTTGTATATCTGAAGTGGAATTTTTCAAAAGAACAAAAGGAAGTTAATACCATTAAATTTCTTAGAATTATAGAGTGGCTTGGTTTGGAAGGGACCATAAAGATCAGCTAGTTGCAGCCCCCCTGCCGAGGGCAGGGACACCTTCCTCCACAGCATGTTGTTCAAAGATTTATCCAAACTAAATTATTTAAATTAAGAAACAAACAAACATTAACAACAATATATATATAAAAATATATTTATACACACTATATAAATAAGTATAATAAGTATATATATATATATTTAAAGTATAATAAGTATATATATATTTATTTATTTTAGAAGCCCCAGGTGCCTAAGTTTCTCAAGACTGATTAACCAGACATCCTGTTTCCCTCTGAAGTCTAGTGAGTAAGCCAAAATTAAGTTTTTGAAGATAGAATTTGTCTAACTTAATTGATGCGCGGAAAAGACTCCACAACCGTAGTGTTGTAATGTAGGTATACTTTATTGCAGTGCACTGGGCACACTGGGAATAGCTTCCCTCAAAAAAGTGCACACGTTCCCGGTCATCTCTCACAGTTTTATGCATGAATACTGTTACATATTATATGAGCTCTAATACAAATTCATTATTTTTCCCCAAAAGGTGGACCTTTAAATTAAAGTGGTTTTAAACTAAAAGAGGGGAGATTTAGACCAGATATAAGGAAGAAAATATTTACTCTGAGCATGGTGTGTCAGTGAAAGAGGTTGCCTAGAGAAGCTGGGGATGCCTCATCCGTGGAAGTGTTGAAGGCCAATTTGGACAGGGTCTAAGCAATTAGAAAGCCAGTTTGGACAGGGCTTAGAGCAACCTGTTGCAATGGAACATGTCTCTGCCCATGGAGGGAAGGGGGGGGGGGGGGAAAGGGAGTTTGAATTAGATGATCCTTAAGGTCTCTTCCAACCCAAGACATTCTATGATTCTGTAGGTAAACAGGATGATGAAGATCCTCGTGAAAGAGAACTGAGGTTCTAAGGCCTGACAATGAGACCAAAGTGGGAAACTAGCTTTGGTAGGTATAAGAGAGAGAAAATTTTGTGTATATATCCTTCCATAGATTAGGCTGTAGCAAACCATACACAGACGTGTTTGAAAACAGAATAGTTTTTAAACTTCTTAATCAACATTTTCTGTTATTTCAAGCACTAGCTCATTACATATAATTTTTACAGCTGCACTGTGCTAGTATTTTATATTAAATTGCTATTCACACTGCTGTACTTTATTGTTTCTCTTTTAATTTTTTAATATTAGTCTCATCCCAAATGACACATATCTCAGAATCATGTTATATATTTATACATGCAGACAAAAACAAACAAACAAATAAACAAAAAGAACTTACTGCGTATTTCACAATAATTTTGTTCTCAACATTATATTGTTTCTCACCATTATATTGTTTTATTTCAATCTTTCTTCAAAATAATGAGATGTACTTTCATAAAATGCTTGGAAATTTAGCTCTGTCACCCTTGTTGTTGTTATTAAAACAAACAAACAAAAGAAAACCCACGTTATATTAACATTAATATGAACCCCCAAACTTTAATGTTGATGTTTTTTTAAAAAAGGGGAGGGAGAGGGACGACAGTTGATTT
This sequence comes from Nettapus auritus, assembly GCA_011076525.1. NCBI lineage: Eukaryota > Metazoa > Chordata > Aves > Anseriformes > Anatidae > Nettapus > Nettapus auritus. The sequence goes on from CM021765.1 coordinate 154,993,477, forward strand.
TATTTTTTAAAAAAATCTGATATAATCCATAAAGGTGCTAAGCATTCCCTCTTAATGTGGGATATGTGATCTCGGTAAAGATTTTTGTGATGCTTCTATTTATTAGCACTGTCAAATTTCTTTCACAAAATTTCAGTTGAAAGTCTATCAACTTCCTCATTTTTTGTTTGTTTCTTTGTTTTCTTATTTTCCTTTGTTAATCAATTACTTTTAATTTAAATAATAGTTCTGTTTTTATTTATAGAATTTGCTGTTTTGTAACTATTTTGTAACTCAGAATTGTTAGACAAAGAACTAATTTGATTTTATTTTAAAAAAAAAAAAAAGAGGGAACATCAAAATATACTTACAATATACAACACTTACTGATGATCTTAATCAAATTCTTAAATAAAAATAGAAAAATAAACATTTTTTTTAAACTTTATGAAGTATTGTTATACTTTTTTACAATTTTACGGGGCATGCAACATTAGTAAGGATATCTGCTTAATATCAAAAACTACAAAGACAGATTTCCCAGCTCTTAAACTTGTAATTTAAAGAATGTTCTGTGGTTTCCATGTGTTGAGAAAGTTTCTGAATGCTAATTACTTTTTTACTTAGTTCTATGACTTTATACTGCAAATTTACATGTGGTGTAATTTCAAAACAGAAACCCATTAGCTGGTGTTTTGTTATAAATGATATAAGGAATAGTGTCAATTTCATGAGAAATAGTAGCAACTTTGAGAATATTCCTTGAGACACTTCTATAGATTTGTATCAGAAATATACATTAAAACTTGTTTTGCATATTATCCCTAATTAACCCAGAGATTCTCAAATGCCTGTTTCCTCAGTGAAGCTAAATATTTGAGAATACTCCATTCACCTATTACTTCCATTAAATATTATGTCAGGCCTTAAAACTTGTGAGAACCCTGGACAAGATTTTCAAAGCCACAGATAATGTTTCTTACACTCTATTATCTTGCTTTGACAACCTTAATTTCAAATGGCAAACCTTCCTAATGTGAACTCACTTAATTTGCTATCTTTAACACCCTACTTGTTTCCTAGTATATGGTAATATACTCTTTGTGTTTTTTGTTTGTTTGTTTGTTTGTTTAATAATAATTATTATCAATATGGTAGGATATTTTCTTCTTATGCTAACTCATCTTCTTTACTCTTTTTGGTATTTTTTTTCTGTGATTTTATTTATTTATTTATTTACTTATTTATGGAAAGTTGCAATTTGTCATTGTGTTCATAGATGACACACTGTCAGACCAATGTAACATACATCTATAATTATTTTTTCTTTATCAGATTGTCCACGTTATTTTTTAATGGAATTCTCCTGTGTAAATTCAAATCAAGTCCCTGATGTGAAACGTCAATGTATTTATTGTAATGTGTATTTTTATATCTTTCAAGATTGTCAGAAAAATAAAATACTATTAATACTATTTAGTGGTTTCCCAACTCATCCCTACTTATAAGGACACTTATAGGAACACTTTTACTTCACAATAAGTTGAAGGGATCATTCATAGAATATTTTGCGTAGTGAATTGAAAGCAAAATACCAGTCATTTCCAAGTCATGTAATTGAAATTCAAAACCAACTTGCTACAGGTTTTAATGTTTAGAAGTACTTGATAGATATGATAAAACCATAGTTTTATAGAGCTTTCTGCTATTAAAAGCATGCAGATGCACATACACACACAAAAAAAATAACTGTGGAAGCAAATGGATCAATGAAGATAATTTGAGTTCAGACAGTTCAAGTGTTTAATATCTATCATTTTAAGCACCTGGATTTTGACACTTCTCACACAAAATACATCTTAAAAGACACTTGTGGAAATTTCCACATTTCAGGGGATTTACAAACTTTATTTTTCCTCAGCTGTATTCCCTTCAGTACTAGAAATTTACAGTGTTGATGGAAATGTTATGTAAATATGTGCACTGCTTGACTGAATGAAACAATTATCATTTCAACATAATAATGTGACATAATGGCTGTTTATAATATATAAACTGCAATCATTTTAGCAGTAAAGAAGAGTCAGAAATTTGTATTCCAGCCATTCATATTACTTAGATATAGCAGAACAAGAGAAATAGAGAGAAATTGGAATTATGATATAAAGTATTAAAACGTTTTATGGTCTTGGATAAACAGTATATTAAGATAAAAGTTGTGGTGACGGGTGTTCTTTCTGGTAGTGTTGTATGACCTTTGGGTAAGAAGCTTTGGTAGAGACAGACACCCTTTCAGTTTGAGAGGAAAATGACAAATTGTATACCTATAGCTGATATGAAAACTGTTGAAAGATGGTTCTTATTTAAAAGATGGACATCTCTTTTTGTTGTTTTACGGTCATCTGACTGAAGTGAATATGGAGAGGGTATGCTTAGTAATAATATTATTTTGTAAGACCTCTGTGAGCATTCCCTGTCACAGAGGTTTGGCTGCCTGGAACACTAAAGGGAATGGGGGGGAAGAGAAGGGGAGACTTACCTGCACTATTTCTGTGCTGGCCCCAAGCCCCAAAAAACAAAACCCCCAAGAAGGGGGAATGCAATCAGGACCCTGACAGCAACCACACCTGTCAACAAAGTGTGTCAGAGTTTCAGGGTTGGAGGCACTTGATATGAAATACCCTGGATGTAGCAGGGGAGTGCAACATTTTCTGTGGGTTCCCATGTCAACTCGTTAGTCACCAAAGGATATTTCAGAGGCTTTTGGGTATGGGGTCACCTCAAAGGAGTCCCCAGTCACTGTGGGACCAGATCAATTGTCACCAGATGGGCTGAGTGTTAGTCTGGCAGCACTAGCATGACCTGGCAGTGGAGCCTTGTGTTGGGTTGACATGACAAGGGTTTTGTAACAGGGGGCTCTAGGGGTGGCCTGTGTGAGAAGAGTCCAGAAGCTGCCCCATGTTAGAGAACAGCCAGTTCCAGATGGCTCCAAAAGGGACCTGCTGCTTGCCAGAACCAAGCAAATGAGTTAAACTGGCTGCACCTCTGTGCGACCACATATAAGAAAGGAAATTAATAATAATAATAATAATAATGCTGTTGCAATAGCATCTGGGAGAGAGAAGAGTGAGAACTACCTTGAAAACAACAATCAGGGTCAGTAAAGAAGGAGGGCAAGAGTTGCTCCAAGCATTGGAGTAGAAGTTCCTCTGTGGCCTGTAGAGAGTCCCAGACTCTCATGGGCCAGAACTGCAGCCCATGAAGAGGAGCCCATGGTGGAGCAGGTGATCTGGCAGGAGCTGCTGCCCATGGGAAATCCGTGCTGTAGCAGTCTGTTCCTGAAGGACTGCACCCCATGGTATGGACCCCTATTGGAACAGTGCTTTAAGAATTGTTGTTTGTGGAGAGCCCACATAGGATCCAGTTTGGGAAGGACTACATTCTGCTCCACACAGGGAGCAGGGGAAAAGTGAGGAGGAAGGAATGGTAGAGATGTTCTGGACAGACCATTTCCCACTTCCCCATTCACCATTCCCCTGCACCAATTGAGGAGAGGAGGTAGAAGAGGGTGAAGAGAAGAGAAGGTGTTTTTAGTTAACTTTTAGTTCTCACTGCTCTAGTCTGTCAGTAATAGGCAATAAATTATATTAATCTCCCCATGCTGAGTTTGTTTTGCCCATGAGTAATCTTCCTGTCCTTATCTCAATTTTTGAGCCAAAATCATATATTCTTCCCCTTTTTCTTTGAGAAGGGGGAGTGAGAGAGCGGTTGTGGTAGAGTTCAGCTGCCCAGTAGGGTAAAACCACCTAAAGCCTTCACGTAGTTTATTCAGTAACTGATCCCATGAAACTGTTTTTCATAGAATGATAGAATCATAGTAGCGTAGAATCTTAGAATTATAGGATCATAGATTCATAGAATGGCTCAGGTTGAGAGGGGCTTTAAAGATCATCTAGTTCCAACCCAACCCACAACCCACCCCACCCCCCACCATGGGAAGGGATGCCACCCATGAAAGCAGGATGCCCAGGGCCTGGTCCAGCCTGGTCTTGAACACCTCCAGGAATCCACTTCTCTGGGCAGCTTGTTCCAGTGCCTTACCATCCCCACAGTGAATAATTTCCTCCTAACCTCTAATCTAAATCTTCCCTCTGTTAGTTTAAAACCATTTCCTGCTGACTTGTCATTATCTGAGTGATCAAAAAGTTGTTCTCCATCTTTTTCATAAGCCCTCTTTAAGTAATGAAGAGCTGCAATGAGGTCGCCCCAGACCCTTGTCTTCTTTAGGCTGAACAGCCCTGGCTTTCTCAGGTGGAGAGGTGCTCCAGCCCTCTGATATATGGTATCGGCTCTCTGATACCTTGTAACCTTCCTCTGGACCCCTTCTAACAGATCAACATCCTTCTTGTGCTGGGGACCACAGACCTGGATGCTATACTCTAAGTGGGACCTCACAAGGGCAGAGCAGAGGAGGACAATAATCTCCCTCAACTTGCTGGCCACTTCTCTGTTGATGCAGGCCAGGATGCAGTTCACCTTCTTGGCTGCAAGCATGCCCTGCTACCTCCTGCCAAGCTTTTCCTTCACTAGAACCCCCAAGTCCTTCTCTGCAGGGCTGCTCTCAATGAGTTCTTCCCTCAGTTTCTCCTCATGTCTGGGATTGCCCCAGCCCACGTGCAGCACTCTGCACCTGGCCTTGTTGAACCTCAGTAGGGTCGTGTGGAGCCACTTCTCAAGCTTGTCCAGGCAATTTTCCCACATTTATTAACAGTTTTCCTGCACATACAATTTTGTGCTAAACCTATGAGTGTTTATATTCACACAGGTAGCTTAACTATAATTAGCTGATGAACACAGAAATGTGAGGGTAATATGATGACTGATTTCTGATCTGTGTTGTTTGAAATTTTACTTCAGAAAGTATGAATTTGAGTGAAAATAAGTTGGAGCCAAAGGGTCTGCATAAACACCTCGTCCTCTATGGTTAGTGGTTTCTTTGCTTTCACTCCCCAGTACTCTCTGTTGTCATGGTACACAGAACAATCATTATTTATGATATATGTAGCTGCTGCCAGCACTGTGCAGACAGTTCAGCAGAGGTCCTACTCTGCAGTAGTGAAATCTAGCAAAACAAGAAAGAAATTATCCTAAAAGCCTAGTAAAAGTCAGCCATGCAAGTATGTCAGATGGGACTGTCTATATCTGCATAATTGTAACACAAGTCTGATTGAAGGTTGGGATCTAAGACATTTACAATCAACAAAACAGATGTATAAGGTTGTGTGATGGTTTTACTGTGCTAGGCAGCTGAACACCACAACCGCTCTCTCACTCCCCCTCCTCAGATGAGGAGGGGAAGAAGTAAAGGAAAGAACAAGTCACGGGTTGAGATAAGGATAATTTAATTAAATGGAAAAATATATATATATTAAGGAAATATTATTAATTAACAATTCAACTAAAGGGAAAAAGGGAAAAAGGGAAAAAGGGAAAAAGGGAAAAAGGGAAAAAAGGGAAAAAGGGAAAGGGGAAAGGGAGGGGGAAAGGAAACAGCCAAACAAATCAAGTAAAGGTTATATGGAAGTGCAGAGGAAAGAAATTATTCTCTACTTGCTGCAAATGAGCGATGCCTGACCACGTCCTTGAAGCAGGGCCTCAACACACGTAGCCGGTGTTCGCAAGGAGGACAGACGTTTTCGCAACGAAAGCCCACCCCTCCCCTCTTCCTCCTTTTTCCACCTTTTATTGCTGGGTGTGACATCATATGGTATGGAATATCTCTTTGGTTGGTTTAGGTCAGCTGCCCTGGTGATGTTTCTTTCTCACTTTTTTGCCCACCCCCCAGGAGGGTTAGAGAAAGTCCTGATACTGTGCCAGCACTTCTCAGCAGCAGACACAACACTAGTATGGTAACACTGCTGTTCTAGCTCCAAGTGCAGAGCATGGCACTGTATGGGCTGCTGCAGGGAAAGTTAACATCTCAGCCAGACCCAGTACAGGTTGTAAAATCTGTTTAGTTGTATCTAAGGGCTGATTTATTTATTTATTTATTTATTTATTTTGTTTGTTTCTCCCAGCAATTAAAATGTACAATAGAATAAAGTATTGCTCATTTATATCTAATAAATACTGAATGGTCTTCCTGTCATTGATGGACAAAGTCCCACTGGAGAATATTGGGTTACTTATTACAGATGATATAGTTAAATTAAAATACAGTTTGGAAATAAATATTAGCAATATACTTGTGAAATAGATATTTTATTTTAAAAAGTCAACACAGATCTGACTTTTTTTTTTTTTTTTTTTTTTTTTTTTTTTCAGGAGAATTATAGTAACATTTGTGTATACTGATACTTTCCACTCAAGATAATTTTAGCAAAGTCACATACACTGTGATGTTTAGTGGGAGAAATTGGAGTACCAGGCCAAAAAAATATTTAAATAACTTATTAACACCCACTAGTTTATATCTCTTCTAGCAGCTATGGATTTTTTTGAAACTCTTGAGAATGTAATTCTCTTAGAGCGTCCTGACTCTTCCAGTTTGCCTGAAATAAGAAAATAAATAAACAAAATAAAATAAAATAAAATAAAATAAAATAAAATAAAATTAGAGATTGTCAGTGGGGAAACACAGATAAGATAGTCATTTAACTTCATTTTCCTGGGGAACAAAGTTAAATAAACAACAAAGCAGTGTCTTTAACATAATTCACAGTCAATATTTTCTGGAAAATTGATATGTTTTGAATTAAGACTATGTATAAGATTATATATATATTATATATATGTCTTAATTCTAGGAGTGGTATTCACAAAGAACAGTGTCTTCTAGGAAATACTTTTTATGACATAGAGATAATATACACACAAGTTACTATGAAGAAAATTAACTCTATCCCAGACAAATCCAGTACATGAGACTTTACTAAAGTACAAAATAACAATCTAAAAATGAATGTATTAGCAGTAACTATGATTAAATAAAATCTTCTAAACAACTGAATATTTTAATTATATATATATTTTTTAATATTTGTTCTATTAAAAAAAGAAAACAACACAAAAAACTTCTTTTTGTTTGGAGGTGGTAAAATCAATGTGTAAGTTGTGGTGGGGTGGCTCTGTTTTGTTCTGTTTTTAACGTTTGATGAGAATAAATACTTCTTTTATTACACATGGAATGATTTGAGATAGAAGGGGCAAAATCATTGTTGGAACAGATGTCATTCAGAAAAAAAAAGGGAAAAAGTGTTTTTAAAGCTCAAAGAAATTACAAGGGTTACAATTATCCTGTTCAGTTATTCTATGCGATGAAAAATTCCTTCTATGTTTCCTATATCCCTACCATTGCAAATACCTATAATGGAAGATTTAATGTTAATGAATAAATCATAGCTTTCAATAAGGGCTGATGACAATATCAACCTACTTAAATTTAACTCTACTATTGCTGAGAAACAAGCAAACTTTACCAGAGCCAGAAACTAAATGGACTATTGAGGACACAAATAAGACATTATGTATTGTATCAGAAGGGGCAATTCTGAAGATAAGCACAAAAATAAAAGTAATTTTTTTTTTTTTAAGTGATTTAAAATAAAAAATAGTGATAACATTATTCTAGCTGTCACTGTCTCGTCCACATCATTCACCACTGAAAGGACTGAATGTGTTTACAGAAAATTGGTGTTCCTCCAAATGAAAAGAGTAATATTAAATAAGTTGTGTCTTGATAATTAAAATTATATATATACAAACATATATAATAAAATATGCTGAATATTTATACACAATTAAGAGTAGGCTGGGTCATAACAATGAAGAGCTAGATCTTTTCTTTTTGGAGATTCCTACTATTAAAATAAAAGTCATCTTATATATATATATATATATTTATCACAGGAAAAATGCTGGAACTGTAGAATACAATACAGATGATTCAGTAAGTTACTCAGTTCTCTTACATAATTTTTGAAGGCCAATATTTTACAGTGCACCATACTGAATTTGTTAGATATACAGTTTGAAGAACAAAAGACAGTCATAAGAAAAGCCACAAATAATGGTTATGTCTTAAGATGGTGGTGGTTGCACATATCAAAATGCCAAGTATTAAACATTTGAATGAAGACAAAAATTTACCTTCTAAGTATTGTGCATTTCTAATTGACTGTTCCAGAGGCTGCTGCTACTTTGTTTTTCCCTGCTAGGAAATGATTTGGTAGCTGCATGTGGCTGTCAACAATGTTCTCAGTTATATTTTCACATTCAGTCTTTTTCTGGGAAATACTAAGCTAATGTTATAGTGTGCATTACTGGGAATGCTCCTTTTTCTTAGACTTATAACTAATTACAGTGACTGAAACTTGAAAAAATTATTTGAGCATATCTGTTCAATCTTGATGGTTTCATTCTGCCTATATACATCAAAGAATAGTAATTTACTGCACTAAATGAACTTCAAATGATTATTTATTAAAAAAAAAAAAAAATCAATTTCATTTTAGGAATAGGAATAAATACCCTAGATAATGCAAGATAAGGGAGGCACAAAACTCAGAATATTAGGGAACATACAATTTACTTCATTTATATATATCTGAAACTGCCACAGACTATCTCTCTGTTTGCATATAGAGATGAAAGGTGTTCAGATGAACACCAAATAATTTAGGGGTACTTAGTTACAGCTGAACAGATTGAATTACAATAGTCAGAATTTTCAAATTTAACCTTGTCTGTCTCTGAGAGATACAGTAGTCTGAAGATAGTAAATATTTTAAAAGTTAATTTCAATTAATGATTTTCTGGTTTTTAAGTTTAGAGTAATGTTCTATTTTTGTTTAGATTAACGTGCTGTAGTTTGTTCATCACACATTTGTCTCATTTGTAAAGTTACAAAGTATATGTAAAGAGAGAATTACTGACATTCTGAGTAATTCAAAATCCCCCAAATGGTACAAACAAGTCAAAACAAGAGAAAGAGTAAAGACTTTGTAAGTTCCTTATTGTTGATACTGTAGAAATGTCCATGCCAAATATTATACTCCTGGTTCTATTAATAATAATGTAATATTATACAAGTATACATATGTATTAATATGCATATTACATTACTGAAAAAAAAAATTAAAAATAGAAAAAATAAATAAAGATATATAACTACACAGTCTTTCTAAACACCATATGCAGATAATATCCTGCAAGGTCCATAGAATAAGGCATTTGAAGAAGATGGTGAAGTAAAAATTTCCCTCAGATTTTAACTCATATTTTTGGTCTGTTGCTCTGTTTAATTTTACTTTAAAGCAGTTTGACACAATATTATGATGAAAAAGATGTACAACATCAGTCTAGATGAAATAAAATACACAAAACTGGTTAACTTATTCATAGAAGTCTAAAACTTTTTGATTCACCTTAATCATTTTGTGATCCTTCAATTTGTGGTTGATTTTACATGTTTAAAAAAAAAAAAAAAAAAAAAAAAAAGCTTTTTATGATATTATCAGCGACTAATATTAGGATCTTACCATTTCAAAAGAAAAGAAAAAGAATCATCGATTTCTAATGGTCTCCAAGTTGACTTTGTTTTTGTCACATTGCAAATGATTATCTTATTTATGCTATGAACAACATAAAATGAATGCTAGGAAAGTATGAAATACCATAGCATATGTAGAAAGGTAAAAATTTACAAATTTAGGTATTTTTAATGGGGCAATCTGATGAATTATTCAAATATGTAACTGGCTCGTGTTCACCTGAAGGAAAAAATAAAAGAAAATCACATTTCAAACAAGGGGGATATGTTCTGATCCTCAGTGACCTTGAATGGAATTTAGTGATCATAATTGGGAAGAAACTGAACATGATTTCTTAGGGCATGTCTGCATAACCAAATAAAGGTGTAATCCAGATTTAGCATATTTTCCTGATTTGTGTGTTTCAGCAACAGCAACGAAGACATTAATATTTTTTTTGATTTCGTAGTAGAAAGCAAATTCTTCAAAACTCAGGATTTTTCTTCAGATTTTTGTTTTAACAGTGGAGTTAACCAATTTAGGACAAGATTGGGCCCATGTACTATCTTCAAGGGCATGTATATTTGCAAATTCATACTTCTCCAGTGATCTAATTACTTCTGGAACAATTCCAGAATGGCTAAGGTTGGAAGGGACCTATGGAGGTCATCTGCTCCAAGCTCCTTGCTCAAGAAGGGACAGCTAGAGCAGGTTGCCCACCATTGTGTCCAGACAGCTTTTGAAGGTCTCCAAGGAGGGAGACTCCACAGCTCCTCTGGGCAACCTGTTTTAGTGTTCCGTCACATTCAGAGTAAAGAAGTGTTCCAGTTTGGGCCTTTTTTTTTTTTTTTTTTTTTTTTTTTTTTTTGTCAGTAGGCATCACTGAAAAGAGCATGGCTCCTCCTTCATTATTGAATCCTCCCTTCAGGTATTCATACACTCATACACATTGATAAGATCCCCCCTGATACTTCTTTCCTCCAGGTTGAAAAGTCCCAACTCTCTCAGCCTCTTCTCATAGGAGAGGTAATGCAGTCCCTTAATCATCTTAGTGGCCCTACACTGCACTCTTTCCAGTATATCTCGGTCTGTCTTGTACTGGAGGGCCCAGAACTGGACACAGTACTCCAGGTATAGCCTCACCTGTTCTGAGTAGATGGGAAGGATCACCTCTCTTTACCTGCTTGTGATACTTTGCCTAATGTAGACAATAATACAGTTAGCCTCCTTAGCAACAAGGTCACCTTGATGACTGATGTTTAATTTTGGGTCTACTAGGACCTCTAGGTCTTTTTCCGCAGAAATGTCTTCCAACTGGATGAACCCCACCAAGTATGGGTGCTTGTTGCTCCTCAGGTACAGGGCTCTGCACTTCTCCCTGTTGAATTTCATGAGATTCTTTTGAGGCCACCTCTCCAGCTTGTCAAGGTCCCTTTGGTCAGCTGCATGGTACTCTGGTGAGTCACCTATCACAGTTTTCTTGAACTGTGCTATACCCATCCCTATTCCCTCTGACAGGATGACAGTCATGTGGTGTAAGGACCACACAGACACCAGGATTCTCTTAGGATGAGTAACTGCTACTACTTTATTGAGGACATAACTTCAACTCTACTGTTGAGCACAGGCTCCTTTCTTATACCAGTCACTCTACAACACTATTTTTCCACTAACTATTCATTAGTCAACAACTTTGCCCAGCAACAGCAAACACCCAGCAACTTCCATGTTTTAAAGGCTGGAGAACAAGCAGTCCGAGACAGTAAGGCTCCTGAATCACTCTTCTCTGTTCCTTCTAAATTTTTTACGTTCCTCATGGCCTCATCGTTAAGAGGCCATGTTATCACCAACCATGGTCACACTCCCACAAAGTCAGTCAATAAACTTTTAGATGTCTAGACACAACTATTTTGTATAATACACACAAAACATTTATACATTTATTCTATTTAGGATTCTTAGAACCCTAAGAATCATATGGGTTGGTCATATATTTTAAACTAGGTATGCATTTTATGTATTGTTAAATAAGGGTCTTTTTGGTGGAAAAGAAACAAAGTAATTGGGTTCTTGTATGTTCTATTGTATGTTCTGTAGGGATATTCTATATGGTGACATAGATGTCAAAAAAATACAGTAAATTCACATCAAAATTAAGCTGCAAGATATGCAGTAGTCTGTACATGTACTTTTTTGTATCTTTTCTGAAAACATTTTCCCAGGCAAGAAGTTCAACTACAGACTAAAGATAGACATTACAAGACTTAAATATTAACTAAACATGCCAGTCCAGCAAACAATTATAAAATATGCAGGAAAGATAAGTGATCAGGTAACTAAACCAAACTAAACTAAATTAGAAGAAAATAAGAGTTAAATTGCTAACAGGGAATATGCAATTCAACTCATTGCACTTGGTTTCCTTCTACCCGTATTTGCGCCTCAAAATTGTAATGACAGAAAGTATCCTGAGTAAATGGAGTATATATACACCCAGTATTTGTATTATACACAACATGAGCATACACCCAATTGTTATACCCAATTATTTCATGTTCTTCACTGTAGGAAAGAATTGAGGTACTTAACTCTTTGTTAGAATGCTAGATTTTCTTTTTGGTGAACTGAGATACGATACAGTGAACACGATGTTATCTCTCCAAGTAGCATAAATGTATTTGGAAATGCATGCTTTCAAAGAAAATTCCAATCTAATTAACAAAAATCAGTACACTAGTGCAATATTGAAACCTTTTGTACTGTTATGTTCTTTAGCTTGGGTTTTAAATAGGAAATTAATATAACAGAATTCCTGGTGTATTCTTTTGGCACTCAAGCGAAACAGTATACATTATTGCTGAATCATGTAGATTTGATGGGACTTTAACCAAGAATAATTTTGTTTTTACAATAAAATCCTTATACCCACTCTGGCTATCTAGAGTTTATTTGCATTTGTAAATAAAAGCATTCTTCTTCATTCTTCATCTGAGCTTTGAAACAAAGCTCACTTACAAGTTTAACCACTATATTTTTGTTTGATATTTACAAAAGATTATTCTTTCTAAATGTTTATAGCAAATGCTATTTATATGGATTTAGTATTTGATATGAAATACGTAGAAAAAGTTTTGTATGGAAATGGATCCTCCAGAAATACTTTGTCACCTCTCTGCTGTTGAAATTTATAATATTTACACTCTAGAAATCTAAGTGTTGCAACTGAAACCTGAGTATTATAAATGAAAATCCTATGATGTGTGATTTGCATCAGAGAAGTCAACCTCACAGCAAGCATGTTACTCTAAAGGGTTTCACACTAGCAAACTAACAAAGACTCTACTCAGGCATAGACAGATGCTTTTCCATGATGCTTTTCTTCTGGCTAAATAGCACTTTTCTAGAGAAGGCTAGGGAACAGCTGAAGAGTGAGCACAAAAAACAGATGAAGAGTGAGCACCAGCACCAATTCTGAAAAGTATACAACATAGATAAGGTCATTCTTCTTTTGAGAGGACACGTTCAATAACAGAGCTATAAAGTTTTACCTACTAGTGACAGAGAAATAGTCTTCACTGGGTTTTATTTGTAGCATAGCTTTAGGAAAGATTATTCATTTTCCAATACATGCTTTACTACTGGCTATATATAATGCTCAGTTTTTAATGTGAAGCTAGATCTCTGGAACAATTGGTCAGTGAAAGGAGTCTAGAGAACTGTTTAGCTGATCAGCTGGATGCATTCCATTTAGGTAACATGAATAATTTTCTGTTGCCTATATTGATCAGAGTTTTGTAGACTATAATGAAACCTTACTACATCTGTCTACCTGCCCATAATCACTTGAATTTATGAATCTGAATCAGCAGCTGAATCCCACAAGGACATTCAGAATGCATTTCAGCCTGTTCTGAGTGTTTAAGATAACTAATCCCACTACATTTTATCCAAACTTATTCAAACTAATTTACACTTCATGATTTCCAAGTGGTCATTCCCTTTTAGTTAGAACAAAAATATTCAGAATTTCTATTCACCAGTTACACGGTTCACTTTATACATGCTTTCCAATTTAACTTGCTCCAATTAGAAGCTTGCTCCAATTAGAAACTTGCCCACTCTTAGTCCACAACAGAACTAGCTAAATGATACCAGAACTGTCTGGGACAAGAATTTGTCAAGTCCCCAAAATACATTCAGACAGCTCCTCCTCTGTGTATATTAATTAATAGGTATTATTTACATGCCTAAACATGTTGATTAACACCTTCAGAAAAGTCTGGGCTGTCCAGGAGACTTCGCATGAAGTCCCTGATGTAGACAAATGGAATTGCCCAAAGCGTACAGCAAAAGGATAATCTTAAATACTTGAATAGTTGTTATTCTTGCATATGCAGGGGTGGTCTAGAACAGTCTTCTGAATAAGTTAGGATTTATCTGGTACACAATTTGAGATAATAACAGTGGATCATATGTGCACTGGAGTACTCATAAAGGATCAGGGGACAATTGGTTATAGAATGTCACCAGAATATCAGTTTGATGAGTCTCTACCAATCCCATCAAAGATGCAAGGACCCTTGCAGACACTGTCAACACTACTCAGATGGCAACTGACTACCCTGCTCAAGAAGTTAGATTCCCTGCATTTGCATTAGCCTGCAAAAGATTACTGTAATTCAGTATTTTTAAATAATGCTTAGATGAACAGCTAAGTAATGAGACCTAGAATCTGGCTTATTCTACTCTTTTTTTTTTTATTATTATTAATTTTTTTTGTATATTTTTTTTTGTATTTTTTTTACAAATTCTGAGACCCTACAATGCTTTACAGTTACCAACAAAGTTATCAAATAATTAGAAGTCTTATAATCATTTTTATTATTATTTTTCTCTGAACTTTACTCAATTTGAATAATATGGTAGTGCAGACTTGCATAATAATGTATGAAAATATTTTTAGTTATTTTTAAGATATTGATAAATATACTTTAGAAAAACGCTTGACAAATATCACTACCTCTCTCTCCTCTCTCCCTCTCTCTCCCTCTCTCTCCTCCTCTTTTTTTTTTTTTTTTTTTTTTAAAAAAAAAAAAGTATATTCAAAGCTAATTCAGTCAATTTGAAAAAGAAAAATAAAACAAAAACTATGGACAATATATTACTCTCTAGGTTGAGTGAATAATAGGAATAGATAGACAGAAGAGAGCTAGCTTGTCTTGTATGTTGTTTACAGGGGAAAAAAGATAAATTCAACCACAATACAGTCAGTTAACCTTAAAAGTTTTATGTTTAGAAAAATAAGATTAAGTTTTTAAAAATATATTGAAAATTAGCTTAAGGCACCAATCAACCTTGCAGTTTTGTCAAACATTGCAGAATTGCACTGGTAGATTCTAGTAAATTGAAAACTATTTGTGGGATAAATTGTTTATAAAATGATACTCTTACTAGAAAGCTGCCTAGCAGATAAGGACCTGGCTTGGTTGATAGTCAGCTGAATATGAACCAACGGTGCGATCGGGTGGCCAAGAAGGCCAACAGCATCCTGGCTTGCATAAGAAACAGCATGGCCAGCAGGTCCAGGGAAGTGATTGTCCCCCTGTACTCGGCTCTGGTGAGGCCACACCCCGAGTACTGTGTTCAGTTTTGGGCCCCTCGCTACAAGAAGGACATGAAGGTGCTTGAACGGGTCCAGAGAAGAGCAACGAAGCTGGTGAGGGGTCTGTGAAACACGTCTTATGAGGAGCAGCTGATGGACCTTGGGTTGCTCAGTCTGGAAAAGAGGAAAAGAGGCTCAGGGGCGACCTTATAGCTCTCTATAGATACCTTAAAGGAGGCTGTAGCGATGTGGGGGTTGGTCTATTCTCCCACATGCCTGGTGACAGGACAAGGAGGAATGGGCTAAAGTTGCTCCAGGGGAGGTTTAGGTTGGATATTAGGAATAATTTCTTTACTGAAACGGTTAACAGGCATTGGAATGGCTTGCCCCATTGCCCCAAATGGTTGAGTCACCATCCGTGGAGGTCTTTAAAAGACGTTTAGATGTATAGCTTAGTGATATGGTTTAGTGGAGGACTTGTTAGTGTTAGGTCAGAGGTTGGACTCAGTTATCTTGGAGGTCATTTGTGTCACCAAAGCACTGACATCTCAGAAAACATTGTTATGACTGTTGATAAATTATTGAAAACAGAAAACAAAACAAAACACAACCACTAAATTTTGTAAAAGTTATAAAACCTAAAAGAAAATAAAATAATAAAAACGAGGAATTAGAAATTTTGTATTGAAAATATAAAATGGTGTATTGGTCTTACATGGCAAGATTTTGATAGCAGGGGACTTCAGGGGTAGCCTCTCATCTGAGGCTCTCAGAAGCTACCCCATGTTAAATAATAGCCAGTTCCAGCCAACTCCAAAAGGGAACCACCACTGACCAAATCTGAACCAATAAGCAATGCTGGTTGCACATCTGTGAGTGCATATTTAAGACCCCCCCCCAAAAAATAAAAAAAAAAAATAAAAACAACAACAACAACACACATAAACAACAACAACAACAACAAACATAAAACAACAAAGAAAACACCACCAGCACCAAAAACTGCTGTGCAACTGCAGCTGGAAGGGAGAAGTGAGAAAATTTAGATTGAAAAAGCCCTGCAGGTACCAAGGTCAGTGAAAAAGGAAGGGGAGGAGTGCTTCAGGCACTGGAGCAGTTGTTCCCCTGCAGCCAGTGGTGGAACAGGCTGTCCCTCTGCTGCCTATGGCAGCCTAGAGCAGATCTGCTTGTTACAGACTGTGAAGGAGCCCATGGTGAAGGAGGTGAAAGAGGCTGCAGCCCATGAAGATCCCCTACAGGAGCAGTCTTGGGTCTGGAACAGAAGAGCATGTAAAGGAGACCACAGTGGAGCAGGTATTCTCATGGGGGACCCTTGCTCTAATAGTTCATTCCTGAAGGACTGCACCCCTGTGGTCATACTGGAGCACTTTTTGAAGTCTGTAGAAATCCCATGTTGGACCAGTCTGGGAAAGACCACAACCAATGGCAGGGACACCATAATGGATCAGGAGAAGAGAGTGCAGATGAAAGAATGGCAGATGATGAAACATTATGGGCCATAACCTCCATTCTCCGTTCCCCTGCACCACTCTTCAGGAGGCAGTAGAAGAGTGTGGGTGGGGGAAGGTATTCTTAGTTTGCTTTTAGTTTGCTTTTAGTTTCTTGCTGCTCTTGTCTGTTAGTTATAAGCATTAAATTATATTAATCTCCTTATGCTGAGTCTGTTTTCCTGTGATGGTAACTGTTGAGTCATCTCCCTGTATTTATCTCAATACTTGAATGCTTTTTCGTCATATTTTCTCCCTCTGCTCCTTTAAAGAGGAGTAAGAGAGTGGTGTGGTGGAGTTTAGCTAGTCATTAATGTAAAACCACCTTAAATTGGCATATATTCGCCAAATGTGTGTTCATTCTGTATGCATGCACCCACTTTTTTAATGTTGGTTTGTTCTGTAAGAGACTCAGAAAACTGATATCACAGAAGAGCAATTTTTAATTTAAAATATTTTAGTATTTGCTTACTTATAAAGAGAATCAGATAATGGTTAAAACAGAGAATCATATGCTCTCACATTCAAAGTTAAGTAAAATAATTTTATTCTTCTAGAATTTATTTAAAATAAATTTATCTTTTTGTGTGCTCATATGAAAATATTGAAATGAAAGACCAAAATTATTGTTTTAACTGGCAATGTTTTCTAACAATCTTCTTGGCTGTTATTTGCTGATCCATCTAAGTTACAAGCTTCATGATATGCTGACTTGATATTCTCAGAACCAAAATAATCACCTAAAGAAAAAGACATATCACTTTTAAATATATATATAATATACGTATAATAATATGTAATATCATATACTATATTTAATACAGTATATATAATATTCACTGTGATTAATAAAATATATTAATTTATTACTATTATATAGAATACGTTATGGTAATGTAATACCATATAAATAATAATTTTTATATTTATATATATCTATGGGGGGGAGTAAAAACACAAATTTCTATTAAAGCATGAAATATCTTCAACACCTTGTTTGTATGACTTTCCTCTTAGGTTATGTTCTACACATCATTTACATCATCACTGCTTTTAACTTAAACTGTCCTTGACTATATGCAATTTAGTCCTGTCATTTAGATAGGGTTTAAACTCAATGGCTAAAATAAATAAATGAATAAGTAAGTACTTATCAGAAAAGATCACCATACTTATTTTAGATGTTTATATAATTATAAAATCAAAGTTATTCTGGAAGTTCCCATCTTTGCCTTTTAACCATAAAAGAAGTTCAGACAACAAATTCAAATTGTGGCATCTACCATTCTGAAGTCATATGGAGTTAACTTCTTTATCAGGCAGAATTTAGCTTTGTAATGCTTTGAATTGGTAATATATTTTTGTTCTATGCTGAGGAAAAACAGTGCTCTTGTTTGTATTGGGGAATGGCCAGAAATGGACTTATTGCATTCCATTTCACAGGAGAGGGAAGAAAAGAGAAAAGAACCTGGCCTAGGAAAAGGAGTTACAACGAAGCAAATAATAATAATAATAATAAATAATAATAATAAATAATAAATAATAATAAAATAGTAAGTTCTTGGGAAGCACTCTGGGGAAGCACTGTACTCCTTCTTTTCTGTTTTTGTATATGCTAGAATTTTTCATAACTTACTTCCATAAAATATAATTCACCCACTCAGCCTTACTTCTCAGTTAATTTCAGTGTTCAAACTCACTTCAAATGCACATTGCAAACAAAAAATCCATAAAATGAAATTTTATCAGGTGTCATGAAGTTTTCAGACTTCGTAATAAAATAATCTTTAAATAATATTTTTAAAACGTATATATATATAGGCATAAACCAATGCCAATATTATAAAAATGATGACTTCCCCTAAAAAGCAGCATAAAATAGTCAGAGGAAATTCCTTTTAAGTATTTTCTCTCTCTATGAGCTATACTTTAAAATCCTTTAAAGTCTACTAAAGTTTTTTAAAGTATGCTCTGGCTGCTTCACAGTTTTCTGCTGAGAATAGTGGTAATTTGGCTAAAGAGTTAAAACAAATAGGTATTTGGTATCATGTTAATTGCAATGTTTTTGAAATGTTATAATTGCTGGCCCAAGTAAAGTTTTCTACTTACTGCATTAGGAAAAAAAAAAAAAAAAAAAAAAAAAAAAAAAAATTGTCTTCAAATGCAACAGAAAATAAACAAAAAAGCAAACTGAATATTTATTTAAACACTATTTTTAATGAAGAACTTGAAAGGAAACTGAGATCCAAATAGCTTTCAAATTTCAGTTTTCAAATCTGGCCTGTTTTTATTTCCATCAGAAATCTCACTAATTTTGACAATGTAATATTCTGTAACATACTAAGAAAAATATGTTATATTTGAGTGACACAGATGTCTCTGTAGGCGTATGTGAAAAGCACCCATTATAGTGTCTTTGAATACTGAACAGCATTTAAATCTACAACAACAAAAAACACACTTTTGACTTATTTATTTTTTATTATTATTATTCCTTTTATTAATGTTAACACTGGAATATTACAAATTCAGAATCATACCTCATAGCACCTAAGTGAGGGGAAAAAAATAATCTTCAACTATTTCATTGCAAACTGTTTTATTTGGGCTATAAAAGCACAGTGATTAGGGCCTTCAACCCTGGTCACTTTAACTCACCTTTGAATATTTATATTCAGAAGGAATGTTACTGCAGCAAATGAGGGAACAGATGTACTAACATCTGACTACAACTCACATCACTCAAAATCTTGAAGCTTGAGGCTTGAACATGCCACTGAATAAATAGCATTTACTCACAAAAGAGAATGTTATTTATTTAATTATTTCAGTAAGTAATACAATATACATACAATGTTGAAATTATATAATGTCTGAAGAAAACCACCAGTAGGTCAGTAATGGTCACTAAATAGAACAGATTTCAGCTATTTTTTTTTCCCTACTAATATTATTTACATAATTCCAATAATTAGAAATAAAGCTATACAGTGTTTAATTTATAGCCAATGATTTATAGTCTTGAAAAAATATATATATATATATTTCAAACTCAGTCTTCTCACAATTCGTTTTTGTTGTTGGTCTTGTTTTTGTTATTAGCTTTTTTTTTCTTCTCAGAGGTATAATATAACAGATTATATTCCTGCAGAACTGGATAAAATAGGTTCTTGGACATAATGAGCTATTGTTTATATCATCAGCTGAATTTTCTTTGGAAGAAAAACTGGATCACTTCTAAAATTATTTCACTTTCTCCAGGTTAGGTTGGCATCAAATGCAAGTGGTCTATACAAGCCATATACTACTGTAAAAATAACAAAAAAGAAAAAAAGAAAATCAGTCTGTCCCTGATTTGTCTGCAACACAGGGATATCATTCATTTACATAAAACATTGGCTGTTAGAGAAAAAAAAAAAAAAAAAGGAAGAAAGGTATACAAAAAGTTCTAATAATTAAAAATGATCAGTCAAAAAAACAAAAAACAAAAACAAAACAAAAACAAACAAACAAACAAAAACACCACGAACAAAATATCTGATAATACATTGCATTTCTCTTCTACTAAGACTAAACCATCTGAAGTTTGCTATATAATTTGCTAACTTCACCAGACTCCTTGGTAGCAAGCTTAACTTCATGGCTTGGGTGATTTTGATACATAGTGTGCTATCAAATCTTGGCCTACTTTTGTTCTTATTTAATTCTTGAAAAGCTACTTGAATTCTGAAGTCATTTTATCAGTTACAGTGTAACAGCTGAGAATCACAGGATGAAGTTGGAAAAGACCTCTGGAGGTCCAACCCTCCTGCTCAAGCAGGGTCACCTAAAACAGGTTGCCCTGAACCATGTCCAGATGTCTTTTGAAGATCTCCAAGGACAAAGACTCCACAATCTCTCTGGGCAATCTGCTCCAGTGTTCCATCACCTGCACAGTAAAAAAGTACTTCCTGCTCTTTAGATGGAACCACTTGTGTTCCAGTTTGTGCCCATTTCCTCTTGTTCTGTCACTGGGTACCACTGAAAAGAACATGGCTCTACCTTCATTACACCCTCCTCTGAGTTGTTTATATGAGATCCTCTCCAAGTCTTCTTTTTCTTTAAGCTAATAAATTCCAGTATTCTGAGCCTCTATTTACAAAAGAGGTATTCCAGCCTCTTTATATATATATAGTATATATATATTATATATATATATATATATTTGGCCCTGAGTATTCTCTCAAGTTTAAAAATGAATCACTTTTAAGAAAATGCAGTGGTGCTAGAACATTTAAAGTATAATTTTCTCCATATTTAGAGAGAAAAAAATAAAATAATAAAATGTTCTAAACTTTTTATTTACACCAGATTGTGGCTGAACAGAATAGAAAGAAGAAATTAAGCTCCTCCACCAATTTCAGTGAATGACCTCATACATACGGTGGAAAGAAAGCTACTTTTAAAAAAGAAAGTAGTTATATAATTCTAATCTTGAAATTGTCTCTCAGGATCAGAACTCTATTTTTAAAGAGGCGTTGCAGTACTGACACAAAAGAGTAAACTCATTCAGGCAGCATAATTTCAAACACTTTACTCCATTATGTTTGCTTTTCCATGTTTTAGTCTCAGTACTTTAACTAAGTTAGCATTTACTATGTCAGCTCTTAAAAATCACAATTCAACACGCATAATTCTTCTGTCATATAATAAAGTGTGTGAATTCCTCTCTGAGAGCATCATCTGTCTCTTCAGAATTGCAGAACCTTTATAAAAGCTTATAAAGTACATGCAACATTTCCAAATGTGATTGTGAAGCCTTAATGTATAAACTTGACATGAGGATCCTATGTGTCTATATAAATGTACCACATACATTTTTCCAAAATAGTACATAAAAATCTTGACACAAAGGAAGGATCAAATCCACAAAGAACTGGATGAGTTGAAGTAATAAAAAATTGAAATCTAAGAGATCTAAGTCAAGGTTTTACTTCTAGAGATGATAAAAAAGAATTGAGGGCTCTAAAAAAAAGGCTCATTAACTAAAATGATGGTAAAGAACAACATAAAGTTAAATGGTTATTACATGAACATAAAACATCAAACTGCAAAACTGAAAAAAGTGGCATTTTAGAAAATATTATTTATTTCTAGTTGAATTGGACAAACGCTTATCTCACTCCATGAAATAAAGCACAGGCTTTATCTGAAATGTTTTATCCACTGTTATATGTGAATTTCAAACTGAAAGAAGGAAAAAACTCCTTTGGCCAATCAAGGAAATATAAAACCTGTCACATAGAAGCAAACAAACCATCAATGACAACAACAAATAAACACAAACTTCTTTAACTCAGCAAAATATAGATCGAGTGTTTATTTATTTATTTATTTTTCTATAGAAAGCTGAAAAAGTAAATATTAAGAGAGATTCCAGAAGATTTATTTATTTATTTATATTTATTTATTTATATTATTATATTATTTTTTCATAAGGAACTCTAGTTGACCTTAGGACATGCTTTGATTTGGTTATGAAAGCTGGTGCAGGTATGACACACTTTCTTGTGATTGCAGTTTATGAATTTAATAGGCTAGATGGCTCCTTCCACATATCTGTTCCTTATAAGCACAACAAACCTTCAGATGACCCATTCCTCCACTGCCCACATTGTTAAGTTTTCTATGTGCAAACATCTCATTAAGGCTGCTCTAAACTATCCCATTTTCTTCCTAGTGTTTATACTCTAGTAATAGTCAAAGTTGTTCTCAAATATATCATTCTGCTGTGTTGGGTCTGTTTGGGATGGAGTCACTTCTCCCTGCTGCAGCCCACACAGTGCTGCACTCGTAGCTGGAACAGCACTGGTATCACTCCAGTGTTGTGTCTATTGCTGCATAGTGCTGGCACAGAATCAGGACTCTCTCCAAGCCCCAGGAGCCAGCAAGCTGGGGGTGGGCAATTGATGGGGAGGGGACATCACCAGGGCAGCTGACCTAAACCGACCAAAGGGATATTCCATAACACCTGATGTCACACTCAGCAATAAAGGGGGCTCTTGTGGGGGAGGGATCTCTCTCTCTCTCTGGCTCTCTCCTGAACAACCGGTACGCGTTTTGAGGCCCTGCTTCCAAGGACGTGGCCGAACATCGCTTGTTGATGGGAAGTAGAGAATATTTTTTTTTTCCTTTCTCTCTGTGCTTCCGCGCGGCCTTGTTGTTTCTTTTGTTACATTCTCTCCCCATTCCCTTTCCCTTTAATTAAATCATTCTCATCTCAAACCTCGAGCTCTTTGTGTTGACTTTTTTTTTCTCTCCCCCTCCTCTTTGAGGAGGCGGGGAGTGAGAGAGCGGTTGTGGTGGAGCTCGGCTGCCCATCTGAGTAAAACCACCACATCTGCCTACTTAATTGCTTAAGACAGTCTTTCCTCATTATCTTCTCAGCCTTCAAATCCAAGAGCAGTGCCTGGAAAATGTTCAAAAAACTGTTCTTTCCATTTATCCTACAAAGATAGTGCAACCATAAGTTATAGCTGAAAGGCAAAGTCTTGCTCAGGGAAAAGACAAATTATAGTCAATACAAATATCAGCAGTGAAGTAAATGACAGTTAAACTTATAAAAGTTTATATAAATCCCTGAAGGTGTCTTAGTTACCAATGAAATGTAGGAATCCTGTGTTCTTTTTTTTTTTTTTTTTCTTTTTACATTTCTGCAGATCACTGGTTATTTTGCTTCTGGAAGTGGTTGCAATGCTTTTTCTTGTTTAATTACAGCTCGTGGTTTGACACGTTTACATCTCACTTTTTTTTTTTCTTTTTCATTTTCAGTAAAAAATCACTTTATATTAGGACTCAGATCTCAATTAGTTGAAGATGACAGGCACTCAACAATGAACAAAAGTTCCTTTCCTTTCCTTTCCTTTCCTTTCCTTTCCTTTCCTTTCCTTTCCTTTCCTTTCCTTTCCTTTCCTTTCCT
>CM021765.1:155037053-155050932 GCA_011076525.1 Nettapus auritus
CGTGGAACCCTGCTCCACCGTGGTACTCCATGGGCTGCAGGGGGACAACCTGTTTCACCATGGTCCTCACCACAGGCCGCAGGGGACTTCTGCTCCGGCGCCTGGAGCACCTCTCCCCCTCCTTCTTCTCTGACCTTGGCGCCTGCAAGGCTGTTCCTCACTCCTCTCACTCTCCCAGCTGCTGTGTGGCGCAGATTTTTTTTTTTTTTTTTTTTTTTTTTTTTTTTTTTTTCCCGGTCTTAAATATGCTCTCACAGAGGGGCAAAACAGCATCACTTATTGGCTCAGCTCTGGTCAGCAATGGGGCCCTTACCAAACATGGGGCAGCTTCTAGATCCTTCTCACAGAAGCCACCCCTATGGCCTCCTGCTACCAAAACCTTATCAAGTAAACCCACTACAGCTGCATAAATCTGATGATTACAGAAGCCAAAGTAAACGTAATATGTGTATTCTAGGTCTTCCTTAGCCAGAATAAATTGAACCTGTGTCTCTCACAGCTCTAGGAATTTTCTTTAAGGACTAGATGAGTTAAATGTTGCTACCTGAGGCTCCAGGGGACCATATTCTCCATTCCTTATGGTAGCACACAGCTACTGTGGAATCAAGAATACACAAATCCATTCAGAATGTTAGAAAAAGCTGAAGACTTTCTGTTTTAGGGAGCATTTAGCTGGGAAGTTCTTTCTGTTCCTCTGTTTTCAATACTGGAATTCTATTTATTTATTTTTTAAAATCTGCAGAGATTTAAGGACCTTCCAGTTTAGGAATGGAGTGTAGCTTGTTAACAGAAAGCTTCTAGCAGCTTTTTGGAGGGATTGAAGAAATGGCAGAAAAGTAACATTGAAGAAATACCAATTGAGATCTGTAATGCAGGCTGGATACTGGTGTCTCTCAAAATTTGCCAGAAATGGAAATTCAAATCCTCTTGTTTAACTCTGTCGTGGGCAAAATGGATCATATAAATTTGAAGCTAGCATATATTATTGGTACAAATAAGTGCAAAACAGTCTAATAGTACAAACTACATGCTTTGCACAGAGAAGCCTCATTAGAAAGACACTTAAATAATAATAATAATAAAAAACAAACACTACCACCAACAAAATAGTAGTGATTAGTTATTCTTTCTCCTGTGCCCTGTGCTTTACTTCCCATTGTCCTGCCATCTCAACAGCTCCAAGGTGAATCAGAAGATCACTGATATGGGCATGGAGTCGCGTGTTCCATCCCCACTCCTTCCCAGGACACACTTCAGTCTTTGTGTGTGGGTTTCTCCCTCCCCTTCTGCCATGTGTCCTCTGAGGGCCCTGTGACCAAAGGGCTGTTGTTCCCCTCTGACCCCAAGGTTATCAGGTCACTGCCTGCTGCAGGAGGCACTGCTCCCCAAGCGAGGGACATCTCCTGCCAGGTTGGTGACAGTCACAGGGTGGTGTGATGGGGAGGAGTGGGGAGGGGGGAGAGGCAAAGGGCAGCAACAACAGACCAGTTCCAACTGGCCAAGGCTGCCCTTGTGTCCTGGGAGAGTGCTGCTCTACCCATGCAGTGGCCACAGAAGGTCCAAATTGAATTTGGTCACTTACTGCATTTTCTTTCAGATAATCAATTAAATGCTTAACTTGTTCTTTCCAAATATGAGCACAATCATTAATAATTTAACCTATTAACCTATATCCTAATTTATCCAAATTTTTACCTGTCTGGTTGTTTTCACTTCCACACCCTAATATCCTAACTGGAATATATGAATGGGAAGCTGCTCAAGACAAAGTCAGTAATGCCCATGGTTCCCTATTTCTCCACAGATCTCTCTGTTTTATCACAGAAGACAATCAGATTGCCTAGGTTTATCATTTGTACTATTCCTGATGTTTTCTCCTTCCTGTAGACAGAAATGTGTCCCAGGAAGAATAACAACAAGATTTTCTAAGGGACCAAATTCAGTCTAACAGCAGGGTCGCCAAATACATATGGGGGACACTACTGACAGGAGGAACCCAGGCTCTTCGGAGTTGTTTGGTGGCACAATGAGAACCAACAGACAAAAGCTGGAAGAGGAGAGGTTTTGACTGAATGTGAGAAACTTCTTTGTTGTGAAGGTAATCAGGGTGCCCACAGTGACTGTACAGGCTCCAACCTTGGAGATTTTTAAGATCAAACTGGACAAAGCCCCAACCATTCTGGGCTGACCTCAGAAATGAGGTCATACTGCTCTGAGTAGGAGTTTGGAATGGAGACTTCGTGAAGTCCCTTCCAACCTGAAATTTTCTTGTGATTCTAGAATAATAATTGCCTTTCTCTCATATATGATGCTTTATAAGCGTCTCTTTGGGAAAAAATATAATAAAATAAAATGCATTGTAAGCAAGTGAAGAAGAGGATAGCTATACCCAGGGCTTTTAGATATATTGCTAGAAGTGTCTTTTGATTTTCCATTTCAAGAACACTGTGATTCCTATAAGATAATGAAATCTCACCTGAATGGGGATCTTCAAGCTCAGTTTAGCACAAGTATTCTGCTTCTTTGTATTTGTTGTTGTTTTCTTTGCATATGCTTAATATGTTTATGTATTAATATATAAATATATAAATATTATTAATGTATTATTAATATGTACTAATATATTAATATAGTATAATATTTATAGTAAACTGAAGCACTTCCTGCTGCTAATACGGTGTTGTATCTTTGATTTTTTTAATTTTAATTTTTATTTTTTGCCTTTCTCTAATAGCTACTATAAGGAATTAATGCCAATTTATTCATTACTATTAAAATTTTAAACTGGATCTGGTAAGATTTATTCTGGCTGACATTCAGAAATAATTCAACTGAAATTAGTGGTCTAAATTGTAGCCCCACAAATTGACATATAATTCCAATATGTTCGAATAATCAAGAGGTTATTTTGTTTTGTTTGTTGTTTTTTTTTTTGTTTGTTTGTTTTGTTTTGTTTTGTTTTGTTTTGCTTTCACCTTTTCAAACATAGCTTCTTTCCTGTTTCTCCTTACTTTGTAAGAATAATAATTAGTTTTTCATTTAGACCAGCAGCAGTGAATTTAAACACCAATAATCTGTCCATAATTCATTGCTTTCTAGTCCATAGACTCATGGGTATACATTAGCTAGCGGTTCTGTGTGTCTGGAACGAATAAACATAAGGCACCCCCGGCATAGCCTACCATTTCAGCATATGATGAGATGCTACTGTAGTGAGATAACTAGTGGAACAAGATGCAGCTCAGTATTAGAAATCAGAGGGAAAATGTGCGCAGTGGAAAATAAAATGAAGCCATGCATAGTGCATTTCATTTATAAACAAAACAAAATAACAACAACAACAAAAAACAGATAAATATTTATCTTTTTGTTGTATTATGTTTATATATATGTATAGATTTGCTCTTTGCTTTTAATATAATTCAGAATGTTGCAAGTGCCTATTCAAACCAAGATAGTTAAGAAATGTGAGAAAAAATACAGTAAGTAGGCAATTAGTTGAATTATTTTGAATTGAATTGTTTTGTTAAGTACTATGATGCTTTTTCTGTCCCTGAAACTAGAAATCTTTTTTTTAGTCTATTTGTAGCTCTAAGAAAAATAACCTTACAATGCAGCTTAGAAATATAAGAACATAGAATTACCTGGAGGCCTATATTCTAAATGAAAACCTCTGTCCTTAATTATCATCACAGTGACATTGCTTTTGACTGTTACACTTGTGAATTTGGTAATAGCTTCATTGGGATTTGGGCTTTTGTTTGCAATTGAAGCTATAGCTTGCTCAATTTAGAAGGAAAGAATAGTGAAATTTTTCTTCTAACTCAAATGTGGAATTTTCATGATCTGAAGCAGCTCTGGAGAATGACCCTTAGAAAAGTATTTAATATTCATTTTATTTTCAAAGGCTTTGGGGGAAACTAGAATCTAAAGACTAGATGTTACTTACCTGTGTGGTAAAACAAAATGTGGCCATCAGTGTTTGTGTTTTTTACTGATTAAGACATCTGAGAGAATGATCTTGATTACTGTATTGAATCTATTTGTTTAGAACTTTAATTACTGAAGAGAAGCCTAGGAGATAAATGTGAAGATAGTGGTTTTCATATAATACTTTGTTCATATGCAAATATATAAAAAAAAATGTAAGTAGATATGGGGAAAAAAAAAAATAAAGTAGATATGAAAAAAGGAAAATAAAGCATATTTGAATTTAGGAGATTCATACTGGTTTATAACTCTGGTGTCCTCAACGGAAGCCCCCAGCTACAGCAGGGAACTAGCTTCAAGAAAGATAGAAGGAATTAGTTTTTTGCTGGTTTAGAAAAGACTGAGCTTGTCAGAGGACATGACAGTGATTCTGTGAAAAGTTTTCCACATAAAGTCCATTAATAGTGGTATCTTATCCACAGGAATAGGACAATAATTAATGCCAATAATTTTGGGGGGATAGACATTTAGACAAAAAGAATAAAAGAAAGTTGTGTCTAGCTAACAATGTAATAGGACGTATGGGCAGCTGGTACAGTTTTCATAATTTACATTTTTAAAAGAAGGACAAAATCTTTTGGGTCACAGAAGTGTTGCTGGTTTTACCACAGTGTCCGGGAATGGACTGTGAATTTTCATGGTCAGTTCCAGCCCTACTTTGTATGATTCTGTTCACAAGATGACAAAGTCCTACTTTTAAACTAATTATATTTTTTCATCTTATTCATCTTCTTCAGAAGTTGTTCTAGATGTTTCTGGTGACTACAGATATAATTTTCAGTAAAAATATATTCAGAATTGTCTGCTATTAGCTCCTTTTTAAACTTTAGAAAACTATGATCTCTCTCTTCCAGTGAGTCATAATATCCATTCTTGTGATTATTTTTGTTTGTTTGTTTGTTGTTTTTTATTGGCTTCTGATTGAATGAGATATTTTGAGCACAGGTTAATAGAAAATGTGTTGTACAATGTCAATGATACTTTACAGTTCCTATAGCAGATCTTGAAACTGACACTAACAACATGTTTGGCTGAATCACTGTCTTACTACAACAGTACTCATATTTATTGTGGGCTCCATTCAGGGATCATATGCAGTCATGCCTGGGATGGCACCTTTTTTGTATTTAAATTGAAGAAAGCAATAAGATGGTAAACCAGAATCCAGTTCCTGTTTATATTATGGTACAATCTAGTTATTTCCCCCCCCCCCGCTACCCTGCTATTTCCTCCTTATGAAATACAAACACAAACCAGAAGTTTTGATAGTCCCTGATAGGATCTGCCTCCTGTCCAGCTTTAACTATATAAAAGTTAGGTGGTCTATTCAGCTTTGTTTCATCTGTAGTCTGTTTTTGTTGTTGTTGTTTGTTTGTTTAATAAGTTATTACTATTTAAAAGGAATTTAGAATCCTGACTCTTTTTTTTTTTTTTTTTTTTTTTTTTTTTGTGCTTCTGACAGTAAATTTGCTTAAGCATTTCAGTGATGTATAGAAATGGGCCTTTGTATAATTCTAGGAACCAGTTCTTTCTGCTCTGAGCTATGTCTTAC
Source organism: Nettapus auritus (assembly GCA_011076525.1). Classification (NCBI taxonomy): domain Eukaryota; kingdom Metazoa; phylum Chordata; class Aves; order Anseriformes; family Anatidae; genus Nettapus; species Nettapus auritus. The sequence continues at coordinate 155,042,596 of CM021765.1, forward strand.
TGACATACTTGAAGTTTTATTTAGATTTGCTACTAATTCAAACAAACAATTTTGTGCACAATAAAATTCATATTAATATTGACCAGTATGATTAAGCAAAGTGTCAAGTTGTTGGTAATACTCATATGGTATTTTGACATTTTGGAGGCCTTGTTGAAGGACAACCCCAAAGTTAATAATGATTCAGATTTCCCTGAAGACAGCCTTTGTTTTGTAGAATGGTTACAGACTGATCAGTAGGAACACAGATTTAGTATTTTATCCATCAATTTTTCTACAGAAGGGCTATAATGTGCGGTATGATTAGTATACTTTATTTTGATAGACATTCGGTTTTGACAAAAAGATTCCAGGTAACTGAGTATCCAATTACCTATGGGTTCAAGGGAATTTATGAAAAGCATGTACCTGAAAGAGAACTGGAATTTATCAGGCTAAGGAAAATGAAGAGAAAAAGAGAAAAAAAAAAAAAAAAAAAATCCCAAAGGGATCTAGTTAAAGAGGAATTTTAGCACAGGGTGATTTCCACATTTTCAGGTGCTGTGGTTTAACTCTGTCAAGAAGCTAAGTACCACACAGGCACTCTCTCACTCTCCCTTCATGGGATGGGAGAGAACAGGAAAGGTGCAAGTGAGAGAACTCACGGGTTGAGATACAGTTTACTAGGTAAAGCAAACACTTCATGCACAAGCAAAACGATGGTACAGCCTATGGTGTACCATGGCAGAGCAGATCTCCAGGCTGCAGCCAGTGGAGGAGCCCACCGTATAGCAGATGAATGAAGAAAGCTGCAGCCTGGAGTGCCCATGCCGGAGCAGACTCCAGGCCAGAGCTGTAGCCTGTGGAGAAGATCACACAAAAAAGCACGAGGTCTGGCAAGATCTGCTGCCCATGGGATAATGCAAGCTGCCTGTTTCTGAAGGATAGACCCCGTGATACCTTTTGGAGCAGTTCATGAAGAACTGCAGTCTGTGGGGAGCCAATGTAGCATCAGTTCAGGAAGGACAGCCTCCCATGGGTGGGACCTCATGCCGAAGCAAGGGAAGAGAGTTATGCTGAAGGAGCAGCAGAGACCAATTGTTAAGGGCTGACCGCAAACCCCATTTCTGGTTACCCTGTGCCACTCAGGGGAAGGAGGTAGAAGAGGGTGGATGGTGGGCAAAATTGTTTTCAGTTTGCTTTTAGTTTCTCATTCTAGTCTGTTAGTAATACAAATGATATTATATTAATCTTCCTTATGCTGAGTCTGTTTTGCCCATGACAGTAATTGATGAGTGACCTCCATGTCCTTACTTCAACCCATGAGCCCTCTTTCATCAAATTTTCTCCCCCTCTTCCTTTGAGGAGCGGGAGTGAAAGAGCAGTTGTGGTAAATTTCAGCTGTCCATCATGGTGAAACAACCACATATATCTATAATATTCCAACCGATATGTAAGATTTGCCATAAAGTTCTAGCACCCACGAAAGTCAATGGAAAAAAAAAAAATGCATACATAGTACTGAGAGGTAGGGCCAAAATCAGTGATTCCTTCCCTCTTCAAATAACCTTCAGTACAATCAGGATTCCACTTTTCTACTTTTGTTATAGAACAACGGTTATTTTATTGGTCTTTCTGCATCATGTCCAGTCAAAATAACAGGGTTGCAGCGTAGCCCTGTCCTCGATGACTTTCAGTCAAAACTAAAGGAAATATCTTAAATTACATTGGATCGAAGTGCAGTCCCATATGTAACCCATTAAAACATCCTCATCAGCTACTAAGTCTTCTAACTACTTAACTTACAGAATTATATGCATTTAAAATCAGTATACTCACTGTGATACAAAATCTATTAAGTCTGGCAAAACAATCCAAGTAACACTAAACTAATGTTATAAATATGTTATATTTTTACATATAAAATATGTCAATATTTTATTACATTCTCAATTTCATATACTTAATTTAGGAAAACACTGACATCAAGGTCAAATAGTCACTTCTAAAAATCAGGCACATAATGATATTTGTAGTGCAAACATTTGGAAATTTACTTTACACATTTAATCTAACTTTAATTAAAATTAATTGCTCTCTATATATGTTATTACAATGAAAATAATTGCTTCTATTTTAAAATTCCTCATATTTAGATTATTTTCTTGTGAACTAAAAGCTACCAGATATGTTAGTTATATTCCAAGTCAAGAAATATTTCTGTACTGCTCTGTTGGTAGTGTTACTTTCAAATACTTTTTTCATGTGTATTCACACTTCCATATGACTTTTCTTGACAGACAGCCTCTCTGAAGAGGTTTACATTAGTAACCAGAGTTACAAGAAATACAAAAAATGTGTTATGATTTATTTATTTTTTTTTAATAGACCTGTTGTACCTTAACCTGACAAGCAGCTAAGCACCATTCAGCTGTTCACTGACTTCCCCTTCCCCAAAGTGGAATGGGAAGAGAATTGAAAAAAAAAAAAAAAAAAAAAGTAACACTTGTGGGTTGAGATAAAGGCAGTTTAATAGGAAAGAAAAGGAAGATAATAATAATAATAATAATTGTTATTATTATTTTCCTTTCCTTTCCTTTCCTTTCCTTTCCTTTCCTTTCCTTTCCTTTCCTTTCCTTTCCTTTCCTTTCCTTTCCTTTCCTTTCCTTTCCTTTCCTTTCCTTTCCTTTCCTTTCCTTCCCTTCCCTTCCCTTCCCTTCCCTTCCCTTCCCTTCCCTTCCCTTCCCTTCCCTTCCCTTCCCTTCCCTTCCCTTCCCTCCTCTCCCCTCCCCTCCCCTCCCCCCCTTCTCTTCTTTCCAAAATTATAATACTTTTTTAAAAAATAAAAATCCCATAAATTAGAACAGAAAACAGGGTTTGAGATAGCTGACTGACAAAGCAAGAATATTTTTAAAACAAAAGAGTTAGAAACATTGATACAGGCATAAAGTTACACGACAATAAATATATAATTTTAAAATTTATATTTTGGGATAGTTATTTAAAAATCATAAGGGAATTGCTTATATATATATATGTTGTTCTGGTTTCAGCTAGGACAGAATTAATTCTTCTCCTAGTAGCTGTTATGGTGCTGTGTTTTGGATTTAGGATGAGAATAACGTTGATAACATGCTGATGCTTTAACTGTTGCAGAGCTGTGCTTGCACTAATTCAAACACATCTCAGCTTCTCATACCACCCTGCCAGCAAAGAATCTGGGGGTACAGCAGGAACCAGGAGGGGACAGAACCAGGACAGCTGACCCAAACTGGCCAAAGGGATATTCCATACCATATGGTGTCACGTTGAACAATTAATAGGGGGTGGCTGGCTGGGGTGGATGGACCAGCTGCTTGGGGGTCAGCGGGTGGTGAGCAACTGCATTGTGTCTCATTTGTTTTGTATGCATTATTATTATTGACATTATCATTATCATTATTTTTCTTTCTTTTTCTGTCCTAATAGACTGTCTTTATTTCAACCCACAAGTTTATTCAGATTTTTCCGCTTATTCCTTTTTTTTTTTTTTTTTTTTTTTTTTTTTTTTTTCCCAATTCCTACCTTATCCCCGTGGGGTGGAGAGTGTGTAAATGGCTGTGTGGTGCTTAGCTGCCAGATGGGTTAAACCACAACAATATGTACCTGTATATGTATGTGTATATATATATATATATCTATATAAAATCATTGCATCTGGTAATTACAAAGGACCATTTGTAATTACAAATTACGAATTTACTCCACCTGCACTTCCTTGTTATTGCAAAAGCAAATTAAAGCTCTCTTCGCAAAGAGCAGCAAAAGCACAGCAATATAAATATTATATTTATATTTTGTATAAATTGTAGAGGAGGGTTTTAAATTTAAATAATATAATATGTGTACCTATTTTGATTCACTTAATCACTTAACACATTATGAGTAAAAAGAGGGAAGAACTCTCTCAGAGGGATGTTAGAGGCACAGGAAGATACTGAAATTTAAGGTTATAAATTAAAACTTACATTATTTAAAGGGTTCCTGGCACCCTTAATCAGGTGAATCCACTGACCTTACCTAAAATGAAAACAATCACGTTTATCTCATTTATTTATAAAATATTTCAACATACTTTCATCCATGCTGTTTGCAAATATATTTTCCTTTTCTTTACAGGTGTTAAATACTAAGTTAATAAAATCTATTTCACTTTAAAATGTTAATCTGAGGTGTAGCTAAATGAAAAAAAAAAAAAATCTGAAATAAATCAAGACTAACCTTTTAGAGGTGAGAGTTGATTTCCTTCACAGATTATTTGATAAGGAATTTAGACTGGATGAAAACTTTAGCACCACCTTAAAAGACCAAATCACAGAATCACAGAATCACAGAATCACATAATCATCAATGTTAGAAGGGACCTCCAAGATCACCTAGTCCAATCCATGACCTAACACTAACAAGTCCTCCACTAAACCATATCCCTAAGCTCTACATCTAAACGTCTTTGAAAGACCTCCAGGGATGATGACTCAACCACTTCCCTGGGCAGCCTATTCCAGTGACTAACAACCCTTTCGGTAAAGAAGTTCTTCCTAATATCCAACCTAAACCTCCCTGGTGCAACTTTAGCCCACTCCCCCTCGTCCTGTCACCAGGTACGTGGGAGAACAGACCAACTGCCACCTCGCTACAGCATCCTTTCAGGTACCTGTAGAGTGTGATAAGGTCACCCCTGAGCCTCCTCTTCTCCAGGCTAAATAGTCCCAGCTCCCTCAGCCGCTCCTTGTTAAGACTTGTTCTCCAGACCCCTCACCAGCTTTGTTGCCCTTCTCTGTACTCACTCGAGCACCTTGAAGTCCTTCTGGTAGTGAGGGTCCCAAAACTGAACACAGTACTTGAGGTGCGGCCTCACCAGAGCTGAGTACAGGGGGACAATCACTTCCCTAGCCCTGCTGGACATTGTTTCTTATGCAAGCCAGGATGCTGTTGGCCTTCTTGGCTGCCTGAGCACACTGCTGGCTCATATTCAACTGACTATCAACCAATACTGCCATCAGTCCAGCTTATCCAGATCCTCCTGCAGAGCCTTCCTACCCTCAAGCAGATCGACACATGTACCTAACTTGGTGTTGTCTGCAAACGTACTGGTAGTGCACTCAATCCCCTCATCCAGATGATTGATAAAGATATTAGAGAGAACTGGCCGTGATACTGAGCCCTGGGGGACGCCACTAGTGATTGGTCTCCAACTGGATTTAAATACATTCATCATGACTCTTTGGGCCTGGCTACCTGGCCAGCTCTTAACCCAATGAAGCATATGCCAGTCCAAGCCATGAGCAGCCAGTTTCTCGAGGAGAATCCTGTGGGGAATGGTGTCAAAAACCTTACTGAATTCAAGGCAGACTACATCCACAGCCTTTTCCTTGTCCACTAAGCATGTCACTTTGCCATAGAATTCACTTTCCTCCCCCAAAATTATTATCCTAAATAAAAGCATGTCATCCAATATTTATCTATTCATCTATCACTTGTTTATTTATTTATTGTTCTTGTAAGTTACATAGCTATTAAAAACTAATTAGAGATGATATGTAAGTGTTCTAATATGCAAAATTTGAACCTTACAGTTGATGTGCAAAAATATAAAACACCAAAATGTTTTAAAAGAATATTTATTTTTTTCTTATTCCAAATCACTTACTTACATAAGGAATATATTTTAGGTGTATGGCCTCAGTACATTCTTTGAGAATTTATAGAGTTCTACACCTTGGAAAATCAGAATACTATATTTACACAATAAATTTTTGAGTAATTCACTCTAAATTATTCACTGCTCTGCTTCTTACTCTCTAGATATGCAAAAAAGATACATTATTTGACAAGAATATGAATCTAGGGTTTGAAGAAGAATTTATTTAGTTAAAACAACTACAACAACAAAAACTTTAATAATAATTACAATAATCCAAATAGGTCTTAAGTTTAAAACTTTGATTGGAATTTGGCAGCAAAAATGCTGGAAAATGTTTTGGTTGCTAAAGAGAATCCCAAAAGTAGACAATACACTTTCTAAGCCCAAATAGACACTTAGAAAAAAATAGACACATAGAAAATAGACTTCAGCTCTGAGGTTTATAATGCTATATAATGCATATACTATTATATTCCAGGAGTCTCTTACTTTTCCTAATATATAGGTGAAAACACCTATGTGATAACATTTATATATCTATACACAGCTTCTGCGTATCTGTATATTAATATTTTATTTGTGGTAGCTGATTTTTCTGGATATATATGACTTAAAGAATGGCCTATATAACTTGGTCATGGTTAATGATGTGTACTTGTATTCTGTTTTTAATTAATTGAATTAGCATAATGTCTTTTTTTGGTCTCATTTCACAGCTGCTTCTTCTTACTAAATAACTCCTTTTACCACCTCTAATAACTAATACATTCCATCTCTGATTGCAGCAAAAAAATAAATCATCAGCATAACCAAAGCTGATTAAAAACTATTTACCTATGTAAATCACACTTCATCTCATCCTTTAAAAATAAGATTCTGATGAGGTTGAATAAAAGTCTTTTTGTTCACTATATTTGACTGATACTAGATATTCAGTAGCACATTAATTCAGGCTGAAAATAACCTGGGGAAAGGACTGTCTTTCAAGCTGTAGGAAATGCTATGAAAAATAGAAAAGCAAAATCACATCCCTAAAGAAAATAGAATCAGAGAATTATAGAAAGGTTCAGACTGGAAGCCACATTAAAGGTCATCTAGTTCCAACCCCACCTGCCATGGAAAATGATGCCACCCATGAAAGCAGGATGCCCAGAGACTCATCCAACCTGGTCTTGAACACCTCCTGGGATGGGGCATCCACAACTTCTCTGGACAACCTGTTCCAGTGCCTCAGCACTCTTTAAGTGAAGAATTTCCTCCTAACCTCTAATCTAAATCTCCCCTGTTTTTGTTTAAAACTATTTCCCCTTGTCCTGTCATTCTCTGATTGAGCAAAAAGATGTTCTACATCCATTGTACTGAAAAGGTGCAATAAACATAGAATCATAAAATCATTAAGGCTGGAAAAGATCTTCAAGATCACTTGGTCCAACCACGACCCTACCACCAGTATCACCAACTAAACTATGTCCCTAGACCACCACGTCCTACCTTTCCTTAAACTTCCCCAGGGACGGTGACTCCACCACCTCCCTGGACAACGCATTCCAATGCCTGACTACTCTTTCCGAGAAGAAATATCTCCTAATTTCCAACCTGAACCTCCCCTTGTGTAACTTGAGGCTATTCCCTCTAGTCCTATTACTATTTATCTGTGAGAAGAGGCTGACTGCCACCTTCCCACAACTTCCTTTCAGGAAATTGTAGAGAGCAATAACGTCCCTGATCCTCCTCTTCTCCAGACTAAACAACCCCAGTTCCCTCAGCCGCTCCTCATAGGACTCATGTTCCAGGCCCTTCACCAGCTTTGTAGCCCTTCTCTGGACATGCCCCAGGGCCTTGATGTCCTTCTTGTAGCGAGGGACCCAAAACTGAACACAGTAGTCGGGATGCAGCTCACCAGAGCCGAGTACAGGAGGACGATCACCTCCCTTGTCCTTCTGGCTACACTATTCCTGATACAAGTCAGGATGTCTTTGGCCTTCTTGGCCACTTGGGCACATTGCTGGCTCATGTTCAGGTGAGCATCAATCAGCACACCCAGATCCTTTTCCTGTAGCATTGCATATGATTTATTTAAAAATAGTGTGACTGCTATTGTTATATATTGAAGCTTTAAAAACAGAATTTTAATATAGACATTAAGGAGAAACAGATAGCTATGTGGAAGAAGAGACAATACTCACACTTTTATGAAAAAAATGAAGTACAATATTTATATTGACTGTGGTTTCTATCAAAAAGTCAGTTGTTCGCAGATAATAAGTATAAGCTAATTCAATTTATAACTGTAACAGTTTTAAGCAGTCTTTCATGTCACGTTTCATTGTTTTCTATATGTCACGTATCTCTTTCTGTTTCCTGTGTCTGTGTTTCACAGTCCATTTTATTCGTTATGTGAAGGTTCTGTATTTTTTTGTGTTTGTTTGTTTGAAAACAACACAATATTTCTGAGATTGTTTATCATGAATTCCCTCTAAAACACAAAACTGGTTACTCACAGCAATAAAACAAGAACAAGACTGTCACATGAGCAGAAACAAAACAACAAATGCAGTATCATGCCATTCACATTTAAGCAAATACCATGAAACTTTAGGGATTACTTTCAAACACTGATACTATGTTCTTTCCTTTCCTTTCCTTTCCTTTCCTTTCCTTTCCTTTCCTTTCCT
>CM021765.1:155050942-155080139 GCA_011076525.1 Nettapus auritus
TCCTTTCCTTTCCTTTCCTTTCCTTTCCTTTCCTTTCCTTTCCTTTCTTTTCCTTTCCCTTTTCTTTTTCTGCTCTTATTTCTCTTACTATCAGAAGGAATATAAAAAGGTAATAAATGCATGTATAAATGAAGAACTAGCTTAGGCTAGGTATGCCTCAGAGTTCAGCCAGATTCAAGAATAGTTGTGACCATCATAAGCAACAAACAAACAGAATGACAGTGAATAAGTCTTGACAAAACTCACACCATAATCTGGCAGCCAGGCCAGATATATTCAGCACTGCTCAGTTTCTGTCCTCTACCATACCAAAGCATCCTGCAGGTTCAGTGATCAACAATGAAATGTATTTCTCTTTTAATACAGTTAAGGCAATGATCATGTTCTTTACCTATTCTGGTAAATTAAGAACTACAAGGCAGGAGAACACGGCTGTTTATACAGTTAAATTTTTAGTATGTCTATTGGCATGATTTTAGTACTGGCCAATTGCTGTTGTTCTAAATAAATCCCAGGTTCGTTTGAGCAGTTAGCACTGAAAAAAGGCCAGAAGAAAGCAAATGGAATGCAACTATTCTGTCCCAAAGTATAACACATTTAATTGTACAGTTATACCCAAGTCTTAACATTTGGCTTCAAAGTCAGAGGAAAGTCCCTAGCACTGTTTAGCTTATCAGTATCAAAATAATGAATGCCTGAGGAGTGTGTCAACAAAGTCTATGTGCACAAACAAGCAAAGGGGAATGGAAAAAAATTCCCTAAGATGTGCTACATAATGCTTTGACCATCTGAAATATGAGCTCTTTTATTATTAATATTTTTTAAAAAATTCTGCCTTCATCATCTTCCGTATTATTAGATTTCAGCAATGTGGAGTAAAAACATAGTTCAGTTGAATGCTTGATATACCTATGATCATTTTGAACCTTATCATGAAAGTCACATTCATTGAAAGGAATTGGTCTTGATTACTTCTTTACATTTCGCTAGCTCCTTTTTTGAAACCTCTTTGAACTAGCCAATAAAACTAGAACTGCTTTCATTTAGCTCTTTCTGGCTGTTACAGCTTTTCTGTTATGACGTGTCCCCTGATTTAGTAGTCTACCTTGCTAGATCATTGCAAACAGAAATTCCAAGGACACTAAACCAGTTATCCATTTTACTTATTTTATTTTATTTTATTTTATTTTTATTTATTTATTTATTTATTTTTGTAACTGGCATTTATTTTCCCAACAGGCATTTCATTACACACTTTTTTTTTTTTTTTTTTATTCCTGTGTGCACTAGGCATGACAAGGTAGGTTGATCAGCATCTGGGAGTAGAAAAAGAGAGAAAACATATTTTAAGAAGTGCTGTGGACAGAAACATAAAGGAGGAAGACTGGTAAAGAGCCAGATGCAATCAACAAGAAGAGTGAGAGTAGATGCTTTTATTTGCAGATTTAGGGACTAGGGAGATATCATTAGGACTCAATAAGGATTTGACATTGTGCTATTGCAAGATTTTGCTAACATTTTAATTTGATTAGTGCCTATAGTGCCGAAAAAACATCTAGATATGCACCATTTTTTTTCCAGCATTTTTGAAAACACCTTATAGTGATTCCAACATTTGAAGTAAAAGTTTTTTGTTTGTTTGTTTGTTTCAAACTGTGCTAAATCATTTTACAAGTTGTTATATTTTGTTTGCCATCTTCCTTCCTGTGCCATTCTCTCCTCCTTCCCTCTCTTCATATTTTATTTTATAGTATATAATATAGTCACAGCATTCCAAATCAGAATTGAAACAGTATTTACACTAAAGATTCCACTCATAAGAATAGAAAGCTACTGTGATTTTGTAAGTGAAAAGTTGAATACGGTGATAAATACTCAAAGTCTATAAAAAAAAAAAAAAAAAAAAAAAAACACTTTGCTTGACACCACTTTATCCATCCTATTTTATTTTATTTTATTTTATTTTATTTTATTTTATTTTATTGGCAGCTGAATTTTCACTCTCCAGACCTTTGTGAGAAGCAATCTGTAGCCAATAACACTGGCTCAGACAAGTACCTTAGTGAAGTAGCATTTTTATTCGTGATTGCAATGGCAGGCATCTTACAAGTTGAGCACACAGAAAAAGTATATCATAACTTTATATTCCCTTGATTCTTTCCCTGTTTCCTTGTTGGAGGATGAGTACTACAGATTCATAAACTACTCTTAGTACTATACCATATATGTACAATTTTATTCCTCCAACTATTAATTTCTTCTTTTCCTTTTTTTTTTTTTTTTTTTTTTTTCATTTTTCTCTTGTGACTAGAGGGCCTGTGATTTTTTTATTTTCTTAGCTATCCTCCTTATTTTGGGACAGTGGGACCTTCACCTTATCTGCTTAGCATATTCCCCACAGTTATGTCATTGTTATGCCTGCACAATCACTTTTTATATGCAAGGTTAGTGGAATTTTCCACTCCAAAAACACAATTTTAATTCTCACATATGAAAGTAATTAAAAGTGTCTGTATAATTGAAAGAATCCATTTTTTTCAAAAGGGTAAGTAGATCTCTTCCATGTTACAAAATATAAGTCAAGGTGTATTTCTTCAGCTAAGATACTGGAATTTCCTGGACTACAGTTGAAATAATTAATTTGAAGAAAAAGTTTTTCTTCTTTTTGAAGTGTCATATTCTTGAAGTACTTACACATAATGTTCAACTTAGCAAAGAAATTCTGAAATAATGTATCAAAATTTCTTTGAAATTCAAAATGAGACTATTTCTGAATTCACAGAGCTTTTAATTTTCACATATTTCATATTAATCTTATTTTAGTAGTTGTTCATAATTGGGAAGAGCTTGAACTGTTTGGACATCATGCATAATACTTTCAGAGGTTTAAGGTGATACTCAGCAAATTTAAAACTGGGATTTAATTAAAAATAATAATTTTAAATACTGAAACTATAGGAGATCTCTTAAATTTCATGGACTATCCAGGTCCACATGAATAACTCATGGTTTAGGGGACTAAAGTTTTATAAATATTTCACTTAGCTATGAGGATTATTTTTTGTTTGTTTGTTTGTTTTTCTTTGTACCCTTAATGTTTTCTTCAGAAACCTGATGATAGTGCAAACATCCTATATTGTCTCATGAGATGATACTTTCGGACTATTTTTACATCTATTATAATATACTCCTGAACAGGGTGATAGTATGTTGCCTGGTTTCCTTTACTTCTCCTCTAATAACTTAAATAATAATATGGAAATAGAAGTGGAATATAAATCTGCTCAAGATGAAATAGTTATATAAGCCATGGAGAAGCAGGCCTTTGTTGCTTACATTAAGAAATTAATATTGCAGTATGACAGGGTCTTTTTCAAAGGTTTGTACTTTTATTTCTAAATCTCTGTTAGCTTTAGAAGGCTTGTAAAGTTCATTTCTTTCCCAGATGTGCCCCTTCTGTTACATGTTCAAGTCAAAAAGTTAAACGGTGAGGAGAGGACAGTGTCTTAAAGGCATGGCATGGTTCTGAAAAGGAATATATGATCAGTCGTGATAAAAACAGCAGGGTTCAAGTACGGAGCAAAGGCCCTGAGTCTTGACGTGAAGAGGTCATTACAGGCCTTGATGTTAGCATATCCTTGGTGCATAATAAAAGTCAAATTGGAGAGGATCTAGGATGGATGGAGAGGAAGGGAACTTGTGGCAATAATCAGTTCAAGGAGTTCACCGATGAAGGGAAGACATGATACACAAGAAAATATAAAAGGGCCTTCAGAAGCTGCTCGATATTTCAGCATTGTTAGGAAAAGAAACTGGAAAAAGGACAGCAGGGCTCAAGGAGTCATGAGTGTTGAAGTGGAAAGTAATAGAGTCACAGGCAGGATCAAGGGCCAAAAGATGGAAGGAGGATGTAAGTGAAGAGGTCACTTTGGATCTTGTAGATCTTTACTAGAAACTACAGAGATAATATGGATAAGAGAGAGAACAAATTCTTTTATAACACTAACTGCCCAACCTCCTTGTTTGGGCTTCATGCTAGCAAAGATTAAACATCACAGGAAAAGGCATTTTGTTTCATATCTGATAAATAGTCAAACACTATGGAAATGCTATAGCTTGAAAAATAAATCTCTATCTTGTAGGGAAAAGCAAACAAACAAAACAATACTTACTATTTTTCAAGGACTTTCCTTCATTTTATCTTAGGCTGTAATTGAACAAAGCAAACCAATCCTTTCTGTAGCATTTCAGTGAATCCATTTATGTTGGGAGAGTGAACTGGATGATATATATCTATACATATCTATATATATAGATATGTTTATATGATATATGTATTTAATAAATATATATATAAAAGGAAAAAGAAGAACAAAAATGGTATAAAATCTCCATCCTGATGGGAAATATATATATATAATGTTGCAGATATCCATCTTTCTGTTGTCAGAAGACTTTTCAAGCATGCCTACATTTATATGTAAGCTTAGTTCTCCAAGCAAAATTCTAGTACATAGTATATTCCACTGATTTATGTGAGAATGTAATACCAGTGGGAAGCCTGATGGTTATAGCCAACTTATGTAGTAATTAATTATAGACAAATATAGAATCTGAAGACTGTTAGTTGTGTGAATGGTCCCAAAGAATCTCAAATATTTTAGTATTGTTTCTTTTTAAATTCAAAATAATGCAGCTCTTCTCATGCTAAATAGTTTGCTCAGACCCTTAGAGTCCATGAAGTACACGAAAGCTCTCAGAATTCAAAATAGTGTATACCCCACTGTGACACAAATCTATATTATGGGGATTTTGTAAGATATTAAATTTATTTTTAGCACAGTATGTACATTTATAATGACAATGAATGTTATGATACCCAACAGAAAGTATTTTTGAATACTTGATATCTTTATTTTCCCATCTATAGTGCAGTTTATTACGAACTCAAAATTTTTGTAAATTATTTGGCAGTTTTGCATTGAACTGAAAATGGGGATAAATTAAATACAAAAAAACAGAGGATCATGCTAACTCTTACTTTATTAGTATATATATATTACTGTATATATATTACTGCATCCACAGTAATCAGATGTATCATTAGAACACTTTTGTTATCTGTTTGATTCCTATACCCTATGGAGATTTTGCTGCAGTTGTTCTGACATATTAGTCTTAATTTATACAATAAATAAATAACTTTTACTATTACTTGAGCAGCAATACCACTCCTTAAATTAGCTCCCAATTTATAATGCATACGTCACAGAATAATTGTCACATTTTAAGATATTGAAGATGATAAATCCTCACCCTGAAGAAACTCCTGTTTACATAGCACATTGTGTAAAAAATGGTGGTAGTACATAATCATATGCATACATACAAATAAATGCAATAAATAAGTTCAGTTTTCTAGTAATTTTGAAGTTATGATTTCTTTTTTTTCTTAAACGGTTTATATAAAAATAATTTCAGTGTTTCTGTCAGACTCTTTCTTCCTCCATATTTTTCAAATTTCATTTTGATGGTAGGAGTAGATAGACTTCAGAACTCTGCTAGAAACTAAACTAAATAAACTAAAGGTACCAGAGCTCTTTTGATAAACTGTATGCTTTCACTCTTAACAAAATATCAAATTCTTCAAAAAAAAAAAAAAAAAGAGAATGTAAATTAATTCATGTCAGTTCTTCAGAGAATTCAGGAGAAATGAAGAAATTGTTCAGACAGTTCTACTCTCTATACATGCTCTGAGTGACATAGAAAATTGTTAGGACCTGATCTTCAAAATATTAGGTCTCATTTGTTCATCTTTGTGGAATCAAAAGCAGTTTAAAAAATGAACAAAATACAAACTGATGTAGCTCACTTAAACTTTGAAAATATAACTATTAAAATCCCTGTCATTGAGCTTTCCTAAATGTATGATAGGAATAAGAGTAATTAAAGTGTTGTGTTAAGAAATAGTATGCTCGATTATCAATTAAACAGCTCAAATGAGAAATATCCCCATCCAAATCTAGGGGTTTGGTTCAAACAACAAAATCATACTGCAGTCCAGCAACTGGAATAAAGATAGATTTTTGGCAACCTTACGGTTCCTCTTGTACTGATTGACTAAGGAAAATCAATAGAAGAACACACGTTGCAGGTATCTCCTGGAGTACAAGAACTTCACTTTCAGAAGTGAAATTCTTTCTGAAATTCCCAGGCAGAGAAGGACCTGGGAGTTTTGGTTGACAGTCGGCTGAATATGAGCCAGCAGTGTGCTCAGGCGGCCAAGAAGGCTAACAGCATCCTGGCTTGCATAAGAAACAGTGTGGCCAGCAAGTCCAGGGATGTCATTGTCCCCCTGTACTCGGCTCTGGTGAGGCCGCACCTCGACTACTGTGTTCAGTTTTGGGCCCCTCGCTACAAGAAGGACATCAAGGTGCTTGAGCGAGTCCAGAGTAGGGCGACGAAGCTAGTGAGGGGCCTGGAGAATAAGTCCTAAGAGGAGCGGCTGAGGGAGCTGGGACTATTTAGCCTGGAGAAGAGGAGGCTCAGGGGTGACCTTATTGCACTCTACAGGTACCTGAAAGGAGGCTGTAGCGAGGTGGCGGTTGGTCTGTTCTCCCACGTGCCTGGTGACAGGACAAGGGGGAATGGGCTAAAGTTGCACCAGGGGAGGTTTAGGTTGGATATTAGGAAGAACTTCTTTACTGCACGGGTTGTTAGGTATTGGAATAGGCTGCCCAGGGAAGTGGTTGAGTCCCCATCCCTGGAGGTCTTTCAAAGACGTTTAGATGTAGAGCTTAGGGATATGGTTTAGGGGATGATTTGTTAGTGTTAGGTCAGAGGTTGGACTCGGCGATCTTGTAGGTCTCTTCCAACCTAGACATTCTATGATTCTGTGATTCTGTGTTCAAGACCAGGTTGGACAAGACTCTGGGCAACCTATTGAGTGGCCTCCCTTCCCATGGCAGTGGTGCTTGGGACTAGATGATCTTTAATGTCCCTTCCGTCCCTAGCCATTCAATGTTTCTATGATTAAACAAACAAACAAACAAAACAAAAAAAACAAAAACAAACAAACAAACAAAAAAAACTGTTAAGAATTAAATTATCTGATGTTTTACCAGATATGACCATATTGTATTGTGAGAACTCTTCTTCCCAAACACACAGCCATAATCTAGAATAAGATTTTTCACTTGTATGTAATCTGGATGTCCACATAAGCATTATGTATTTTATTTTATTTTATTTTATTTTATTTTATTTTATTTTATTTTATTTTATTTTATTTTATCATTTTTATCATTTTTATTTATTAATGTCTAGGGTAACTGAGCTAATAGTGTCTAAGCTAATATTGTCCTCTGGGAACAGGAAATCCAAGCTCCAAACTTTCCAGATTTTCTTCAGACTCTGTGTGTAGAAAAGGACTTGAAGGATAGGTTTATAATAGGAGGAGACATTTCACTCAACCTTTCCACCACAGGACGCCATATGAGTTAAAGATTAGTATTCATGAAAATGGAAACTTTTCTATATCTTCATGTTAAACTAATCTTTCTTGAAGGTCTATTACAAAGTCTGTATAGGCTGGGAATATCCTGCTTGCTTAGATATAATTACCATTCTCCAGGCTGGTGAAGAAAACAGAATTTCATTTTAGGAAGGTCTACTTTATTCCTGAATCATTTCTTAAGACAGAAGGATGTCTTAACACAGACATATTTTATGCATATAAAGTTTATGTGTAAATATATATATGTAGAGAATATATATATATATTTGTTTATATGTAGTAAAAATCTGTTTTCGTAGATACCTTGACATCTTTTCCAAGGATGTATTCTGTGTGAACTGTATACACCATAAGCTGTATATGCCTAGCTTTGAGCTATATTATTTTATATTTGAATGTAATTTTATCAATCTGCAATAATTAACAGTTAATCTTCAAAATTCCTTTAAGTTAGCAGTCAGCTGCAATGTTGGTTATGAAAAACATAATTTTCTTTTAGCCATTAATATAAAGCTACTAATCCTTCTGTTTATGTTTAATGTAAAATTTATTTTCTGAAAATAATTTAAAATATTTGTTTTCAGATTGTAATTTATATCAGATATTATAATTAATTATCTTTATACATACAGTTTTTTTGTTTGTTTTTTTTGTTTGTTTTCCTAAAATTGCTAATTGTGTCCCTTCAAAAATTGGAATGCCCTGAATACCTTATTTCTCTTTTGCAGCAGTTATCTGGCCTGTAGTCTAACATTCTATGTGGTCAAAACTGAGTTATCTGAAGTGATGGATCTTTCAGTATTTCCTCAGTTGTTATGAACTCTAGTTATAACTCGAAGGTATAAAATGACAGACAGTTACCTTTCATTTTATTTTTGCTGTGTTGTTGAAACTATATTAATGTTGTAAGTCATGATTTGTTACTGTACTTTCCCAGTTTAGGTATATGGATTATTTCTATTTTCTTTACCCAAAAATGTTTCTAATTTCCATGAGAATCAACTACTTTAATAAAAGCACAACACTTCCTCAAGAAAGCGTTTACAAACTATAAGTCCCTGGGAACATTTTTTTCATGATTGCTACTATAAAGATGTGGTTTAATAGCTTTGAACACCTGTAAGCATTGTAACAAAATACATTAAATCTTCTCTAAGTACTTATTTTCCCTTTATGTTTTATACACTAACTTTTCGTAAGAAAGGTTTATCCTAAGAACCCTTATGGGATGTATGAAGAAATACTGCAGCTTACAGATAAAAAGAGACCCCATACTTTGTTTCAAATTTTTATTTCAACTAACAGTTGAACACAGACTGTTTTGCCTAGTTTCACAGTATTGAGTCTCTCTAAATTTTTGTCTGGAGTAAATAATTATGAAATAAATTGCTGGTCACAATGATAGATTCATAGATTTTTAAGAGGAAAATGAAACTAACGTATTACTGAAAGTTCACTTTGAATCCATAGTTTAGAACTAACACTTCGTGTTTTCTTCTCTTTATTATTATTATTATTATTATTATTATTATTTATTGAAATAATAACAAAAAATGGGCAATGTGCTTATGCCTAGGAGGGTAAGAACAGATCCTTTGAAAATTACTGAAATTTCTTTAATTATTATTAAAATATATAGAAAACATGACTTTCAGGGGAAAAAAAATATATATATATCAGATATCCCCCAAAGTGCTCTACTGTCTTTGCTTCTTCAAATTAGGCATTAAGTCTGAAGATCAGATTTCATGTTTCTGTAACAGACAACTTAAGCACATTATTTTTATAGTAAAAAATGCTGAAGTAAGTGTAATTTAACACAGGAGCTGTGAACTAATCTTAAAATATTTGGAGAAACTTACAATCATAGAATCATAGAATAACCCAAGCTGGAAAGGACCCACAAGGATCAATCATTGAGTCCAACTTCTGGCTCCACACAGGTCTACCCTAAAATCAGAATTCAGATCATATGACTGAGAGCATGTTCCAAATGATTCTTAATCTCCGATAGGCTTGGTGCTATGACTACATCCCTAGGGACCCTGTTCCAGTGTATATATTTGAACACAGATGTTAAAATGAAATCTCTATCTAAATACCTTCATAGTGTGGAAATGGAATCTAACAAGTCAGAATAATTATTATTCACACCTGTTGAAAATAGTTATCTGCCCAACAAATGCAAACAATGTAATAAAGGCTTTCAACATGTGTCAATACCATATCTATAATTTTTATCAAGTAGAGGACACGTACATTTTTTTTATTTGTTTATTTGTATATATAGCTTACTTCGAGCTATTGTATTATGTGAAAAACAAAGTTGTGTTTTTGCAGTAGAGAATTACTTTTCTGTATTCCAAGGTAGCTGTGTAGTCATAATAACGAGAAATGCTAAGTAGGTAAGTGGACACTAGAAGGCCTCACTGTTCCAAAATAAGGTAGAAGCTTGAGAAAAACAGGATGAGCAGTGTGAGAACAGTAAAACAAAGATCACAAGTTCTCAAAACATAAGAAGGGAGAAATTAAAGGGTTGAAAAAAAAAAAAAAAAAAAAAAAAAAGAAAAAATGTACATATACAGTATAGAGGAGCATTGAGTAGCTTGTGAATCTGTAGTACTCAGCCAATGAGGAAACAGAAGAGGTGATCAGGTGTTGGCTAATAGGGAATAAAAGGTTATGATTTGTTATGATAAAATGTGCTCCTGATTGACAGGGCGCCCGCCATTGCAATTGCGAATAAAATAGCTTCACAGAAGATCCTGTCTGAAGAAAATTATTTGAGATTTTTCTCACAATTATACTGAAAATACCACAGCTACTTGCCATAATTACAAGAATATGTATACCTTTAGGAGTAGATCTGAATGCCCTTAAAGACAAAGGAAAGTTACTTGTTCACAGAACCGGATTTTAAGACAGGCTTTTAGATTTTTCAGATTTCAGTAAAAATCTGAAAGAAAAAAAAAATAATAATACCTTAGCTTTTTGAATAATATGAAAAGTAAGCAAGAATTATAGCAGTTGGAGTTAATATTTGTTCAATTATAAATATATGTATTTAAAATATATAAATATAAATTTCTATTATATTAATAGAAATAGAAATATATATATGAACATAGAATTATATACATGTATCTATAGTGACTAAATGACAGTCACTACCATTATGTTACCTATTAAATGGATAGCATTTTCAGAATTCCAGTATGTTAAGAACAATAACATCTTCTACTGTGCACTGTAAAGAAATAGCTTTTCTTTTGGAGTGTCTGACAACGGCAGGAAATTTATAAGAACTTGTTTTTTAGAAAAATAAAAATATATATAAAAAAAAAAGAAGTGAAGTTTTCTCATAGAATTTTTGGCTGATCAAGCAATTGTCCAGAGAGGTTATGAAGTTTCCCTCCTTGGACATTTTCAAAAGCCAACTGGACATGGTCTTGGGTCCTGGGCAACCAGATCTAGATGTCCTGTTTGAGCAGGGGGGTTGCATCAGTTGACTTCCAGAGGTCCCGTCCAACCTCAACCATTCTGTGATTTTTGTGATTCTGTAATTAAAGGTTATAATGAAAGCTTGACAGTGAGAAATTAAAAATGTGATAAATATATAATAATAATAATAAAGGTAAAAGTTAAAGTTTCATATTCTTCTATTCACTTATACAAAGTAATTTATTTTTTCCTATTTTAATCTAATCATTTGTATATTTAAAAAAAAAAAAATTGGCACATGGACATTATTCATATAATTCCATGTGTCTATTAAAGTATAGGATTTTTTTTTTCTATACTTCTACGAATACAAACCGCAGGCTGCTTCTATTTTTTTCTTTTTTTTTTTTTTTTCCTTTTTTCATGAGTGTTTCAGTCATTTACAGATATGAAACTTACTGCAATGGTCTTTTGCAAATTTTTAACAGAAGCTATAAATTTCAGAAACCATAGATCTAACAATAAATAACAATGTAATTTTCATAGTACTTCACCATATTCTTCTGCATTTTTCATGCCTGTACATATAAAAGGCAGGCTAGCAAAGGTGATTCAAAATTACAGTCTGTTTCCAACTGTCTTCACAGTGACTCAGTGGTGAAAATATCCTCCCTCTCATTTTCCCTGCCTTGACAGGCCAGAGTCCACTGTCAGATAAAATAACAATGTGAGTGATACTGACTGACAGAAAACACTGAGACAACCTATGGAAATTAGAATTATGCTTCATTTTTAAAAACTAGCTGAAAAGAAAAAAAAAAAATAAAAATAAAAAAAATAAGCCTCAAACCACCACACTAGATTTTTGTCTTACAGAGTCATGCATATGTCAAGTCAAATTTTAAATGTTGTTATTCATTAGAGAGAAACCACCACACACACAAAATCAGACACACATCTGTGCTTTTAGCCTGATTCCCCTGGCGTTCTTTATCTTTTTTTATAGGAAGTCTACAACTGCCTCTGATTAAAGTAGAACTTCCAAGTCTTTTATTTAATAGCCTAAAATGCATCATAAAAATTATATTTCTTAAAAGGCACAATGTCATTTCAAATTATCTTACGTCTTTGTTACTGAACAAGCAAACAAGTTACAAAATAATTACCTGTGAAAAAAAATGTCTTTGGGTTGGTTTACAGTGGTGTCAGCCTCCATTTCCTTCTTGTGGTATAGAAGTATAAAGATCCAATCCTAAACTGTCCTATTTATACTTAAATAGAATTTTGGAACTTTGGACATATTTTTATGGATATATATTTAGACATATATTTATGTCCAATTTGAGTTTGGTATAAACTGGGAAAAAGAAAAACAAAAACTTTAAGATTTGAAGATTTCAAGTAGTAAATACAGCACTATTGGTTCAGGTGGTATTCTTCATCACTAATAATTCTATTTGGAACTTGTTCAAATTAAGGTTCTGTACATTCATTTTTGAAATTATGACTGAAATTATGACATTTCAGAAGGATCTTAGACTATGCAACCTATCAAAATAATAGCTGGATAATAAGGATAATTTGAAGGCTCAAATGAGCTTCAGCTTTTTCCACCAGCAGTAGACCTAATTTGGAGATATGCTTCAAAGACCTTGCTGCAAAATATCAAATGTAACTATTTACAGGTAAAGCAGTAATAATCTGTAAATTCATATATATTGTAAGGAAATCTGTCCTGTATTGGGGCTTTACCTTAAGAAATTCCTCATCAATATTTTACATCTGCCTAAAAAGCTTATAATCTTAACAAGTTTACTGAAAGGACAATAGAAAAAAGTGAATCCCTTTGAAGATTTATAAATTAAAATTTGTCTAACAGAGAGACCTTCTTCTTTCAGAGGCTCTGTGAGACGTCTTCACAACACAGAGTATATTTGCCTCACTGAAAATACAAGAAAGACAAAAATAAATGTTAGATACTTCCATTCCCTTGGGAAAAATATGATAAAATCTTAGTAGAAGATATGACCATGTAGAGCTAGCTGTTCAGGAGACCTGAATAGTGGGTGATATCCACCTCTAAAATTTAATCTCAAATTAAGTATTCCAGATTGAATCTCTGAATTAGGATGCTTACCTTCATTGGCTTTGCTAAGATCCACTGTGATTAAATTCTTAACTCGAACCTCAAATAAACACTTAAATTAAACTAGACAGTTCTAAAACATTCTTTTTAATATGATTGATTTTTTTCAGGTTACATTATAGACTTCTTAAAGCTAGGTTGATGTGTTTATTTTTATTTTCTTCATTAGTATCTCCTTCATTTATAAATTATGAATTCCCTGAATTTAACCAGTGCTTTTCAGATAAGTGAATATTGCCAGAACTCCAAAATTTTCATTTGATAGTTCTAAAAAAAAAAAAAAAAAAAAAAAAAAAAAAGTGTCTAGATAAAAGTGTCTAGAATAAAGTGTCTAGATTCATGCCATAGTTGCCATGTAAAAAGAACCCATCAATAGAGCACTGCACAAGGGTAAAGTCCCATAGTTTAATTAATAATACTGAGATCTAATAATACATTTCATACAAATTCTTCTACAGAAAATCTGACTTTGATTTAGCAATGCTGCATTTAACACTGTTGTTATTTACTCTCCTTCCTTCAAAGAATAAAAGGAAATTCTGATTTTTATTTATTTATTTATTTATTTATTTATTTTTAATTTCTCACATATTTTGAACAAAGTTTAAGGCTGAAAAGAAGGCAGTAACCTGACTCCTTATCTGCATTTTTAGTTGGATCATGTGACAGGGATAGATTTATAGATTTAATTTTCTTCCTAGTACCAAATATGTTGTGATAGGATGAGAACAATGTTGATAACACACTGATGTTTCAGTTGTTGCAGAGCAGTGCTTACACACAGCCAAGGACTTTTCAGCTTCTCATACTGCCCTACCACTGAGGAGACTGGGGGTGCACAAGAATCTGGGAGGGGACAGAACCAGGACAGTTGATCTAAACTGGCCAAAGGGAAATTCTATACCATATGACATCATATAGAACAATAAAAGTGGTTGGAGTTGGTCATGGGGCTGACGTTGCTAGGAGTCTGGTTGAGCATTAGTCAGCTGATGGTGAGCAATTGCATTGTACATCACTTGCTTTGTTTTTTCTCTGTTATCATTATTATTATTATTATTATTATTACTCTACCTTCATTTTCTGTCCTATTAAACTGTTTTCTATTTCAATCCATTAATATTTTATTTTATTTTCTGATTCTCTCACTCATCCCACTTGGGGATGGGGGAATGAGTGAATGCTTGTGTGGTGCTTAGCTTTGAAAATTTTGATCACTGGACAGAAGTCCTAAATCTTGTGTACCCATGAGGACTTGTTACTGACTATCCACAAAAAGCAGAATTAAGCTCCCTCAATCTTGTCAGATAAGTGTTCAGATCAGCCTAAAAAGATTTTTGGGGGTATATTTATCTAGATGAACAACTCACCAGACACTTCTGTGTCTGAATTAGTTAGGCAAACATATATATCTGCTATCTGAAGTATTGTAGGGTGTCCTGGCCTCCGGCTGACACTACTGAGGTATGAGTTCTCACCAATCCTTCAGCAAATCACACCAGCATGGTGTGAACAGTGCTGGTTTGGAGTGTCTCACACGGTATTAGATTTTGTTGTTTAGGCAAATGAATCAAACACCCCTTATTACCTTTGTTTGGTCTATATATTAACTCTAAAGGCAACTCGGACATTGAGTTTAAGTGTTCTGAATTTAGATGCAACTGTCTGAATTAAAGATACATATACTTTTTAGAAAGTCTGGTTCAAATGGATGAAAATAAAGTGCTTAAATGAGGCAAACTGGATTGATTTTCCTATTACTTCTCTAAGGCACTGCTCTTTCATAAGGTGACTGCTTTTCATCTTACTTTAGATAGACAGCATTTGTTCAGAATTTAAAACAGATTTGGACTTAAGCCTTGCATCTACACACACATCACCTTTAATCAGTTGCAGATCTTCATTGACTAGCTCAGTCTGAATTGTGGATACACCTTTTCAGGAGGGAAGGAAAGAAGGAAGGAAGAGATAAAAAGGAAGAAAATAAAACACCTTTTATTTAAATAAAAATAAAACCTTTTAGAGAATAATCCCAGAATTCACTGATAATTCTGTGGATTATCCTTGTGATGGAAATATATATATATATATATATTTGAAGGTGAAATAAAATAATTAAAAATTTGGAAGATTGCCAGATCTTTGGCCTCAGTGAATCATTAAACTTCTTTTACACAAGAACTTCAGTAAGTGAATTGCAAATCAAGACACTCCTTGCCTTGCCTTGCTTTTCTCTAGTACAAAGGTAAGCAATTGTAATTAAACTTATTTGTAAGCACACACAAAAAAAATCTTTCCTGACAGCTTTTAAAAGCAGGCACATACATCCATACCTTTCCTTTTTTATGGAAAGAGATTTTAAAAATAAAAAAGACAGAAATCAAATACATGCAAAATATAATTTACCATATAAATCCTTCCCAAGTAATATGAAGCTAGCAAATCTGTAATTGATATGAGCTCAGTCTGTGCAAATGGTCATCTATGGTGGTACAGATAGCAAATGGTAATTCATTAAGCTGCTATAATATTATTTTTTTATTATTATTTAAGCTGCTATAATATTATTTTTCTGTTCTCTGTCCTCAGAGGAAGGGTCTTTGCATCATTAATAAAGTTCTTAACATGCACTATTTTAACAAAAATAATTTATTCTCAAATCCTCCAGTAGTGGTACAACAGAGAGACTAGGAATTAAGCATATCAGAAGCTGGTAAAGTAAAGTGCAAGTGATCATTGGGAATATAAAATGAGCAGCAATGACATGAAATTATAAAGCTTATCTTTCATGATATTTTATTAGTTTGGATAGTAATTAATATCTTATTATAATCCTTAATAATCATATGAATCAGAAAACAAATCCTGACATATCTACTTTATAAAATTGGATATATGTATATATTTGCTTTGGATGGATTCAATATATTCTACAGTCAAGGGAACTTATAAATTATCTCTTGTATCCTCTCTAGATTCTGTAGTACAATAGACGTTATTCTTCCAGGTTCTCTTACTTGTAAATATGTAGAAGAGAACTGCCTATGAGGACATTAGGACATTATGAATGCAAAACATTTATTATTAATTATTATTATTATTTCTTTATTTCATAGTTTACTTCCTTAGTAAACTATAGTAAACTTAGTAATTCTCCCAACACTATTCAATAGTATTAGAATATTAAAACTTTGTCAGTTGTGTTCATGGGAGTTCATAGCCAGTCACACAGAGTGACATTACTTCAGCTATCTTATTTATGTTGCAGGCCTAAAGATTTTAATACCAATAAAATATATTTCAACAATTTTACAGGGGCTTGAAATACATTGTCTTCTAATATTAAATGAAGTACAGTGCAGTGAATTTCTAAAGTTTCTCAAGCATATACCTTACAAATCCAAGGTCATAGTGCTCTCAGGGAAAAAGAAAGAAACTGGTGGAATATGCACTGTGAGTCAAAGTTAATTTTTTGGTTTGTTTGTTTTTTCCTTATTTGTATCATTCTGGGAAATGATTCCTGATTTGATTTATGTATGAAAACTTAAATATTTTTAAGAAATATTTAATCAAAAATGATTCTGGATTCCGGAATTAATGTTTAGAAATGTCACATGTGGTTCAGGCATTTAGTTACATTAAGGCACTATGACTTCATCACAGTAATAATATCACTGTGTTATTGTGGTAGTTTTACTCAGATGGGCAGCAGAGCTCCACCACAACCACTATCTCACTCTGCACCTCCTCAAAGAGGAGGGGGAGAAAAGTCTACACAAAGAGCTCAAGGTTTGAGATGAGAATGATTTAATTAAAGGGAAAGGGAATGGGGAGAAAAAGTAACAAAAGAAATAACAAGGCCGCACGGAAGCACAGAGAGAAAGGAAAAATTATTCTCTACTTCCCATCAACAAGCGATGTTTGGCCACGTCCTGGGAAGCAGGGCCTCAAAACATGTACTGGTTGTTCAGGAGAGAGAGAGAGATCCCTCCCACACAAGAGCCCCCTTTATGTGACATCAGATGTCATGGAATATCCCTTTGGTCGGTTTAGGTCAGCTGCCCTGGTGATGTCCCCTCCCCATCAATTGCCCACCCCCAGCCTGCTGGCCCCTGGGGTTTGGAGAGAGTCCTGATTCTGTGCCAGCACTATGCAGCAATAGACCCAACACTGGAGTGATACCAGTGCTGTTTCAGCTACGAGTGCAGCACTGTGTGAGCTGCTGCAGGGAAAGGTGACTCCATCCCAAACAGACCCAACACAGTTATGTAGAGCATTTGCCTTTGCTAATAGTCAAACTCCCATCCAGGTACTTGTTAACTCCCTCCCAGGAGAGAAAATAGGAAGAACAAGAATTAGAAAGTTTGTGGACTAAGATAAAGACAGAAAGATTGCTTACTAACTACCATTGCGGGAAAAACAGACTACACTTTGAGAATGTTAGTTTTATTTATTATAAATTAAAATAAATATCTAATTACTGAACTGCATAGTGGGAAATGAAAAACAACAACAACAACAAAAAATTGTCTTCCCCCTTTCTCCAGGCACAGCTTCACACCTTGGAATGATTTTTTATTTTTATTTTTATTTTTTTTTTCTCAAAAGTGCAATGGCTAGAGATATGGATATAGACAGTTTTCTGTGGGAAAAATAAATAAATAAACAAATCAGTCAATCAAATTGTGGTTGGATTAATCTGCCTTGATTTCAGTCATGTGTAAATTCAGTATGTATTCTAAAAAAAAAAAAAAAAATACAAATTGTCCTTCTACAGCCAATGAAAGTACATAACCAGAGACTTCTAATATAGATGTGAGTAATCACTTACAGCAAATATTCATCCTTTTGTACTGGTATACAGATATCCATTAGCATGGGGTTCAGTTTACTAAACATCTGTTTCAAGTGTCATTTGACATACTTAAAAGTATTATAGACTTCCAAGGAAGATCAGGATCATCAGATATTTTACTTAGCAGAAGTACTTTTTTATAGGTGGCCTAGTGAAAGCAAGGGATAGCTTAAGACCAGATGAGATATCTCTTTGAAATTAAAAATACAATATATATTCTATGTGTATGTCACTGGATCCCTTGGATGGACTTCGGCATGTATGTAAAATATCTCAGTTGTAGACAGAATCATAGAATGCTTTGGGTTGGAAGGGACCTTAAAGATAGCTACTTCCAAGCTCCCTGCCATGTGCGGGTACACCTTCCACTAGGCCAAGTTGCTCAAAGCCCAATCAAACATGGTCTTAAACACTTCCAGGGTCTGGGCATTCATAACTTCTCTGGGCAACTGTTCTGGTGTCTCACCACCCTCACAATAAAGATTTCCTTCCAAATATCTAATCAAAATCTAATCTAAATCTACCCTTTTTTAGTTTAAAAACATTACTCCCCATACTATCACAATAATCCCTGACAAAGAGTCCCTCTCCAGCTTCCCTGTAGGCCTACCTTATGTAGTGGAAGGCTGCTTTGAGGTCTCCCTGGAGCCTTCTCTTCTCCAGGCTGAACAACATGAACAACACCAACTCTCTCATCCTGTCTTATTATTTTTATTAATAATATGAGAGGAGAGATGCTCCAGCCATCTGATCATCTTTGTGGTCTTCATTTGGACTTGTTCTAATACTTAGATGTTATTTTTGTGCTGGGGGCCCCAGAGCTGAACACAGTACTCCAGGTGGGGTCTCAGAAGAACAGAGTAGAAGGGGAGAATCACCTCCCTCAACCTGCTGGCCATGCTTTTTTGAGGCAGCTCAGGATGTGGTTGGCTTTCTGGTCTGCAACCACACGTTGCCAGCTCATGTTCAGCTTCTCATCAGCCCGCACCCCCAGGTCCTTCTCGTTAGAGCTGTTTTCAATAAAACCTTCACCCAGCGGGCATTTGTGTTTGGGATTGACTTGACACAGATGTAGGAATGACCTCTCAACCCTTTCAAGGTCCCTCTGGATGGTGTCCTTTCCCTCCAGTGTGTTGACTGCACCACACAGCTTTGTGTCATTGACAAACTTGCTGAGAATGCACTCAATCCCACTGTCCATGTAAACAATAAAGATGTTAAATAGCAACAGTCCAAATACTGACACCTAAGGAACACCACTCATTACTGATCTCCACTTGGACATTGAGCCATTGACCACAAATCTTTAAGTGTGACTATCCAACCAGTTCTTCAGTGGTCCATCCATCAAATCCATGAATCTCCAATTTAGAGGCAAGAATATGATGGTGGATAGTGTCAAACACTTTTCACAAATCCCAGTAGATGATGTCTGTTGTTCTTCCCCCATCCCCCTGTTCTGTAACCCCATCATATAGAGTCACCAGCTTTGACAGGTGTGATCTGCCCTTAATTAAGCCATCTTGGCTATCATAAGTCAACTCCTTATTTTCCACATGCCTTAGCATAGCTTCCAGGAGGATCTGCTCCATGATCTTACCAGGCACAGAGGTGATACTGACTTGCCTGTAGGACCCTGGGTCTTCTCCTCTTCCAGTCAGTGGTAACTTTACCAGACTGCTACAGCTTCTCAAATGTGATGGATAGTGTCTTAGCAACTACATCCACCAGTTCCCTCAGGACCCATAAATGTATATCCTCAGATCCCATAGGCTTGTGCATCTTCAGGTTCTTTAGATGGTCTTGAACCCAATCTTCTCCTACAGTGACTGGTTCTTCATTCTCATAGACCCTGCCTTTACCTTCTGGAGTTTATTCTCTGAGCCCAGAGCTCTTGTCAGTAAAGACTGATTTAAAAAGTGATCTTTCTCCACATCCCATCTTCACAGTTTCCCTAGTCCTCTTTTTATCAGTGATGTACCTATAGAAGCTTTTCTTGTTGTCCTTAATGTCCCCAGCCAAATTTAATTCTAATTGAGGTTTGGCTTTCCTAACCTGATCCCTTGGTCCTAGTTGCTCAGGCATTCTCTGTATCTCTCCCAGGCTATCTGTCCTAGCTTCCACTCTCTGTAGGCTTCCTTTTTCTGCTTCAGTTTGTTTGGCCAGAAGCTCTTTGTTCATCCATGCTGGCCTCCTGGCATTTTTGCACAACTTCCTCTTTGCTGGGATGCATTGCTTCTAAGCTTGGAAGGGGTGATACTTGACTATTAACCAGCCTTGGGCTCCTCTTCCCTCCAGGGACCATATTCATGTTGGGGGGAGGGGCAGGAAAGGGCCAGGAGGCAGGGGGGGGGAGCTTGCTGCCCACTGGAATTTATCCATCACACCCATCACACTCCTTTACTCCCAATTCCATGATCTACAAGGAAGGAACTACTGGCCCGCCCCGGGGGGGGGTTACATTCAGTACACAGTGTAGTGTCTTTTTTACTACTAGGAAGACAGCAAGGCCCTGGAACGTGTCCAGGGAAGGGCTACAAAACTGGCAACAGGCCTGGAACACAAGTCTTATGAGGAGCAGATGAGGGAACTGGAGTTGTTTAGTCTGGAGAAGAAGAGGCTCAAGGCAGACCTTAATGCTCTTTACAACTAACTGGAGGGAAGTTTTGGGGAGCTGGGAGTCAGCCTCTTCTCACAGGTAACTAGTGATAGGACTAGAGGGAATGGCCTCAAGTTGTGCCAAGGAAGGTTTAGTTTGGAAATCAGGAGACATTTCTTCTCAGAAAGAGTGGTTGGGCATTGGAATGAGTTGCCCAGGGAGGTGGTAGAGTCACAGTCCCTGGGGAAGTTTAAGGAAAGTTTGGATGTGTTGCTCTAGGGACATGGTTTAATGGGTGATATTGGTGGTAAGGTGATGGACCAGATGATCTTGGAGGTCTTTTCCAACTTCAGTGATTCTACGGTTCCTCTCTGCTGCTCCTTCCTCCTCACACTTTTCTGCAACTCTTTCAACGTAGGGTCCTCCATGGGCTACAGCATGGGTAACTGCTCCAATGTGATCCTCCATGGACTACAGGGGAACTACAAGCTTCATCACGGTTCTGTCCACAGGCTACAGGGAAATCTCTGGTCCAGTAACTTGAACACTTCCTCCCTCTTCTTCTCTGACCTTGCTGTGTAAAGGATTGTTTCTCATATATTTTCTTACTTCTTATATTACCATATGGTACTTCACCCTTTCTTAAATGTCTTTTCCCAGAGGTGTCATGGTCTTGGCTGTTCTCAGCTGTGTCCTGTGTTGGGGTTGTCGGAGCCAGCTGGAAACAGAGAGAGCAGACTCTGGCCTCTCCTGACAGAGGGCACTCCTGCAACACCTGGACTGCCAACACCTTGACACCTACACTCCAATATGAATTACATTTTATTTTTATATATGAAGTGAGATAGAAATAACACAAGCCTCTTCCTGCTCCTGTTCTTGCCCCTCAGAAGAGTGAGGTGATGTACACACACCTGAAACATTGAACAAAACTCATAATAATGACTTCAAAACAAGCAAAAATGAAGAAAAAAAATGCAATTATATAGTTATTAAAAACCTGAACCAAAGTGAGCATAACATTATATATATATATATAGATTTGTTGCTAAAATTCCACATACTACTTTTGGGTTTCATCATCTATTTTCTTCTTTAACATATGCCAGTTAAGTGGCCTCGTGACTTGAGCTGTTTGTGAGGACAGAGGAAATTTATGTTAAGTTAGTTATCCCATTTAAAACTTCTTCTCTCAATCAAAGCAGTTTCTCTAAATGAAGTAGTTATGTAACTCCATAAAATTTAATAGTGTTACATGCTTACAGTATTTGTATATGAAGCATATTAGGACAGTACTGTTTAAGAAGGTAGAAAGATCATTAATTTATATTTCTTAAAACTGTTATTACATGTCTGTATAGAGATAAACATTTTGTGCCTGCTGTTGTTTTTCGTGTATGCTAAATTTGCATGTTTCTTGGCACATCTTATCAACAGCTTATCAACATGGAAGGTGATTTTTTCTGTTTTTCACTTGATGTTCTTTGACATAGATGACATGCACAATGATAAACTAACCAAAATTATCCAGTGTTGTGTCCACCATGAAGAAGAAAATGAATCAGTTTGAATCTTCCAGCTCATTTCATTCATCTCTTGGTGATTTTTATATCTTCTTTTTAGTGTTTAATTATCTTTTTTATTTTCCATAATCTGATTTATTACTTAAATCATCAATATTCCTATTTAATTTTTAACCTTTTTCTGATACTTCTTACTACTTGTACTTATGCTTCATTCTCATGCTGAAGCAGTAATACCATCAAAAATACCATTTTTGTAGCTATTAAAGAAATTGTGTCCTGTTGTATGCTTTTTTACAATGCATTAATAGCTGTTCTTCAGTGCTCTTCAAGTGAGCTATTAAGACTCATTTCCAAAGTTATTTCCCTTGGAAGAAGTCTTCCTTTTAAAACCAAATCCTCAAGTTCCTAGAGTAGTGTTTAGCTGTTCATTGAGAGAAATTTACATATACCTCCAAGTTAGTAAGAAAGTTTCAGAGAGAAGCATAGTTTTGGAAAAATTCTAAAAATGTCTAGGAATGTAGATGTACAATTTAGATGGAAAATTTGAGAGAAAGTGTATTAGCTTTATACAGATCAGTTTTATACAGATTTCTTATGTATTTACTTTAAGGTCTACAAGAAGTAGACCTTAGCTTTAATGATTTTAAGATACAACTGTTATAGTATATATATATGCATGTATATGTACACAAACATATATATATATAACAGATGATGGTTTTTCTTTCAGAGCAGACAGGTATCATTAACAGGAAGTGTGTATCTTCCTGTTATCTTCCTGTTATGAAATGAGGTAAGTGTAGGGAAGCTGGAAGTTACAGTAATTATACAGGTTTCAATACCTGAATCAATTTAAAGAATGATTGATTCAATCACATCACAAGAAAATATATCTTTTCTGTTTGCATGTTTTTGAAAATAAATAAATAAATCTGAGTATCATTTGACATACTTCACTGGATGAGAGCTTAAAATATACTACTTAAAATATGGTATCAAATAGCATTTAATTGCATAATCCTTGAAATTGAGGAGTGAAATGTTTTTTGTTGCACGATTAGTTTTGCATTCTTTTCCTTCATAATGGCAAAACTTATCATAGATTATCCCTACATGGAAGTGACCCACAAGAACTGTCAAGTCCAACCCCTGGCTCCACACAGGACCACTCAAAAATCAAACCATATGCCTGAAAGTGTTGTCCAAACTTCAGCAGACAGAATATAGAATAGATCAAATACTAGCTCTTCCATTTCTTTCTCATTGTCAGTCATTCCTAGAAAGTTAGAGCTGTGGGATAAAATACTTTGTAGGCCCAAAGTATCTATTGTTTTGTAGTTTGTTTGTTAATTCATAATAATAATAATAATAATAATAATAGATTAAAAAAGAAAGTCCAGGTTTCTAAACATGGCATATTAATGTCCCTAGATGTTTTGTGTGAACAATGTTGTTATTGCCATTTGTACGGGCTGTATCTTTTTGACTGCAATATTTATGAACTTTTGAATGTATCTGTCTATGTGTGAGCTGAGTCTAAGCTTGCTTTATAGGCATTAGAGACCAAACAAATACAACAATTTAGTTGTCCAAATGCAGATACATACTTAAAAGCAAACTGACTTAACAGGTTACTAGGCTTCATGCACTGTACTGACTGGAACCCTGCTAACCATTATGGGATCTGATACTTTCAGCTCACATGGAGATAAGCAAATTTAGAAATTTATGTACATACCAACAATCTTCATCCAACTTATAGATTTTGTCACTGTTGTGCAGAAAGTGATCTCAAAAATTGCTTTAGAGTTCCAAATTATTCCTTGGATTTTACCTCTGTTAACAAGCTGACTAGGTTGGACAGGAAGTGTGTCCCAAGCAGTTCATGTAGCTGAATCATGTTTACCAAAGCATGCAAATGCCTGATACATGATATTAATTCCATGCAGAGCTAGATTTTATTTTTTTTTTGCATTTATTAATCACCTGTAAATAAGTTCAATAAATCTACAAACTCTGCTGTGTTTTTCAGAGAACATTTTACAGCGTTGAAATCTCCATTCTGAGGCAAGATTATCTTCTTATGATAAGTTTCCAAGTGATGCTGACACAACACTATATAAATGCTTGAGAACTGAATACACAATGCTTTTTTAAACTTTCATTATTGGTTGTATGGGAAAGAAAGGACAAAGTCAAAGGCATCATCTTTTTATTCTCCCAAATTTCTTTTGTCAATTAAAATGATTCATCAGAAGTCTGTGTTCAGAAAATATTTCTGGTCTATATTTCAGAAAAATCACAGTATTTTCTTAGTTATTTATGTCAAAGTAAGGACTGACTTGTTTGTAAAGAATAAAGAAACCACTTATACCTAAATTGTAACTTAGGTTAAAAACATATGATTGGTCTCCAGCAAGCAATCTAGATGTAGAACAATGGTGTCATGTTGCTAAGAATATACACTGTTAATTAAAAAAAAAAAAAAAAAAAAAAGTCATCAGCTAATAAGCAAATTATCTATAATAGTCAAATCTGACATGCTAAGTGAATCTTTTAAAAATTCATTATTAACAAATTTGACTGTGGACTTCTCCTTAACAAAGTACATGTTGTCACTGGAAATTAAAAATATCCTGCACAGCTATTATTTTGAAAGTGATTTGACAGTTTGAAGCACATCTACAAGACAAGTCTAAAGATATTAGTTATTTTAAGATTTGTGTTTATTTTCCTCACCAAATATTTTAACCACAATAAGTTAATAAATATTGCACTTTTGAATGAACACATTTGACAATAAACTATTTTGCTTAAGTTTTATTGAAATTTCATAGCAAGAGGGTATAAAGCAATTATTCCTGTTTCCCCAGGTAGTATTTGAGACATATTCCCAATTATTCTTCAGTGT
Source organism: Nettapus auritus (assembly GCA_011076525.1). Taxonomy (NCBI): domain Eukaryota; kingdom Metazoa; phylum Chordata; class Aves; order Anseriformes; family Anatidae; genus Nettapus; species Nettapus auritus. Next base: position 155,075,937 of record CM021765.1, read on the forward strand.
TTTGATAAACTGAAGCTTTGTCTAACCAAAAGTTTTATTACATATGTATTAAATACCTTTCACATTTCTGATGCATTAATCTAAAGAAAATGTAAAATGTGAATGAAGTACAATAATAAAGAAAAACATATGTGAAGAATTACAGAATTATCATATCTGGGACTAAAATATTTTAAAGATTTTAATTTTTCAGTTTTAGATCCCTAAATTTCTATATTTATTTCTATCTACATTTAAGTTAGATTTTTGATTTACTTGATCAGCCTGATTAACAAAATCTAGTGCCCTTTGTGTTGGTTTAAATTATCTAATCTGGAAAGATATTCTAGACAGATGAGCATGTCTTCTTGGTTAAGCATTACCTCTGTTATCTCCTGCAAACATTTAGAAGCCCTATAGAACACCAAACAATATTGAGTAGCCATGTTTATTTACGTGAACTTTGCACAGATCTGTTACCATTATTGTTAATGTTGATAAATAATTTTGACTACATGGAAATAAATATTTTTGAGAATCCATAGATATCTAAGATTTCTTTTTAGAGTTCAGAATGGTGTACCACTCTAAAGCAGCACCTGGAAAACAAGTGAGATATCTTAAGATATTTCAGAGAACAGAAGGAGCTCAATTCAGCTGCTTCAGTGTACGTGTTTAGTATCTTACATGCAGCCCTAAGAGTCTTAGGTGGCACTGACATTTATTTTCAAGAAACAGAATCCTCCTTTAATTCTCATGTAGATATTTCAGTTAAGCTTCCCACCAGAAAGCACAGAAATTGATTTTATATGAGCTGTTATTTTTATAAATGCATAAAATCTGGGCATTGAAACGGTTGAAGCTAACTGTTACTTAATCTGTAAAGTATATAAGAGTAAAATAGATGAATTTCAGAGAGATGGGGCCATCTTTTTTGTAATAAAATGTTAGCCAGTTTAAAAAAAAAAAAAAAAAAAAAAAAAAAAAAAAAAAAAGGATTAAATCAATAGATATTTTGGGCAACTTTTTTTTATCTAATTTTAAGGAATCAAGATTTCACTTTCAGTATAAACTGGCTTCACTAAGGTATGCAAGACCATATTATAAAGATTTTGAGATGTATCAAAGAGCAGATGGACTTTTTTTTTTCTTTCACAAATACTGAACAACTACAACAAAAGCCTAATGACTGTATCAAGTCACCAGATCAGGAGGAGGAGGTCGATGAGGCCTTCTACTGGTAGTAGCCTTGAGATCACGGGTGCTGGTTCTCATGGGGGACTTCAAATATCCAGATATCTGTTGGGAAAGCAACTTGGCCAGGCATGCGCAGTCCAAACCATTCCTACAATGCGTTGAAGATAATTTTCTGATGCAGGTGGTGGAGGAGTCAAAGATGCAGGGGGTGCTTCTGGACCTCGTCCTTACCATCAGGGACCTTGTCCTTACCAACAGGGATGGGCTTGTTAGGGATGTGAAGGTTGGAGGCAGCTTGGGTTGAAGCGACCATGAGATGGTGGAGTTCAAGATGGAACTTGGTGGAAGAAGAAAGGCTAAAAGCAGGATTGCTACCCTGGACTTTTGAAGAGCCTACTTCTACCTCTTTTGGGACCTGTTTGGGAGTATCTCATGGGCTAGTTTGCTAGAAGGCAAGGGTACTTGTGAGAGCTGGGCTACATTTAAACAGCACTTCTTGCAAGCTCAGGATCGGGCATCCCGAAGAGTACAAAATGGGCGAAGGGGGGCAGGAGACCTTTGTGGATGAGCAAGGATCTCATCGATAAGATCAAAAGGAAGAGGAAGGTCTATGAAATGTGGAAAAGAGGGCCTGTCCTCTTGGGAGGAGTACAGGAGTGTTGTCAGGGCCTTCAGGGATGCGATGAGGAAGGCTAAAGCCCACCTAGAGATGAGGCTTACAAAAGAGATAAAGGATAATAAGAAGGGTTTTTTTAAGCATGTGAAAAGTAAAAGGAAGACTAGGGATAATGTGGGTCCCTTGCTGAATGAGGGGGGTGTCCTGGTAATGGGAGACACCAAAAAGGTGGAGATACTGAATGCTTTCTTTGCTTCAGTCTTTGCTTCAAGGACTAACCCCCGGGACTCCTCGACCCTGGAGGGAGGAGAAAGGGTCTGGGTAATGGAGGGCTCCCCACTGGTTGGCAAGAGAGTGGTTCGGGAATGTCTGAGTGGACTCAACACACACAAATCCATGGGTCCCGATGGGATGCATCCACATGTGTTAAGGGAGCTGGCAGATGTGATCGCCAAACCGCTCTCTATCATCTTTGAAAGGTCCTGGAGAACAAGAGAGGTGCCTGAAGACTGGAGGACAGCCAATGTCACTCCGGTCTTCAAGAAGGGCAAGAAGGAGGATCTGGGAAACTACAGGCCAGTCAGTCTCACCTTGGTCCCTGGAAAGGTGTTGGAACACCTTGTTCTGGATGCCATCTCCAAGCAATTGGAAGAAAAGATTATGAGGAGTAGTCAGCATGGATTCACCAAAGGGAAGTCGTGCTCGACCAACCTTGTTGCCTTCGGATGTCATCTACCATGACAGTAGCAAGGCTTCCGATACTGTCTCCCATGACATCCTGATAGCAAAGCTGAGAAAGTGTGGGATAGAGGAGTAGAAAGCAAGGTGGGTTGAGAACTGGCTGACTGGCCAAGCTCAGAGGGTGGTGATCGGCGGAGCAGAGTCTGGCTGGAGACCTGTGACTAGCGGTGTTCCCCAGGGGTCAGTGCTGGGTCCACTCTTGTTCAACATCTTCATCGACGACCTTGATGAGAGAATAGTGACCACCCTCAGCAAGTACACCGATGACACAAAGCTGGGAGGAGTGGCTGACACACCAGAAGGTTGTGCTGCCATTCAGCAAGACCTGGACCAGCTGGAGAGATGGGCAGGAAGAAACCAGATGAAGTTTAATAACAGCAAGTGTAGAGTCCTGCACCTGGGAAGGAACAACCGGAAGTATCAGTACAGGCTGGGGGATGACCTGCTGGAGAGGAGCTCTGAGGAGAAGGACCTGGGGGGTCCTGGTGGACGACAGATTGACCATGAGTCAGCAGTGTGCCCTGGTGGACAAGATGGCCAATGGGAGGGATCCTGGAGTGCATTAAGAGGAGAGTGGCCAGCAGGCCAAGGGAGGTGATCCTCCCCCTCTACTCTGTCCTGGTCAGGCCTCACCTGGAGTACTGTGTCCAGTTCTGGGCTCCCCGGTACAAAAAAGACAGGGATCTCCTGGAAAGAGTCCAGCGGAGGGCCACAAAGATGATACGGGGCCTGGAGCATCTTTCCTATGAAGACAGGCTGAGAGACCTGGGTCTGTTCAGCCTTGAGAAAAGAAGACTGAGAGGGTATCTCATCAACATGTATAAATACCTGAGGTGTGGGAGACAGATGGATTTGGCCAACCTCTTTTCAGTGGTTTGTGGGGACAGGACAAGGGGTAATGGCTGCAAGATAGAGCACAGGAAGTTCCGCTCCGACATGCGAAAGAACTTCTTCACAGTGAGGGTGACAGAGCACTGGAACAGTCTGCCTAGAGAGGTTGTGGAGTCTCCTTCTACGGAGATATTCAAGGCCCATCTGGACATCGACCTGGGCAACCTGCTCTAAGGCACCTGCTTTGACAGGGGGGTTGGAGCCGATGATCTCTTGAGGTCCCTTCCAACCCCTTCAGTTCTGTGATTCTTTGGTTCTGTGTTTCTGTGATCTCTTTGTCTCTGTCTACTGTTTCATCTAACGATTCTTTGAGATTTTAGTGGAGAAAGTCGGAAACTGGCATCTATACATCTAGTACATCTATACTTCTCTAAGTAGATATCTTTATCTTTTACTATAATGAACAGAGAGAACAAAAAAAGGAAAGGGATCAGTTTGATTTGACATACCAATTCAGCCAGTGGCAGATGAAGCGTCTGTGTGAGTGTGAGATCTGACATAAACCTGTGGAAAGAGACATGCCTTCCCAATGCAGCAGCTGGGGGTATTAGGATATAAGAAATGGCACTAGGGGCATACATGGGGGAAAAGGATTTGACATTTAAGTACTGTCTAAATTCTCACCAGGATTTTGATGACCAAAATTAGCTAGATTAACCTTACTCTGGAAATGTCTCTTAATATTAACAAGAAAGGAAGGCTAGAAGGACAAATGGAAATACAGATGTTTACCTTGGATAAAAAAAAAAAAAAAAAAAAAAAAAAAAAAAAAAAAAAAA